>CM026897.1:56460551-56934332 GCA_015227895.2 Colaptes auratus
CCCTTACTGAATCACAATTATTGTCCCCATGCATTTTGGGCACTCTCCCCTACATCCCCCAAAGCTCCTCTGTACTAATTTGTGCAGATTGCACACACCAAGTAGATCCAATAGATCTAAAGCAAAACTATGCACAGTTGCACTCAAGCTCCCAAAGCACAGAAATTTTCCTCAGCTAGTGCTCACCAACAGCCAATACAGAGGCAACACCAAGGAAAGAATAAGAGGTATACAAAGCCCTTTTCTGTTGGCACTGAAAACACCCATTTCCAGTAAGTCCATGGCAGATTAGTGAAGCAGAAGACAGGGAGTAATTTTGCCCTGTATCAAAATTGTTCATTCCCACCCTTGAAATCACAGGGGGACCAGATGTCAGCAGCAGCTGTGTGACAGCTGCAGTTCCCATCCTACTATGGCTCTACTGTCTAATGTAACTCACTATCAGGGATGAAAAATAAGGGTAGCCCCTCCCTCCTGGAAGAAAAAAGGGAAATCCTCAGAGTCGTGCAGGGAATGCTTGAGATGAACTCTTTTTTCTCAAGTTCCCTAAGAAAAGCTCATTTAAGAAGGAAAAAGATGGCAGTTCCACCCACTTTAGACCCAGTGTGGCCAGTTCCAACTATGTTTTACCAAGAATATTTCCAAGTTTAATTCACTCTCCCTCAGAGTATTGCTCTGAACTACGGACTCTGCCAGAGCTTTGAAATTACCAGAAAGCTTACATGTAAACATTCTTCTATTTGCAAAAATATTATTGGATAACTTCACTGTTGTTGACAGTTTTAGGCTGTGCCTTTAAGAAAGGGACAGCTACAGAATGCTCTAGCTGAAATGTTTAGGTGTAAAGAGGAAAACAAAGATAATTAAAAACTAATTTCATCGGCAGATCAGTAGAATGCGACTTTAAAAACTAACAGTCTGTGTTCAGTCTTTTCTTTCTGTTCTTGGCCGGAGTGCATGCAACTGACCTTGGACTGACGAGATAAGAAAACTAACTTCTCTAACAACTGCCTTGAACTAATGATTTTCCCTTAATATCCATTTCTCTCTTTAATCCTTTTTCACCCAGTTAACTCCTAGGGGAAAGGGAAGGAAGGGGGAGAAGAGGTTTGGGGGGAACCCAGTAGGGGCGGAATTCTCCTCTGGAGGGTTTTTTTTCTGCGTTATGTTCTTTCCTGTATATTTTTGTATACACTGTAAATACTGTATATTTTTTATATATTCATTGCATTTCATTCTGCTTGTAAAATACAGCTTTCCATTCACTTCTCTGACTGAGTTTACCTGTGCTTTATGTGGTGGGAAGATTAAACCACAATTGTGCACACACACATGAAAAAAAAAAAACCACAACAAACAAAAACCTGACAGATTACAGGATCACAGGGTCAGAGGATGTTAGGGGTTGGAAGGGACCTCTGGAAATCTTCAAGTCCAAATGCCCTGCCAGAGCAGGACCATAGAATTTAGCACAGGTCACACAGGAATGCATTTAGACAGATCTTGAAAGCCTCCAGAGAAGAAGACTCCACAAGCTCTCTGGGGAGCCTATTGCAGTGCTCTGTGACCCTTACAGTAAAGAAGTTCTTCCTCATGTTGAGATGGAACCTCCTGTCTGTAGTTTACATCCTTTGCCCCTTGTCCCCCAGCATGAGTGAGAAGAGGCTGTCCCTTCCTTCCTGACACTCAGCCCTCATATACATTTATTAGATTCCCCTTCAGTCTTCTCTCCAGACTAAAAAGCCCCGGGGCTCTCAGCCTCTCCTCAGAGGACACGTGCTCCAGTCCCTTAATCATCCTGGTAGCCTTCTCTTTAACTCTCTTGAGTAGATTCCTGTCCCTCTTGAACTGGGGAGCCCAAAACTGGATGCAATATTCCAGGTGGGGCCTCACCAGGGCAGAGTAGATGGGGAGGAGAACACAGTCGTCTTAATGCACCCAGGATCCCATTTGCTTTCTTGGCCACAAGGGCACATTGCTGTCCCAGGGATAACTTTTTATGCACCAGGACTCCCAGGTCCTTCTCCACAGGGCTGCTCTCTAGCAGATTGCCTTCTGTACTGGTGCAGTTTATTATTCCTTCCCAGATGAAGGACTCTGCACTTAACCTTATTGAACCTCATTAGGCTCCTCTCTGCCCAGCTCTCCAGTCTGTCCAGGTCTCACTGAATGGCTGCACAGCCTTCATGTGTCTCAGCCAAGCCTCCCAGTTTGGTATCATCAGCAAACTTGCTGAGCAGACACTCTGTCACTCTGTCCCCTCATCAATGTCATTGATGAAGACGTTGAATAGGACCAGAGCCAGAACTGATCCCTGGGGGACTCCACTAGTTACAGGTCTCCAGATGGACTTGGCACCATTGACTCCCACTCTTTGGACTCTATTTTGTAATCAGTTTCTAATCCATCTCACTGTCTATTCTTCTGTCCCACGCTTCCTGAGTTTAGTCACAAGAATGGTATGGGGGACAGTGTCAAAAGCCTCACTAAGGTCAAAGTAGACTATATCCACTGCTCTCCCTGCACCCACCATTCAGTTATGGCATCATAGAAGGCTATCAGATCAGTCAAGCACAATTGCCCCTTGGTAAATTCATGCTGACTGCTCCTGATCATCTTCTTTTCTTCCATGTGCATAGAGATGAACCCCAGAATGAGCCTCTCCATCATTTTTCCAGGGATGGAGGTGAAGCTGACTACTCTGTAGTTTCCAGAAACCTCTTTTCTTGCTGCTTTTGAAGATTGAAGTGACACTGGCTTTCCTCCATCACTCAAGTAGATGGAGAGTGGTAGAGTGACAACATCAGCCAGCTCTCTCAACACTCTTGGGTGCATCTCATCAGGCCCCATGGACTTGTGTATATTCAATTTGTGTAACTGATCCTTAACCCAGCCTTCATTCAAAACTCGCCTGGATGCCTTCCTGTGTAATCTAGTGCAGGTAATCCTGCTCTGGCAGGGTGGTAGAACTAGATGATCTTTCAAGGTCCCTTCCAGCCCCTGAAATTCTGTGATTCTGTGATTGATTGACTAGTGGAGAGTCTTCCCTCCTCCAGGCTTTCCCTTCACAGAGGCTGGTCTGAGGAGTAAAGACTGAAGAAAAGAAGGTATTTAGCAACCCTGCCTTCTCTGCCTCCTCAGTTATCAGGGCTGCCACTTCATTCAGCAGTGGGCCCATGCTTTCTCTGTTCTTCCTTTTACTACTGCTATATCTGAAGAAGCCTGTATCATCCTCTTTTACTTCCTTTGCCAGTTTTAGCTCTAAGCAGTTTGGCCCTCCTTGATGCTTTCCTACATGTCCTGACAACCTCTCTATAGTTTTCCCAAGATATAAATCCCTTCTCCTTGAATGTCCCTTCTCCCAGGAAGTCCCTTCTCCCATTAAAGTCTCTTCTTCCATGAAAGATTCACGTACTTTTCCTTCAGCTTCTTTGATCACCACAACAAAAATCATGATATTCCAAAACAAGTGGTACAACAGGAGCAGATTCACAATCTCAGATTCACAATCAAGTAGCACCCAGCTCTGAAGAAATAGATTGGATGCAGTGATTGATGAGAAGCTCATGCAGCCCAGAAGTCAAATCACATCCTAGGCTGCATCAAGAAGAGTGTAGCCAGCAGGTCAAGAAAGGTGATTCTCCTTATTTCCTCAGCTCTTGTGATACCTCCCCTTGAATACTGTGTACAGTTCTGGTGTCCCCATCATAAGCAGGACACAGAGCTGTTGGAGTGAGTCCAGAGGCCACACAGATGATCCAAGGGTTGGAACACCTCTGCTATGAGGATAGACTGAAGGAGCTGGGGTTCTTCAGGGTAGAGAAGAGAAGACTCTGGGGAGACCTCATAGCTGTCTTCCAATACCAAAAGGGATCCCACAGGAAAGCTGGAGAGGGACTCTTCATAAGGGTGTCCAGCAACAGGACTAGGGGCAAAGGTTTGAAGCTGAGGGAGAGCAGGCTTAGACTAGATCTCAGGAAGAAATTCTTCAGTATGAGGGTGGTGGGACACTGGAATAGTCTGCCTAGGGAAGTTGTGAATGCCTCCTCCCTGGGCATGTTTAAGCCGAGGGTGGATGAGGCCTTGAGAAGCTGAGTGTAGCTGAGAGGCATCCTTGCCCATGGTGGAGATGTTGGATGATCTCTAAGATCCCTTCCAGCCTAAGCCGTTATGTGATTCTTCACTATGACCACATCAGTCTCCAGTTAAGTATCACCTGGTGCTAGGGTGATACTGGGGACTGGCAATAACAGCTTTCAGTATTACATTAAAATTGTTGCAATATTTCATCTGCTCTGAACTCTTCAGGTGCCACAAAACTGGACAAGAATCTCTGGCTGAACTCTTAACAAGGAATACAAACCATGAAAACCCACACACACCCTCAAACCAACAGAAACTGTAAAAAAAAAGGGCAGTTTGCATTTCTTATAGGCCAATCTTGCAATTTTGGGGCGTGATTTTCATACACCTGCTAATGGCGGTATTGGAAAAGAATAGCAAATATGCTGCATGACACACAGAAAATGAACTAGTGCAGCAAAACATTATCAATAAACAATTAGCCTTCAACAACATCCTGCCAGGACTACATCAGTCAGACTCAACTCAGCTTTTCTCCTGAACACAGAGATATCAATCTAAGTCAAGGATAAAGTTTCAGCTTTCCTAATCCAATATTCTTCTGCCCAGACTGTGAAAAAGCAAACATTTAAAGGTCATTTACATCACAGATTTAAAGTTTTAAATTAATAAATTAATACATTAGAGTAGTCTATCCAGCCTAGGAACAAGTATGCTGCATTTTACTGAGATGACTTAATACGTTCAAACAATAAAACATAAAGTCGTGAAAAAAACCTGGTTTGCTATGAATATCAGCATTGCTTTCAACTGCAGCAACAAGACAATACACAAAAATATCTCCTGTCTGAATGCTACACCAATGATATAAATAGCCTTTATGCTGATAATCTATGATAAGCATATGATAAAGTTTTCCGTTTCATAAATTTCAGTGCTTGGTAATAAAAAAAGTTTTGTGACAAATTGCCTAGATTTAATAAATCATGTTTAGACAGTCTTCTATCCTACTGTGGGCTTTCCTATCTATTTCTCTTTTTACATGCAAAAAAAAAAAAAAAAAAAAAGCCATATTCCACTTCCTTATGTTTTGAGGTCTATTTTGGTATAATGGATTTTTTTTTTGTTATGTTCTTCTAGTCCTGAACACCCTAAAATACAGCATGAAAAACGTGGGGATTTACTTGTGTTGCACAGATTGGCAATCTAATCATCCATCCAGTTAACTCCAGTGTTTCAGTCAAGAAGACATTCTCAGTCCAGACTAGGCTGAAAAAGGAATCAGTCTGCCTGCAGAAGGTAAATTGTTATTAAATTCCCATCTTAATAAAGGAAATTATGATTGTCTCCTGGCAATGCAAAAAAAAACCCAAAACCACTGGCACTAACTCCTTCAGGAAGAAGCTGCATTAAGGATGGGCCAGGAAATTTGTCTTCTTACAACATCTCATGATTGCCTAGTACATTCATAGAGAACATCTAAGTTATGTATTTGTTTTCTTTCCAAGAGCAAATTTGTTTACTCACAAGAGAATATAATGGCCAAGAGCCACAGCACTGAATGCCAAAGCACTTTTTCCCTCAGAATCGTAGCTATGGAAGTACATAGGTCTTTCCTACGTGTCCCTAGCCCCACCCCCAACCAAAGCACCACAGAGCAAATAGAAAGGCAAACTGCAAACTTCCTTGGCTATACTGGCTTCTCAGAGGAAATCAGAGAAAATTCAAGGTCGTCTTCTGCCTATTACTCACAGTCCATCGTACCCTGAAGATCAGATGAAGGAAAAAAGGACAACATTTGTATCCTGCAGTCAGTCATTTGGGTTACAGCTCAAGATAAGCATATCACCCCAGGGCAGATGGAAGCATGACAGTCCCAGATAATAGAGAAGGGAAAGATTACAGGGCACTATGAGATGCATATACCAATAGACAGCTTTGTCTTTCCACCAGCCACCAATAAGATGGTGTAAAGCAACTCTGAAATATTCAATACTAACTAACCTATGGGTGTCCCATGCCTATCATAACAGGGAGATGCACATAACAGTGAGAGTGGCTACAGATTCAGCATAAATCAACATAACTGCTACCTCCTCACAATACGACCAGGTTCTGGGCTAGTGACACAGATTTTAAGGCATTTCAGACCTACATTCCAACTCCTACTTTTTTTATTTTTTAAAAAATCAGAGCTTAATTCTCAATGGTTCAATGTCCCAACTGCACATCTGATGAAGATTAAGTTAACAGTTGAGAGGAGAGAAAAAGCAAAAGAAGCATGCACTACACAACGTTTTGCAGCCTATAGTGCAAGCTGACTCTAACACATCACAAAAAAGACCTTTACATGTTTACCTATGGAGCTCAAACTTGTACTACACAGCTCTTAAAGTGAAAGGCCAGTTTAGTGCTTACTTTCTCGTCTCAGTCTCAATAAAATTCAAGGCATATATAACATGAGCAATCCAGTGTCCTATGTTTCCCTTTGCATTAACAGGTTCACCTGTTTTCATCTTCAACACCTCCAGGGACAGGGACTCCACCACCTCCCTGAGCAGTACATTCCAATGGCTAACAACTCTCTCAGTGAAGAACTTTCTCCTTACCTCAAGCCTAAACCTCCCCTGGTGCAGCTTGAGACTGTGTCCTCTCGTTCTGGTGCTGGTTGCCTGAGAGAAGAGACCAACTCCCTCCTGGCTACAACCCCCCTTCAGGTAACTGTAGACAGCAATGAGGTCTCCCCTGAGCCTCCTCCTCTCCAGGCTAAACAACCCCAGCTCCCTCAGCCTCTCCTCATAGGGCTTGTGCTCAAGGCCTCTCACCAGCCTTGTTGCCCTTCTCTGGACATGTTCAAATATCTCAATGTCCTTCTTAAACTGAGGGGTCCAGAACTGGATGCAGTACTCAAGGTGTGGCCTAACCAGTGCTGAGTACAGGGGCACAATGACTTCCCTGCTCTTGCTGGCTACACTATTCTTGATGCAGGCCAGGATGCCATTGGCCTTCTTGGCCACCTGGGCACACTACTGGCTTATGTTCAGGCAGCTGTCAATCAGCACGTCCAGGTCCCTTTCTGTTTGGCAGCTCTCCAGCCACTCTGACCCTAGCCTGTAGCTCTGCATAGGCTTGTTGTGGCCAAAGTGCAGCACCTGGCACTTGGATTTGTTGAATGTCATCATAATGGACTCTGCCCATCTGTCCAGTTGGTTGAGGTCCCTCTGCAGAGCCCTTCTGTTCTCTAACAGATCAACACCTGCTCCCAACTTGGTGTCATCTGCAAATTTGCTAGTGACTGACTCAGTGCCCTCATCCAGATCATCAATGAAGATATTAAAGAGGATGGGGTCCAGCACTGATCCCTGGAGGACACCACTAGTGACTAGTGACCTCTTTATCCTGGTTGGGTGGTCTATAACAGACTCCAACCAGGATGTCTGCCTTGTTGCCCTTCCCTCTAATTCTCACCCACAGGCACTCAACTTGATCATCATTAATCTTTAGTTCCAAGGCATCTAGAGTTTCCCTGATGTACAAGGACACCCCTCCACCCCTTCTCCCCCACCTGTCTCTCCTGAAGAGCCTGTAGCCATCTATTACAGTGCTCCAGTCATGCGAGTCATGCCACCACATTTCTGTGATGGAAACAACATCATAACTTTCCTGCTGCAACGAGGTTTCCAGCTCCTCTTGTTTGTTACCCATGCTGCGTGCATTAGTGCATACGCACTTCAGCTGGGCTGCTGCTAGTTTCATTCCTGGCTCCAGTTTACCATCCTCAGACTCCTGTCTGCGGATGGTAGTTTAAAGCTCTGTCAACGAGGCCTGCCAACTCCCTTCCTAGAACCCTGTTCCCGATGTGGGATAGGCCATTCTCATGTGCTAGGATTTTTCTCTCCCTCTGGGACAGATGTATTCCATCTGTTGCTGGCTGACCTGGTGTTATAGAAAGTTCCCCAAGATCAAAAAAACAAAACTTCTGTTGGTGGCACCAGCCTCTGAACCCCTTGTTCATTACACCTGCTGTCCTGTTCCTTTCAGTATTCCTTCCTGCAACTAAGGGCATTGATGAAAAAATTACCTGTGCCCCTGACCCCTCAACCAGTTTTCCCAGAGCCTTGAAGTCCTTTTTGATTGAATTTGGACCTCTGGTTTCAACCTCCTTGCTCCCCACCTGCATAACTATCAAGGGAGAATAATCAGAGGACTGTACCAGACCAGGCAGCGTTTTAGTAACATCTCTGACCCAGGCCCCAGGGAGGCAGCAGACTCCCCTGTGGGAAGGATCCAGCTGACATGTGGGGCCCTCTGTTCCCCTCAGGTGGGAATCACCAATAACAATTACCCTCCTCTTTTTTTAAGGGAACAAGGGGGCAGGCTGTTTGGCTTTAGGCAACACCAGATGGTGTCTATTCTCTCTTCTCATTCACCTCACCCTCAACTTCCAATGCCCCATATTTGTTTTGCAAGGGCAGCTGGGAAGGTGAGGGGAGATGTGAGAGTTTTACTTTGCCTCTCCTAACAGGGACCTGTATCCATTTCCTATTGTACGTTCTAAAAACTCATCTTACAGGAACTCGTTACTCATTGTCTTTATTTAAAATCATTAAAAAGAAAAAAAAAAGATCTTTGCAATTACTACTTTAATAAATTTAACTAATAAATCACTATTTATTGAACACCTGTTGCTTAAAGCCAAAAAATAAAGTCAAGTCACTTAAATAAAATAACAGAAAATCCATCCACATCCTACATCTTGATGTGTACCAGATGTACACATCAAGTGTACATCTTCTGGTACACTAAGAGGAATCAAATGGAGTTTGCATATGTGATTCATACAGTAAACAAGAAAATTAAATGCTTACCAGTTACAAGATTCTAGCCTGTCCTCCTATGCTTCACATGCTTTGCCATTTAAACACTGTTTCTTCCTCAAATTCTCTTCTGAATGTCTTTGGACAAGAGCGAATGTGGAACAATATATGCTCTACAGTTCATGGTAACTAAAGACTTCATTCTGATCTCAAGAACAGACCCCCATTTCTTTCAGTGGAAACTTGCTGTTTGTAAACACCTTTAAAAAACAAGATATTTTTTTAAAAAAGCACACACAAACAACAAAATCCAACAAAGGTGCTATGAAAATTAAAACTAAAACAAATCACCAATTAAAAAAATAGCACATATACAGTGGATACTGGAATTTTACTTGTATCATGATCTAATTTAAAAGAACTTTTGCAGCAGAAGTGACCACTATGGACAGGCAAGAGAACTGAGCCTGCTACAGACATCAAGCACATGTCTGTTGAACTGTAACTAAGATCTTCTATGCTGCTTTAGGTAAAAATTGTAATGGAAAACATTGCTGCTAGCATGCCCCCTTTTTATATTTTCATGCTTGATTGTTACTGAAAACTGGCTCTGAATACTAATGGCATTTACAATTAGAAAAACACAGGAAAAATCTAATTAAAATATGTATTTACAAGAGCAGGTTGGAAATTCTTATTCTTTTCATGCGTACTGACAGTTCTGACCATTGTTATAGGTAACACTGGTACTGAGGAGAAGCTATCAATGAAACTTCTGTAAATTTGGTCTAATGAATATGATGCTAAACTATATAAGCAGGGTTAATAGTTGGTATTTTTCAAATTTTAAAAACCTTATATTTGAATATGTACCTGAAAGGGAATGTGAAAAAAAACCCTGGGGGTACTCTTTCCTTAAATCAGGTGCAGCCTGATTTAGATGATCCTGCTTTGTCTGAGAGGTTGGACTTGATGGACTCTAGAAGTCCCTTCCAACCACTGGATATATATATCCAGGCAGGTTTTGAATGTCTCCAGAGAAGAAAACTCCACAGCCTCTCTGGGCAGCCTGTTCCAGGGCTCTGTCACCCTGTGGTGGGTTGAAGTTTCCCATTCACATTAACTAAGCACAACTAACTCAGTTGGAAGCCAATGGAAGCTGTATTTATGAGCAAAAACTACACTCTACAGTGGAATGCAATGAATATGTACAAAATAGACAGTATTTACAACACTATACAAATATTTACAAATAGAAAATAGCACGGAAAAAACCCTGTACCCCCTCTGGCTTCCCCAGACAAGCAGGGAAGCTGCTCCACTGCTCTCTCCCCTTCCCCCCCCCCGCCAAACTCCTCCCCTTTCTTTTTAGTAAAAGGAAGGAATGTTAGAAAAAGAAGCAGTGTTAGTGTTCTTATCTTTTCTCAAGGCCAGACAGAAGTGGTTATTGTCTCCCCAGCAGAACAGCTAAGACCACAGGAGAAAATAAAAGGAATGGGAATGGAAATGAAATGTGAAAGATTTTTGGGGTACATTTGCATCCATCCCACAAATTTTATTCACTGAATTTGTTTAGAATAATCTTTTGTTTTCCTTTTTATACCCAATAGTGATTTGTTTATATTTTTTTACTTTTGTGCTCAAAATCTGCAGCTAAAATTTAAAGGCATAGCCTAAAACTGCCACACCCGCACTGTAAAGTAGGTTCTCCTCATGCTGAAGTGGATCCTCCTGTGTTCCAGCCTGTACACACTGTTCTTTGTCCTGTCACTGGGCACCACTGAAAAGAGACCATCACCTTTATTCTGACACCGAACCCTCAGATATTTATGGACAATAAGATCCCAAATACCTAATAGGAGGGGAGATCTACATATTGCCAATATGTATTGCCATATTGCTTGCCTAACCTAGCCATAAAAGAATTGTTAGATACACACAACATTCTTCTCCAGTCACTTTGTCTCTG
Source organism: Colaptes auratus (assembly GCA_015227895.2). Taxonomy (NCBI): domain Eukaryota; kingdom Metazoa; phylum Chordata; class Aves; order Piciformes; family Picidae; genus Colaptes; species Colaptes auratus. The sequence goes on from CM026897.1 coordinate 56,471,421, forward strand.
CATCAGGCTTTCTAGCCCTTTGATAAGGATTGTACCATTTGCAATACTGTGGTACAGAATACAAAGAATTAAAAATAACACATCTTATTGTGCTCTGGAAAAGTTTTCAAAAAATTATAGTCACCGTGGGAATGTAGTGAAAGTCTAAAGAAACAGAAAGTGAAAGTTGGCGATGTTCTCAGTGCCTGCTTCCTTAGGCAAGAAACATGAACAAGGGAGTAACAAAAACTCTCTGAAATAAGCACCCTTCTGGATCATCAGAGAAACGCAAATGTTGTCTGGGTGGAAGAATTCCTCACTTCCCACATTCCCTCCTGGTCTCTATTTGCATATTGACCATCCTAAGCTTTTCTGTCCAGAGAGATTATTCAGTATTTTTTGCAACAACAACATGAAGATATTGTAATTTTCCTACTTACAATTTGTGCATTGGATTCCCATCAATCTGTCTTACAGCTCATGGATTTACAAGTAAGAAGATGAAGTCACTGATGCTGATAGTGTATGTCTCTAGTGAAAACATAACTGGAAATTAAATATTACAGAGAATAGGTTTGCTTTTCTAAAAAACATTACTTAATACATGCTGATATAAAATGGGGAAGTACTAAAAATAATAATTTGAGAAGAGTAAATGATTGAAATAGTCATTATGAATTCACCTTTTAAACACAAAAGTGGCTTTCTCAGAGATTAGGAGTTCAGCATGTGCCTTCAGCTTCAGCAGATTGAGAACTATGAACTTCCTAGGTAAAAGTATCTGTATAGCAGTGTCCCTTTGCAGGATCTATATGCATCAGAGTTTCAAAAGTCAGGTTACCAAAGGCCTCTATTTTGAAATGGCCATATATTACAGTATTGAAGAAATGTGTGCAGGAATTTCCATAATCCTTCATTTTAGATCATCACACAAGACTTCATCATTGTCACATAATACTTCCAATAAATATTAATAGAGTCATCTCTCTTGTTGTATCTCTGATGGAAATTAGCACCATGATTCCTGTTTCATCCAGGACACAAAGACACTTAGCAACTAGTTTGAGAAGCTCAGACTGAGAATTTCACTTGCTCCCGGTGAATGAAATTTCAGTATTTTGCCAGTAACTCACCACTATGCATTTATACCCTGAGAATGTGGGAAACTCCAGTGATGAAAAACATAGCTGCTGTACTTTGGGGTTCTTTCCCTTGGAGGAGCTTTCCTAAATTTAAAGGAAGTGAATTAGCAGCACTCCTCTTTTTACTCGTAAATCCTGCCTTCTCCTTTTCTGCCTTATCTACAAGCCAGTTCCCTGTGAACTACACAAACAATTTCAACAGGATGCTAGCACAGACAAGTATCTGCTGCTTGGTAGTGTAAGTTTATACTTTCTGCACACACTTCCTAACTCATCCTTCTTCATATCAGTTTGGACCCTACCAGCTCTATGTTCCAAGGCTGCTCAGACTATTTAAAACAAGCTGAAGCAGAAAAACACTTTGCAGAAATGCCAGTTTGTGTCCCCAGCTGACAATCCTACCTGTACCCACACCAGCCTGGCTGGCAGATACATGATGCAACATCTGCCTATGATTTTTATTCCTCTGCATTTTCTTTAGAAACATGCATTAAAAAGGGATCTACTCCCTGCTAAAAATATCACAGGGGTTTCATTTAAAAAGCATACAGCAAAAGCCCACTGTTCTTTAACAGGAAAACAGAGGTATGTGTCCTAGTGCTCAAATACAAGCTCTGCCAAAGTCTTTTGGAGAGAAGGGATAAAAGCCTCCAACCATGCATTCAGCTTCCCACTTGCATACCAATTTTCATCTGTAAGCATGAGAAGTTAATCTCTGTGATACAGTGGTGCCATTTAATTCACGGAGATAAACAACTTTGTTCCTGACAAATACAATTTTCATTACAGATCTAAGTTTAACATGTCCTTTTAAAGTAAGAGGTAACTTATTAAAACTAAGTATTCTACATACCATAACATAGGATTTTAGGACCCAGAAAACCTGTATAAATATTGATATAAAAAGGCAAACTAATTGCATTCCTAAAATGCACCTTAAATAAACCTGTATTAAACACATATTGGTACCTAGTAGGGATACATTCAGTGATATCACCATGACATCCATGTATCAGAACTCAGAGAATTCTCAGAGAATTCAGAGAATTCTCTATTCTAATATTTAGCTTCGTTCATTCTACACAAACAATCTTTTTTCGATGAGCACTAACAGGGACTTTAAAGACTACTTTCAAAATAGGGTTAGTGTACATTTTGCATCAGCTCACACTTTCAAAATTGTTACAGCAGGAGTCAATATGAAGCATGGGGAAGAATTACGGTTTACAGCCCCATATGAGGAAGCATACAAGGGGCATGCAAGGAGTTCTTCCTTTCACCAAGCAGCAGCTAGAAGCTTCATTTTGGCAAGTAAACCCACGTAAACCTTACCAACATCTACACTGGAACTGTTAATGTCTGTTCAAGTCTACAAAACTCTCTCACCATATGGGAATATAGGACTCTGAGCTTCCTACTACCAAAGAATTCTTCTGTAGTCCTACATTCACCCTGACTTTATCAATCTGAACAAATTTATGAACATCTGAGCCTCTACTCTCCTTGGAAGTGAGTCTAACTACCTGCTATTCTCTCAGAAAAATTAACTAAGGTCTGTAAATAGCTCCTTAAAATGTTTACATTTATTTACAAATCCATTGTTCTACCCATTGAAATTTCTAAAGGGATGAAAGAAGCTTAGCCCTTTCAAATCTGTAAAATGAGTTAGTACAGAAGAGCAACCAAGTCAATGTTTTTGTGAGGTGGTTAGAAACAAGAAGCAAAGACAAGGTGGCACACCCACAACTTTTGCTACTTGTGTGTTTTCCTTTTGGTCAGCAGCTGGAGAAAATGCACACCATTTATAGGTAACAACAGCTACAGAAAAGCAAAAAAAAAACCAACACAGGGAATAATGGTGAAATGATTGATGGTTAATTCAATCATGTAACCAGTTAATAAAGTACAGGAGCATAATTAATACCACACATTGTAGCAGGCAGCTTCAGATTCACTATTAAGAAGGATATGAAACAGAATAATCCTTGCACCAAAGGGCTGCTACTGTTAAGTACTTTACATTGAAAGATAACTAAATATGCACTTCCTGCAGCAACACAAGTATCTCTAGTATCTACCTTTACCACAAAGGTAATAATTATGTAAACTACACAGACATGTCAGTGTATTAGCTCAATTACTTCTTGCTTCAATTTCTTTTATATTTTGAAGATAGTTGAAGATGGCATGATGCTGACTGTCCTCAAATCAACTCTTAAAAGGATAGTTGTGACCGTTTTAGGCTGTGCCTTTAAGAAAGGGACAGTTGCTGGAACACTGGCTGAATGTTTTGATATTAAAATGAAAACAAGACATTCTGAACTAATTTCAGTGGTAGATTGGTAGAATGCAACTTTAAGTTTTAGTTCAGTTTGAGTCTCAGTCTCAGTCAGTTCTCTCTGTTCCTGTTGGCCTGTCTGTTTCTGTCTCTCTCTGAGCTACAGCTGCTGGACGGAGTCGACCTTGAATTAACAAAGCTAACCAGATAAGAAAACTAATTCTTGTATACGCTTTGAGCTAACAGAATTTCCTTCTTAATTACCTTTCTCTCTCTCTCTCTCTAACACTTTTTGGGAAAAAAAGGGAGGTAGGGAGGGAGAGGGGGTGCAGGGGGGAACCCTCCTGGCTGGAGGAGGGGAAAAGGTCTTCTGTATTACATTCATTGCTGTATATTTCTGTATATATTGTAAATACTGTATTTTGTGTACATATCCATCTGCATTTCATTCCTGCTTGTAAATATAGCACCTTCATCTGCTTCTCCGACTGAGTCATCTGTGGTTTCTTTGTGTGGGGGGGAGAACTTTCTCTCACCACCACAATAGTGAATGCAGCTGCAAAGCTGTTTCTTCACTGTATAATCCACCAGTCCAGCTCAAAACTGCACAAGCTGGTCAGCCTTTAACTGGGAAGTCCTGGATGCGGTAACTCATCATCTCAGCACAGTAATGAAATGAGTGAGTAAAACTGACACCGAGGATGTACACTGTACAACTGTAAAAATATAATTTTAATAACTATTTGATTTCCTTAAAAGTAACTATACAATGCTATTCATTAAGAAAAAGTCATCCTTTGAAAATGCAATCATAATTTGCTGCCAGAAAATCCTCCACTGGTCTGAAGCTGATTAACTCCTAAACTGTTGCTCTCCATTTAATCTCCAGTTTCTACTGTATTCTTTCAGCAGTTTTTTGGCTTAAAATCTAATCTGATTCTACAGCAAGAAGTTTATAGGTCATATTTAACATACTATATTTGACAAACTAGAACTCTTAAAAAGCTACCAATTCCTGTGTTTCACTTTAAGGCATAGTTATGTTTTATAAGACAACATTTCAAGTTTAGTTTCTTACTTTATCTATAGTCATCAATGCATCTCATTTTAACTCAGAAGTTTAACATGCCTCAACTGATTCTTGTGAAACAGCAGCAACTGCAAATGGCTCTTTGAATTCTGAGTCAACTTGTGAAATATCTTTGAAGACATATACTGCATTAAAACCACTAATCTACATCAACCAATAACAAGATTAAAAATACATCAGAACAGAAACTCAAAATATAACTAGGCTGAAGAGGCATATCTTCTCCCCCCACCCTCCCACTTGTATCCCCAGGAGCTGTCACAAATGGCTATATGCAAAAAGGCTCTTTGTAAGTATGGATTTAGGAACTATTTATCCCTTGCAAACATGTGATGAAACCCACATGCATACAAACCCCTAAAGCACAAACAAATCCTCTGAGAAGCATGGTCACATCTGAGCTCCCCTGACTTGCACATTTAACAACTGACAGACGCAAGAGGATGAATGATTGTAGTACATTCCTCCTACAAACACTAAAAATAGTTTTCAAAATACTGGATGAGGTCTACACAGGAAAAGAGAAAAATGGGTATCTATTTAAAGACAGAAGAATTTTGCTTCTGTCAGTGGTGATTTCCCAAAAAACAAAATTAGCATGAAGCAGGATAGCTTCTTACATTTTGAGACACTGTTATTCATTAACACAATATACATACAAAACATGCTAGTTTTGATTACAAAAGTACCACATTAAAAGAACTTTGTATGCAGCATCTACAGCAACAATTATTAAATATCACCACTATTGTTACAGAAAAACTAAATATGCAGTACACTAAATACCACTTCTGCAATTAATGACTTTGTGCAGTTCAGCTTCACTTTCATTGTTGCATTCATTGTTGCATTCACACCAGTACCAGAACAAGAGGACACAGTCTCAGACTGAGCCAGGGCAGGTTTAGGCTGGATGTTAGGAAGAAGTTCTACACAGAGAGAGTGATTGCCCATTGGAATGGGCTGCCCAGGGAGGTGGTGGAGTCACCATCATTGGAGGTGCTCAGGAGGAGACTTGATAGGGTGCTCGGTGCCATGGTTTAGTTGATTAGGTGGGTTGGATTAGTTGATAGGTTGGACGCTATGATCTTGAATGTCTCTTCCAACCTGGTCTATTCTATTCTATTCTATTCTATTCTATTCTATTCTATTCTATTCATCTGTCTACATTTAAACCCTTCAGAAACTTTCTCCACTTGGCCCTCCAAAACATTCACCTGAGAAAAATTAATATTTGCAATTCAGGTAAAGATTTTTGCTACAATAAAATAACACCATAGTGACAGCTTTGATCTTGATACTGTTTAAGGCTCCTGGTATGTTAAAGTAGTTGAGTCCTTTGCTGCGGAACTTTATTGAGGGAATATTTTTTTTGTTTAGCATGTAGCATGACCAGAAAAGCTCAAAAAAGCATTGCTTTTCTCTTTACAAATAGTGCAGAAAGACAATAAATTGCTTCTTCAAAGACTATTATGCAGGATATTGTCACCAACAAACTCCCTAGAAGAGTTACAGACAGCCAAGTAACATGAGAAGAAGGTTAAAACTAATTCTGAGGTGGTGGCGACAAAGTCTGAACTTACAAAATTGGTGAAATTTCCTTTTTTGTGAAGTTACACTAACCTGTAAACATCCTTACCATCACTGAAGAGATCCTGTTCAGCAGTCCAGGACTCTTATTTGCTCTAACACTCCAATTATTGAAAAGCCATCTACTACAGGAATGCAATGACCATCTCTGAAGACACTTCTGAGGGATACAATACATGCTACAGAGAGCAATTGTCAAAGGACAAGCCTAACCACTTAATTAAATCATCATTATTAGGTGATTCCAATACAGACCTGACATTTGCAGAAAAAATTAACAACACACTTTACCAAAGTGCCTTGTGAAGGTGCTTTTTCAGAACATGGCTTCAGCTCTGTACTTGCTAAACATGTAACCAGATCAAAGCCAACTGATTGGATGGCTCAGTGCATCTACCCCATGACTTTTCAGGATTAAAAGCAATAGAGACCACAATTCTACAGGACTAGTCTGCTGGACATCCCAAAAAGGTGCCTAGAGGCATTCATTCATGTTTCCACAAGGCATTGTAAGAGATACTTCTGTATGATTATTGGCGATAGAGGCTGGTACTTAGAAGCTCAACAGTACATTTGTGTTCAGGTAGGACAATGGCAAAGCAAATGCAAATACATTTTCATATTATATACTGAATTTTATGAATCTGGTCATAACAGCAAACACTTACGGTTTGAAATTTATTATCCTGGATAGACCTAGATTAGAAGTCCATCTTGAGAACTGATTTAGGAATCTATATTTACACCTAGAAATATGCTGATATCATAAAGCATTAGCATTTGATGTGGAATGTCATCCCTCCTCCCGTCATATTTTATCCCACCTTAGCATTTTTCACCACAAAAAATTACTTTTTTCAAGTCTGGTTTCACTCTTTTTTTTTTGGGGGGGGGGGGGGGGGTGTTGTTTGGTCTTGTTTGGTTTTGTTTCGTAAGAGTCTGCTTCTTGATAGAGAATGCTTTTCCTAGTGAGCCAAGAACATACAAAGGTCTTTTTCCCAGTTAGACATTATGGCAGACAATCTTCACGGGACCTCCCAAGCTGTGATACACTACTGCAGCTAAGAGAATTTTTCATGTTCACACAGAATTTTCTCTCTGTGCTTGATGTGCACATGAGTTTGTCATCTGGTTGTGATGGGATCATAACTGCTGCCAGAAATGCAGGAGCAGCTCCTCAGGAGGCGTGCCTTTGCTCCAATACCTGTGCTGCCATCATACACGCTGAATGCTTGAGTAAGATTCCATGAGAGTCTGACATCTACTTACCTTAGGACAGCCTCCTATCATAGGGCTATCATAGTCATGTTCTTTCTTTGATATCAAGCAAGATGCCTCCATCTGGAAATTGTTTCACCCATACACCTATGTCTGGGAATGGTTGCACAGCCACACACACACACAAAGAAAAATTCCCTAGCAGCAACAGTATTTTGCAGTCCAATAATCTTACAGGTAGATTATCACTTTATTGTTATGATAAATTTAGGGACAATCATCCCACTCAGCACTCAAATTTACCTTAACTTATCTTTCTTCCACAGAAAAGCAGCAAATGGACCATTCTCAAGATGACCCACAAGAACAGGAAGCCCTGGTGCAGGACATTTAGAAATCCTAACTGTTTCTTGCAAATATCTTTAGCATGATTGCCTGGAAAAGCAAATCTCTCTTTGACTGGTATTTTGGCATAAAGACCTAATGTGTCACTATAGTTAATTTTATGTTGCAACCCCATCCCCCTCAATACATCTCTCTAATATCTCTAAAAAATGCTCACCTGGTGGGAGCCTTCATAAGTATCAGTGCACTGACCACCTCAAGATAAAGCTCTAGCTGAATTTTTTATCTTCAGTACGAACTCAAGGATTCTAAGTACAGAAATCAATCTAGAACCCACATAGTTTCATAGTATCATAGTATGAGTCAGGGTTGGAAGGGACCACAACGATTATCTAGTTCCAACCCCCCTGCCATGGGCAGGGACACTCTACACTAGATCAGGCTGGACAGAGCCTCATCCAGCCTGGGCTTAAACACCTCAAGGGACGGGGCCTCAACCACTTCCCCGGACAACCCATTCCAGGGCCTCACCACCCTCACGGTGAAGAACTTCCTCCTCACATCTAGCCTGAATCTCCCCACCTCCAGCTTCATTCCATTCCCCCTAGTCCTATCACTACCTGATAGCCTGAGAAGTCCCTCCCCACCTTCTTGGAGGCCCCCTTCAGATACTGGAAGGCCACAATGAGGCCACCTCGGAGCCTTCTCTTCTTCAGGCTGAACAGCCCCAACTCCTTCAGTCTGTCCTCATAGGAGAGGTGCTCCAGCCCTCTGATCATCCTCGTGGCCTTTCTCTGGACACCTTCCAGCACCTCCAGATCCCTCTTGTAATAGGGGCTCCAGAACTGGACGCAGTACTCCAGGTGGGGTCTCACCAGAGCTGAGTAGAGGGGGAGAATCACCTCCCTTGACCTGCTGGCCACACTTCTCCTCATGCAGCCCAGGATCTGATTGGCTTTCCGGGCTGCAAGTGCACATTCAGAGCTCCTGTTGAGCTTCTCGTCCACCAGCACCCCCAAGTCTCTCTCCTCAGGGCTGCTCCCCAGCCAGTCACTGCCCAGCCTGGATTTGTGCCTGGGATTGCCTCGACCCAGATGCAGGACCCTGCACTTGCTCTTGTTGAAGCTTCTGAGGTTGCCTTGTTCCCACCTCTCCAGCCTCTCAAGGTCCCTCTGGATGGCATCCCTTCCCTCCAGCGTGTCTGCCGCACCACACAGCTTGGTGTCATCAGCAAACTTGCTGAGGGTGCACTCAATGCCACTGTCCATGTCACCCACAAAGATGTTGAACAAGACTGGTCCCAGGACTGATCCCTGAGGGACTCCGCTTGTCCCTGGCCTCCACTGGGACATGGACCCGTTGACAGCCACTCTTTGGGTGCGGCCATCAAGCCAGTTCTTTATCCATCTGGTGGTCCACCCATCAAACCCGTGTGTCACCAGCTTGGAGACCAGGATGTGGTGTGGGACAGTGTCAAAGGCATTGCTCAGGTCCAAGTAAACGACATCAGTTGCTCGCCCCTCATCTATTAATGTTGTCACTTGTTCATAGAAGGCCACCAGGTTTGTCAGGCAGGATTTGCCCTTGGCAAAGCCATGCTGACTGCTCCCAATCACCTCTTCACTATTCTTTAAAAAAAAAAAAAAGTACTAATTTCTTGGAAATCAAAGACAAAAACATGTGGTATTAGTCATACTGACCAACTGTGAAATAAGGGTATTTTCCAGGCATAAAGGGGAGTTACTGGACCTAAGAAGGAAAATAGTGGAAAATGGTTTTTGCTAATATCTCCTGCTAGCAGCTGCACCTTCTACTTCTCTTAGAGGCAGCAGAGGGAAAACTCATGCTACATTAGCATTAGCTGCAAGGGATTCAGCATTTGGCAGATGCTGAAGCAGCACACTACAGTGTGAGGTAAAGACACCCAAGCAACTCTGTATGTGACTTTTCTGGCAGAAGTCAAAGGATTTCTTGGATCAAATCCAAGCTTCTTCTCTGGCTTAAAATTAGCTATACTGCTCATGTATCTAAGAGTCACATACCAGAAAATACTGAACTAAATTGGGTGCCATCTCTGCAGTATACAAACTTTTAAGTGTGACATTGAGTATGAAACCGGAAAAGCTAAACACGTTCCATCTTATTAAGTTTTATCACATTTCTGTATCTTTTAACACAGGTTTCTTTGACATTCAATATTATTTTTTTTTCTTCTTATCACCTTTTACAATTAATACCTCCACTGGTTCCATTTATTCTGGGGCTACAGTACTTCATTTAAAATGCCCTGAATACTGAATTTATATACCATTGTGTTATGACTCCATACTTAACCTACACCATCTCTTCCACATTTAACTGGTCAGCACACCAAGGCCTTTCCATTAATCCTAGCAGTACATATTTTTCCCTAACAAACAATGTTAACCACATCTACTGAGGTAATCACAGTGAGAAAATTATCTCATAAGAAAAAATGATTCAATAAGATTACTATTGTCATTTGACAAGGACTACACAACAGCTGCCGTCTCTTGCTAATGTACAACAGTTCAGCTGGTCATGTCTGTGGTTCCCTATATGCTGTTATTTTATTTTGTAATTTCACTAAGGAGAGACTTGACCTGCAAGACAGCAGATCTTACCCTTCCAATGGTTCATTCCATCACCCCTTGCTCCCCACTGTGACAAAAAGAGGTCCAGTTCACATAAAACAGAGGAGTCAATTTGAGTCCGGGAAAAAGGGCTTCTGAAAATCACTTTGTGGGTAGCAGCTGTATAGCAGCCAGGCATTTTCACAGATCATCCTACTTGCAGGTGCAGCTTTTATTCGTGTACTACTGTAGCAGATCAGAAAACACAGAGGAACAGGTACACAAGAAGCTAAGTGAATTACCTCCTCAAAATAAGGCTGAGGACTAATGTATCCCAAAATCATTGACCTTCCATCCATGCTCATACCACATATTTCAACTTAAGAGGCCACACAAGAAAACAGTGCAATAAACAATGACTTGAACAAGTGACAACACACCATTTTATAAGAACTCATCCTAAAATGTGGTAGAAGTTGCATGCACCAAGTATATCAGAGTGAGTTGGAAGTGTTTTCAAGACCCTCCTTTTCAGATGGATAACTTGTCTGTAAGGCCATGGTGCATTTAAATAAAATAACTATTATAGACTTTTTGCTTAGCTCATAACATAGCAACTTAAAAGCATTTTCCCAATTGTGTAACATCCCAGGCAGGCATACCACCACTTCATGGCTAGCTGGCCACACTCTCTATAGTATATTTTGATACCTACACTAACAGCTAACTGACTCTGAACAGGTGAAACAATAAAAACCTATCCTAAGTAGAATGCAGCTCTTGCAAATTAGCAATTGAGGAAGAAATGTGTCCCTTTTGAATCCCACTCTCCACAGAGACAAACACTGCCAAAGGACCACTAATTAAACAGAGCAGTAAGAGATTACGCCAAACACTTTTTTTTTTTTTACATTATCAAGGAGAACAAAGAAGAAATCATTTTACAAGACAATTCACCAACACTAAAAACATTAGTTTAGTTTGGATATTGGGGGAAAATGGTTCACCAAAAGGGTTATCAAGCACTGGAACAGGCTGCCAGGGAAGCGGTGGAATCAGCTTCCTAGAAAGTCATGCTTGGTTTATGTGAATAAGAAACTTCAACCCACCACAGGAGGGAAGGCACCAATTCTTTATTTGCTCTTCTAGGATACATTTAATTATGAAGACAAGATTTAAAATAAATTCATACATATATGAACATGAATGTATGCACATGACAGGAAAGGATAACAAAAGTAACAGTATTAATAGATCTATGTATGTCAACATGTAGAAATTTATGACAAACAATGAGGAAATGGAAAGAAACCTCCTCTGAGTTTGGGAGCCTGGGAAATTCAGCCTATCAATAAACCCAGTCCTGGGAAAACGTATTAATGCTAATAAGCCCAAGGCAGAAATTGGCTGCTCTCCATGCTTCTAGGAAAAAATAAATATATATTAAACAATAAAATAAAGAAAGAAGGGTAGCTAACAGACTTAACTAAGATCCTGAGTAAGCTGACAAGTTGAAACAAAAAAACCACAAAATGCAACTGACCATCAGCTACACTTCTTTAAAGGTTTAGGTATTTCCCATTCTCCTTTATTTCTTAGTTTTCTTGCTTTATCTCAGTCACCATCTCATTTTGTGTTTCCATCTTCTCCAAATAAGATTTATCAGTAAGTAACATTACAAATTTTCAATACGCAGTCAAGCTAAGAGGGGCAGCAAGAAGACCTCCACTCTGGACTTCCGGAGGGCACACTTCAGGCTACTCAAGGAACTACCTCAGAAGGTTCCTTGGGAACAAACCTTAAAAACAAAGGGGTCCAGGAGGGCTGGACCTAATTCAAGAAAGAGCTCTTGAAGGCGCAGGGACAGGCTGTGCCAATGTGCCGGAAGATGAGCTGCCGGGGCAGACGGCCAGCCTGGATGGGCAATGAACTTCTAAAGGAATTAAGGGGACAAAAGAGAGTGTATCATTTTGGATAAAGGTGAGGTAACCCCTGGTATGTTTAAGGATGTTGCTAGGTCATGCAGGAAAAAAATTAGAGAGGCAAAAGCCCATTTAGAGCTTAGACTGGCCACTGTTGTGAAGAACAACAAAAAATCCTTCTATAAATGTATTAATAGCAAGAGGAGGGGCAAGGAGAACCTCCATTCCTTGGTGGACACAAAGGGAAATATAGTAACAAAACATGAGGAAAAGGCAGAGATACTTAACACCTTCTTTGCCTCAATTTTTAATAGCAGGATAGATTGTCTCCAGGACAACTGGCCTCCTGAGCTGGCAGGTGGAGGCAGGGAGCAGTTTAGTTCCCCTGTGATCCAGGAGGAAGTAATTCGAGACCTCCTTAGCCACTTGGATCCCCACAAGTCCATGGGATCAGATGGGATCCATCCTAGGGTGCTGAGAGAGCTGGCAGATGAGCTGGCCAAGCCAATCTCTATCATTTTTCAACAGTCCTGGCTCACTGGAGAGGTCCCAGATGACTGGAAACTGACAGATATGGTGCCCATCCACAAGAAGGGCCAGTTGGATGAGCCAGGGAATTACAGGCCTGTCAGCTTGACCTCAGTGCTAGGCAAGATGACAGAACATGTCACCTTAAGTGCAATCACACAGCACTTACAGGATGGCCAGGGGATCAGGACCAGCCTGACCAGCAGGTCCTGCCTGACCAACCTGATCTCCTTCTATGACCAGGTGACCTACCTGGTGGGTGTGGGGAAGGTTGTGGATGTATCATAGAATCATAGAATCAACAAGGTTGGAAAATACCTCAAAGATCACCAAGTCTAACCTGTCACCCAAGGCTTCATGCCTACTAGACCATGGCACCAAGTGCCATGTCCAATCCCCTCGTGAACACCTGGACTTCAGCAAGGCCTTTGACACTATCCCCCCACGGCAAACTCCTGGCCAAGCTGGCAGCTCATGGCTTGGACAGCAGCACTCTGCAATGGGTTAGGAACTGGCTGGAGGGCCAAGCCCAGAGAGTGGTGGTCAATGGTGCCACATCCAGCTGGCGGCCAGTCACTAGTGGTGTCCCCCAGGGATCAGTGCTGGGCCCCATGCTCTTTAATATATTTACTGATGATCTGGATGAGAGCATTAAGTCCATTATCAGTAAATTTGCAAATGACACCAAGCTGAGGGCAGGTGTTGATCTGTTAGAGGGTTGAGGGGCTCTGCAAAGGGAACTTGACAGGCTGGACAGATGGGCAGAGTCCAACAGCATGAGGTTTAACACATCTAAGTGCCAGGTTCCACACATTGGCCACAACAACCCCATGCAGTGCTACAGGTTGGGGTCAGAGTGGCTGGAGAGCAGCAAGGCAGCAAGGGACCTGGGGGTACTGGTTGATAGCAGGCTGAACATGAGTCAGCAGATTGCCCAGGCGGCCAAGAAGGCCAATGACATCCTGGCCTGTATCAGGAATAGTGTGGACAGCAGGAGCAGGGAGGTCATTCTGCCCCTGCACACTGCACTGGCTAGGCCACACCTTGAGTCCTGTGTCCAGTTCTGGGCCACTCAGTTTAGGAAAGATGTTGACTTGCTGGAATGTGTCCAGAGAAGGGCAGCAAAGCTGATGAGGTGTTTGGAGCACAAGCCGTATGAGAAGAGGGAGCTGGGGTTGCTTAGCCTGGAGAAGAGTAGGCTCAGGGGACACCTTATTGCTGTCTAACACCTACCTGAAGGGAGATTGTAGCCAGGTGGGGGCTGGTCTCTTTTCCCAGATGTTAGGAAGAAGTTCTTCATAGAAAGAGTTATTGGAATGGGCTGCCCAGGGATTTGGTGGAGTCACCATCACTGGAGGTGTTTAAGAGGAGACTGGATGGGGTGCTTGGTGCCATGGTTTAGTTCATTAGGTAGTGTTGGATGATACGTTAGACTTGATGATCTCAAAGGTCTCTTCCAACCTGGTTAATTCTATTCTATTCTATTCTATTCTATTCTATTCTATTCTATTCTATTCTATTCCTATTCTATTCTATTCCTATTCTATTCTATTCTATTCCTATTCTATTCCCATTCTATTCTATTCTGAATTACTAAAAGGGAGAACTACAAAGATGAAAAAACTTTAGGAAAGAAAGCAGTGTCTGGTGTTGAACAATTCTATTTGCTTGCTAGTCACTACTGCTTATGGGTTTCTAACATGTTAAACAAGGCATAAAATTATTTTAAATGACAGATTCTGGTCCACAGCCAGCTCTGTACTTTGTCAAGACTCCACCACTGGCTCAGTAAAGAGATGCCTCTTACGTTCTGGCAGGAAATCTTTCCCCTGCTCTCCCAGGGCTTTGGGAAGTAGTTGCAATGTGCTGTACCAGTTCCCAATTGCTTAGAAAACACACAGTGCCTTTTGGCAATACACAGCTAGAGTCAGCACATGGCAATGACTCCCTGATGCCTGACCCTGCAGACAGTGAACTAACCAACGTCTCCAACCTAAAAAGCGCAGACAGAGGCATCAGCAACTGAAAGAAGACACTTCAATGGGAAAAGCAAAGTCAGGATCAGACCAGGCTCTGAAACTGAGTCAGAAATGTCATTAATTTCCCTAGTTGAATCAGGTGTAATGTCACTCCATGCAACTTTTTTGAAAAGCAGGTGATGTGGAGGGGCACTGAGGGGCAATGAAGAAAACAACACAAACTTAAGTGAAAATCCTCACCATATGCACCATTTCGCAGACATATCAAGGAAGGAATCATAGAATTGTTAGGGTTGGAAGGTACCTCAAGGATGACCTAGTTCCAACCTCCTTGCCATGGGCATGGATACCTCACACTAAATCAGGGTGCCCAGAGCCACATCCAGCCTGACCTTAAAAGCTTCCAGGGATGGGACCCCCACCACCTCCCTGGACAACCTGTTCCAGTGTCTCACCATCCTCATGCTGAAGAACTTCCTCCTCACATCTAGCCTGAATCTCCCCACCTCCAGCTTCATTCCATTCCCCCTAGTCCTATCACTACCTGACACCCTAAAAGTCCCTCCCCAGCCTTCCTGTAGGCCCCCTTCAGATACTGGAAGGCCACAATCAGGTCTCCTTGGAGCCTTCTCTTCTTCAGAATAAATAGCCCCAACTCCCCCAGTCTGTCCTCATAGGAGAAGTGCTCCAGCCCTCTGATCATCCTTGTGGCCCTTCTCTGGACACGTTCCAGCACATTCAGATCCTTCCTGTAGTAGGAGGTACAGAACTGGATGCAGTACTTCAGATGGAGTCTCACCAGAGTGGAGTAGAAGGGGGGAATCACCTCCCTCAATCTGCTGGCTATGCTTCTCTTGATGCAGTCAATGATCTTAGAGGTATTTTCCAATCAAAACAATTCTATGATTCTATAATAGTAGGGTTTCCAATATAGGAAGGCCATTGTTACCATGCAGCAGTTGAAACTCAACATTTTGACATAGCTATACTACAGAGGAAAATACATTCAAAGGGAAGTTTTCACACTTAAAAATCCAGAGGCTGAGCAGTTTCTATGAGCACCTATTTAACTCTTATAAACTGAAAGAACAGAGAAATGTCAGTTTACCATTTAAAAATCTGGTACAGAATGAACTAACTCCAACAAAATTAACATCAGACAGTTAAGATTAAACCACCATTCAGCCTTTCATTCAGACATACTTTCTCCCTATACTAAATGTATACCTGGAGTACTGAACATTCTGATGCAGCTCACAGAAAAGAAGGGGGGCCTGGTTAAATTTTAAACAAAAGCAAATATATAAATGTTTAAATAAAATTTAACAGAAACATTAGTCATAGCAGATTTTTACTCCTGACCTTTGTTATAGATGACACACCTTCAAAACCAGTACATCTTCAAGCACAGCAAAATAAGCATTTTGATCATTTATTGATAATGTATCTTAATTAATAAATACTGCATGCTATGAATAAAATATTTTCACAGAAGAAAGAATCAAGCTTTTGAGCCTGATCTTAGAGAAGAAGTTAAAAATATTATTGACTCACAGCTAGGCCAACAGAAACAAGCCAGTGCAGCTTCCTCCTGGTCTCTTAATATTTTTTTCCATGAATACTAAGGATCTCTTCAATTTCTGAAGGCAAACAGTGAAAAACTCTTAAGGAGTGGGACCCCAACAGATTTTCTCAGTCCCTTTCATTACACTGTGGAATACTACTTACCTATTCATTTGATGATTTTCAAAAACATAGAAGCTTGACTGTTAGGCTCAGTGATATTTAAGGCTACAAAGCCATGCAGAGTCTTTGTAGCATTCTAAAATTAAACCACAAACAAAATCAAATCAAATCAAACAAACATATCAAGCCCTGAAAAAACACAACCAAAAGCATCCCAGAAAGCATTCTGGGAGATTGGGTGATTGGACT
Organism: Colaptes auratus; assembly: GCA_015227895.2. Classification (NCBI taxonomy): domain Eukaryota; kingdom Metazoa; phylum Chordata; class Aves; order Piciformes; family Picidae; genus Colaptes; species Colaptes auratus. The sequence continues at coordinate 56,488,021 of CM026897.1, forward strand.
TGATGATCTCAAAGGTCTTTTGCAGCCTGTTTAATTCTGTGTTCTGTATTTGATACTTTAACCACAGACTGTCCGTAACGGAGAAGATAGGTCTTGCAATATCACATATGAACGGGAATATTTTTCTTTTTGTGGAGATACATACAGCATCCAATTAAAAATTTTAAAGTCAATTCAAAGTATCCAAAAAAAGGAAAAAGAAGTCTAGAAGCAAATGCCTCTGGATTACTAAATGATATAATTTAGTAACAAATTAGAGAACTGAGATTAATACAACAAAAGTCCATAAGAATTATCCAAGAATTGGCTCAAGATTTATCCATAAAGCTGAAACTATGGCCTGTCCCATTCCTAAAGCTCCATTTATACACTAAACATATCCTCACACACAGTACTGGTACTGGAGCGGGAAAACTTCCAAGATATATTGTTTAAATGTGAAATTCTCAAGGATAGAAATGTGGGGAAAAAAACTGGCAGAACTTGCTTACTACTGTGCAATAAAAAACATAAACAATGCCTAATACTCAGGCTTTAGCTATATCTTGAAATACACTACTGTGACTGGCATAGAAATACATCAAGATTGTACTTTTTAACTGGGCTGTTACCTGCTTGAAATCTCAGAAATTACACAAGTAGGACTTATGCACAGCTTTCTGTGGTCCCAAACAATGAATACCTATACAATGAAGCTGATAAGGAAATACATGAAGGAGTCAAAGACAGCTCAAAGGTTTCTACACAACATTATTATCTCACCTTTCTCCCCTGCATGTGCAGCAGTAACAGTCTTTGGGGTCCCAGCTACTCAACCCGTGGACCTATATTCAAAAAAGGTATTTAAGACCCAACCACACACAAATCACAGAACAGTACAGGTTGGAAAGGACCTTTGGAGGTCATCTTGTCCAACCTCGCTGCTAACACAGGTATGCCTAGAACATGTTGCATAGGGACACATCCAGGGGAGTCCTGAAAGTCTCCAGATCAAGAAACTCCACAAATTCTCAGGGCAGCCTGTTCCAGTTCTCCATCACCCTCAAAGTAAAGAAGTTCCTCCTTAAGTTCAAGTGAAACTTTTTCTGTTATAGTTTGTTCCCACTGCCCCTTGTCTTATCACTGTCCACCACTGAGAAGAGCCCAGTCCCGCTGTCTTAGTATCAGCCCTCTAGATATTTACATGCATTTTTAAGATCCTTTCTCAGCCTTCTCTTTTCCAGGCTAAAAAGCCCCAGGTTTCTCAGTCTCTCCTCTTAAGAAAGATGCTCAAATCCCCTAATCATCTTTGTGGTCCTCCATTGGAAACTCTCCAGTACTTCCCTGTTCCTCTTGAACTGGACACACTACTCCAAATGTGGCCTTACCAGGGTGGAGTAGAGTGGGAAGAGAATCTCCCTCAACCTGCTCACCACAGTCTTTTTAATGAATTCCAAAATACCATTCTCAGCCAGAAAGGTCAAGGTGATATTGTTGTTCACCAGCACTCCCCATGGACTCCTCCATTGTCTACTACAAGTGTGCAGCCATCTATTCTTAATCCATGTAACCACCTGGCACCACTCATGGTCAACCCCATCTTTCTCCACCCCAGCAAGCAAGACATCCTTATAAAAACTGTGCATGTGGGGTGTAAAAGAGATGACAATACGCTCTGAAACACTGCCCAACAATACTACAGATAGAAAGAACTGATTCAAGAGTGATGATATCAGATTGAGATTTTAGTCATACATCAAAGGATAATGGGTAGGGAAAGATGTTTCCTTTTTACACTATCACTTAGTTCTGGAAACAATTCAGCTGAAAATTTCTGATGATTATGACAGCAGTGTCTAGCCTTCAGAGATTTTCAGGACAGTCTGAATACTCTAGCCCTCAATTGAAAAAAAAAAGGGGAGGAAGGAGAAAAAGAAAAAAAAATTTAAAAAAAAAAAAGACAAAACCAAAACACAAAAAAACAGCCCAGCTTCAAGATAAAAAACAAAATCTAAACCAGAGTCAATATAGGTCCTTCCTATATATGTCCATGAGAGACCTCAGCACAGAACTGCCATACACCTAGGATGTGAATAATGCTACGTAACACTGCTTGGTGATAGACTTCTTCCCCAAAGTAAAGTGAATGTTGTAATATGGTTTTGGTGTCCGATCACCCTAGAGTCACCACAAGCGCAGCTTCCAGACCAAGATGTTACCAGGCGAAGACATCTATTATGTTATACATCAAGTTCTATGCTCTTTTAGAAAGCATATATGTCACATCTTAACTGGTTATTTTCTACTGGTGTGCATGTAATTAAGGCATACCATAGGTTAAAATAACAAAACAATATTACAACACATCCAACCAAATTCTGCCAAATTTCTCCCTTCAGTTACAAGATGCTTACATTCTTTTCTAAGTCAGAGAGCAAACATAACCTTCTTTAATTCAAGCAAAGGCAAATCTTCCCCTACAAATGAATTCCCTTAAAAATAAAAAATTCTCCACAAGCAGTGCACATGCTGCTTCTGCTTCTCCCCCTTCAGGCACGTATATCTTCTTTAAAATAAATAAACAAGTAAATACAAATATTGAAAAATAAATGTACACATTTTTAAAATGTTTTTATAGCTAAGTAATTACATTAACTCATTTACCTAAAAGATTTTGCTGACACAAGCACATCCTCTGTGACCAGTAATTAAATTTTTAGTATTATTATGTAGCATTCAGTCAAGCACTCAGCAGGACTCAGAAAAACCTTCATAATAATCACGTCTATAAATAATGTTTCATGACAGATTGAGTGCCCCTAAATTTCCCTCTTCTCAACTGAAAGATGTGTTTACACTCTACCACTTGAATGATACTTATCTGTTTCATACAGGTTAAATCAGGCTTATGTGACTGAAAATGCCAGAAGCCAGATGTCTGCTGTTAAAACAATTACAAAATTTCATATCCTTAATGGGCTTAATTATTTCCAGCTAGTTCACAAGCAGACCAAGACTTCTATCTCCCGAAACACTGATGTCCTAGTCTCAGAATATTTATAGTTAAAAGGAATCTTCTACCTAATGCACATGTCTTTCCTTCAAAATGCTTTCAAGCATTACTTTGCTGTGATAATAAGTAATACAACGTTAGGACTGACACAAAGAAAAATTTCCTATGCTGAGAAATCTATTTCAGTAAATTTGAATACTTACAAAGCGGAAACCTTTGTGTTTGTCTCCCACACACACACAACGCTTTTTTGAAAAAATAGCACAGAGACTTGTAAATTGCCTTTAAACTGATCATCCGCTCTGTTTTACAGAGCAGCAGGCTGGCCCAGGAGCAGAAATCAACACAGCGGCACAAGAGTACTGCAGTTCACAGCCCTGACTTACTCCACACTGTGCAAGCAGACATTTGCATTCAGAGGCAGAATTTAACACATAAGATAAACTACAAAGGTGGAAAAGTCCACAAAAATCCCTCATCAAGCACACCTTCCAGTAGCGGGGATGTATTTTCAGCTACAAAGCAGGTCAGGATTTCTGCTTGTTTCCTTTTGTCAGTGTGATAGTTGCATTGGAACCACCCAGTTTTGCCAGTGTGGTAACTGCATTGGAGCCACTCAGTTAGTTTCATTCACCTTACTGTGCTTTGGAGGACTTTCCGGAAATTATTTTTCTAAACTAAAATTTCTGTATAAAAACTTCTGCCTTTGTTTCCCACTCAGTTTTTGAAGTGCTTTACACCTCAAAATGGACCTATTTCCTGCACCACGTTTTGCATTAAAGATTTGTCTCTAACTGATGTCACTAACTGGTTAAACACAGAGGAGCTGCACACACCTTAATCTAAGTTTAAAAAAAAAAAAAAGAACACCAACATATAATCTTTGTGTATTATTCATGGCACAGTTTTGCCTACTAAAGCTGATGCAAACTATAACTCTGTTCCCACAGTAAGACAGATTAGCTGTAAAGCAGTACACATAACCTCTAACTTCCCTCCATATCCACTCTGCCAGGAGCTGAACAAGCATGGATCCATCCCGTTAGTTACAATACCCAAACTTTTGTCCCTTGTATTCAAAAGCATTGGTTCAATGCACTTTTTGCAGTTAACAAACATGTAATCTGTCACATAGCCTAGCTATGAGTATTGGGGGTGGTGGTGGTGGTGTAAATTAAGTACTCTAAAATTTAGATGTAAGGAAATGTATGCCTATTTGCATATCTCATTCCTACACTTCTGGCATGGTAAGGAGACTATGTACACTTGTGTTCACTTCTAATTAAAGGGAAATCTGTTGCAAATATGAAAATTACTTTTGTAATCCAGGTGCACACTATTAAACCTTATGCATAATATCTTTGAGCAGTTCGTGAATAATTGAATAAGCATGCAACCGGTTTTCCTTCACAGGTTTGGTCAGGAATTGAGAACAGTCACAGTCTGTTGGCATTCTTCACCACAAAATCTCTTAATCACAGTAAACAAACATTTAAAAGTCAACTATGAAATGTTCATTACAAAGCATTTATGCTCTTTAACTTAATAATTTTCAATCAGACATTCCTTATTTTGTCATCTTTCAGCATTAAGCTAGTTGCCTCACGCCAAAACCTAATTGAATTATAACTATTCTATCTTAGCAAACTAATCTGGTTTAATTCAATTTTGTTTAGTCAAATACCTGACAAAAATCCATGGACACATTTTCATTATTTTTTTTTTCTCAATGTGTTTTCATTTTCCTTAAGTGCCTCTAACTTTTTTCCTACAAAAAAAGCAAACTACAATGGAAGATAATAAGAAGCTCACCTGCACTTTTATTCCACTGCATTGTTCCCCAATACCTTGTCAAAACCTCTGAGCTTTTCACATTAAAACTTACAAATTAGAGATATCAACTGCTTTTTGTTTGTTAAAGAGCTTAATATATTTCTAAGCTGGATAAAAGTACAGTAGAAGTCAAAAAGCTCAGTAGATTTGAGAATCACCTTCCTAGTCTGTAGATAACATTATGGACAATCCCAAACAAGAAGACAAGTCTCAGTCTAGATTATATGATCCAGATTATATGATCCAGAAGACTGTGGCCTGCTAACATACAACTTCATTCTAACACACTGTTCAGGATTCTGCATGCCAAATTCAAAAGAAGCACCAAAATCTCATCTATTAAATGAAAAGGGGGTTCTACTGTTAAGTGTCCAGAGATTTTTTTACCATCTTGGAAGCACAGCTAGTACATAGCACAACCAGCTACACAGCCCATGCATCTCTGTCCTGTCAGAGAAGGCTTTTCAGAAAGCTTCCACTTGCTCAGTTAACTTTCAGGTATGACAAAAATTATGCTCCTCCATACACACACACACACCCCTACTGTTTTCCATAGAAGTATACTCCTATTACTAATAATTATTACTACTAACCCCTAAGTAGACAAGGGTATAATAAAACAAGATATTCTTTCATTACCATCAATTTTCTGAGTAGATTATCACAGTATCATATCCTCTTGCCTGTCAAATGCCATTTTGCTCCACTGGTGCCTTTCCAAGTAATGATGCAAGTATCTTCTCCCTGGTCTACTTCTTGGGTATATGTCCTTGTGCATCCCTCCAGTATTTTCATCATTTTCACCAGCTACTTTTCATCCATTTGTTCACAGTTGTAATTCACTCCTGCCTACCAGGACCCTCTCACGTATGCCCCCTTTGTCTCCATTCTGCTGAGTGAAAGAGAACAGCAATCACCCACCCTTCCCAGTTCCCACAGTCCAATCCACAAACTTCCAAAACATGCAACTCTGCACTTCTTTCCAGGTCAGACCTTCTGACAGAAAGGAGGAACTACAAATTATCATCTTCTAAACCTCTCTTTTCTTGGCAAAGATGACAATGTTCAGATACAGCTACAGTATGCTGCCCAGTGTTGTTCCTTTGTCTGCCCATGCCCATCTAGGCAATTGTCTTACTTGAAGAATGCAGGCACGGGATATGACTTACCTGCATTTGAAGATTTAATAGATTATTGCCTGCCTTAGTGAATACTGTCCAACTGCAATATATTAAAATGTATTTATAAAAATGCCTTAGACCACTATATTTTCACGCTCAGTTTCCATGAAACGAGAGCACGTGCAGATTCAAGTACTACTACTCACATAAATGGCAGCAACCTCTTTTATTTATATAACACACTACTCCTCTGAGTGCCCCTGGCTCAGATCTGACTAAGAAGTGTATCTTACTTTGTGTTTGCATAGCAAAATGGGATCCTTATCCATGCCTTAAGCACTAAGGCGCTATTGTGATAACAGAGTAAACACTGCTATCACCTCCCATTGAAATGCACTGCTCATGCTTCATTCTCTCTGTCAGAGCCTCCATTTGCACGTTGGCTCTAAGGTCCTTAAATGTATTAGATATACCAAGTTGTGGTTTTTTGGTGTCTGTTTTTTTCAAATCACAGAAATTAAATAGCAGACATTCTTAATGAAAATCACCCCAACTCATAAGACAGATTTATCATTTGAAAATGCCAATCCTACAAAAATTAAGTGGTGATATGGTAGACAAAAACAAATTGCTAGCATGGAGGAAAATTATTATGAGTCCCTTTTACAGAAAAAGGTACAAGGAAAATCTGACAATACTAGCACTGATGAACATTGAGCTCTGAAAGAAACATGATTCTGCCTTCTTCACCAGTTATAAGCCTCTGAAAGGCATACGGTGTGATTTTTTAAAACTGAGAATGCTTCCTTTGCTGTGCTTTCTATTTGTACTCCTGAGTGGTTACCCTGTAAACAATATAGAAAAACAATGCTTCAGATGATCTGGAGTAGCTGAAGTCTGGCCACGTACAGGGTCATAGCTTTGCTTGTACTAATCATAAGACAAGGGAAAGCTAATGCTTAACATCCCTCTGGGACACAATACGTATCCCACCGAGCAGTAGCCTAGATGCCTACTCCCGAGCACTTTGGAGGGACACAGTAACCCTGTGAACCCAGGAAGAGTGTTACAGTTATACTGTAAGCAATGCAAGCTTCATCTCCTACCTCTGCAAAGGATCAGAGATTCTGGAGACAGACAATAACTATGAATGAGAATTCAATTTTCCACATTACGTGTAGCAGAGCACGTTCTCATTCATGACCTCTGCAGCAGACAAGTTCCACTTTAGCACAAGACATTCCATCCCACACAGTCACATTAGGAAATAAATGTTTCTTAGGCAGCAGGGAAAGAATGTATCTACATGTTGAGCTGGGAAAGCATTAGTGTTTCTATCCCAGACTTGGGAATTTTCTAGTCATTCTTAAAAGCCTCATAAAGTGCACCAAATTAAACCATTTCCACAGCAGCTTCTCTCCCCACAGCAGCTTTTATCTGTAAAATCCAGTATCACAGTATCACAGTATCACTAAGGTTGGAAGAGACCTCGAAGATCATCGAGTCCAACCTGTCACCACAGACCCCATGACTAGACCATGGCACCAAGTGCCACGTCCAGTCCCCTCTTGAACACCTCCAGGGACGGTGACTCCACCACCTCCCCAGGCAGCCCATTCCAATGGCGAATCACTCTCTCGGTGAAGAACTTTCTCCTCACCTCAAGCCTAAACTTCCCCAGGTGCAGCTTGAGACTGTGTCCCCTTGTTCTGGTGCTGGTTGCTAGAGAGAAGAGGCCAACCCCTTCCTGGCTACAACCACCCTTCAGCTAGTTGGAGAGAGCAATGAGGTCACCCCTGAGCCTCCTCTTCTCCAGGCTAAACAACCCCAGCTCCCTCTGCCTCTCCCCATAGGGCTTGTGCTCAAGGCCTCTCACCAGCCTTGTTGCCCTTCTCTGGACACGTTCAAGTGTCTCAATGTCCTTCTTAAACTGAGGGGCCCAGAACTGGACACAGCACTCAAGGTGTGGCCTAACCAAAGCAGAGTACAGGAGCACAATAACCTGCTCCTGATGGCCACACTAGTCCTAATGCAGGCCAGGATGCCGTTGGCCTTCTTGGCCACCTAAGCACACTGCTGGCTCATGTTCAGGTGGCTGTCGATCAGCACCCCCAGGTCCCTCTCTGTTTGGCAGCTCTCCAGCCACTCCGACCCCAGCCTGTAGCTCTGCATGGGTTTGTTGTGGCCAAAGTGCAGCACCCAGCACTTGGACTTGTTGAATGCCATCCCATTGGACTCCGCCCATCTGTCCAGTCGGTCGAGGTCCCTCTGCAGGGCCCTCCTACCCTCTAACTGACCAACATCTGCTCCCAACTTGGTGTCATCTGCAAATGTGCTGATGACGGTCTCAATCCCCTCATCCAGATCATCAATGAAGACACTGAAGAGGATGGGGCCCAGCACTGATCTGGTGACTGGCCTCCAGCTGGAGGTGGCACCATTCACCACCACTCTCTGGGCCCAGCCCTCTAGCCAGTTCCTAACCCAGCGCAGAGTGTTGCTGTCCAAGCCACGAGCTGACAGCTTAGCCAGCAGTTTGCTGTGGGGGACAGTGTCAAAGGCCTTGCTGATGTCCAGGTAGACTAGGTAATATACTCCAGGTAATATACTTCTCAGCATACCACACAGAAGCACTATAAACAGAGACTGAGGGATCTGGGGCTCTTCAGCTTTGAGAAGGAGACTAAGAGGAAACCTCATTAATGGTTATAAATATGTAAGGGATGAGTGCCAAGAGGATGGACTCAGGCTTTTGATGATGCCCAGTGACAGGACAAGGGGCAATGGGTCAAAGTTGAGGCATAGGAAGTTCCATGTAAACATCAGGAGAAAGTTTTTCACTGTGAGAGTGACAGAACACTGGAACAGGCTGCCCAGTGGGGTTGTGGAGTTCCCCTCTGGAGATACTCAAATCCCGCTTAGATGCATTCCTGTGTGATCTGGTATGGGTGATCCTCTTCTAGCAGGGAGGTTGGACTAGACCATCTTTCAAGGTGCCTTCCAGCCCCTAGCATTCTGTGATTCTGTGATACTTGTGGATGAGTGGTCCTACTATGCCCACAAAAAGTCATGGAAAATATCTCTTATTTCCCTGAGGGACTGGGACACATCAGTCAGCCCATTTTGCAGGAGCAGCTGTGACTATAACTGCAGCCCACTGCAGCCCCACTTCAGACATCTTCAGAACCATACTGCAAGCCAATAGACCTGAACTCTACTACTGCTCAGTCCGGCTAAATTTTCATGTTGATTCTGTTTAATTTTTCAGCAACTACTGCTGTGCTCCAACTGCCAAACACTTCACCAATACTCCAAATCACACAGACCAAGACAGATGGAAAGCAACAGGCAATTTGTGCCTCCACAGGCTCTCATAGTGTCTTGGGCATAAAGGCAGTCATTCTACATGTAACTTTACTATCATATATTGTGACATTTTATTAGAATCATAGAATCATTAACTGCCTTACTGTCAGGGAACTGTTGCATAATTTGCTTAATAAAATTTTTACACCAGCAAAACCACAGGATCAGAGTTTTAAACATTTTTCAAACACTTAACAGAAAGCATATTACATTCACATCTTTATATGAATCTTCACCATTTTTGGTCTCCATACATAAATAACAGAATTACATTACCAGCATACATTCTGTGACATTTGGGCCACTCACAAGGTGAAGGATGTCATCAATATTACGGAAGACTTGGCATCAGTTAAAGCAAATCTGCATAGATGATAGGAGCAGTCATGAAGGCTTTACAGATTTGTTTTCCTCTAGTGTCAAAAATCCTTCTCACATGCCCTCGAGTGCTGGAGTTTGGTTTTGATCTCTGATTTAGCTGAAAGATGTATCAAAACAGGCACAACATTATCCATTGCCAAAGGACCTGAGACAGCCTTCTGCGTTGTGTGAGTGCACAAAATATCATGAGGTCATGAAATGTGTCAAAATTATGTTTACTTTGAGCAGAAATAGAGGGTTCATAAAGCAGAAACCTCTTTCTTCACAAGAAAACTTGTGGTATTTCTTCAAATAAATACTGTTAAGGAATCCCAGTACACCTTTTCTAAGCATACGTTTATTTATCTGTTCTGTGTCAGGAATGCATGGGCAAGGCTACACAGTCCAAAATGAGAAAAACAATACTCTGTAGGAGAAGATTCAGTACAAAGCATTATCTAATATGTGGACACAACAGAAAAGCAGAATTTGTTAAACTGGCTTCCCCCCTGGGTTCCTAACCTTTCTTCACCAATCAGTCTGTAGAATAAAACATTCAAGAATTCTTCTCAGCAAACATTCTGCTTTCTGCTTAAGCAGTGAATCCTCAGGAGATAAAGGAGGCAGGGGTTAGAAAATGCAATTCCTCCTGTATGTTTCAGAGAAGTGCCAAATATTACATAGGGCACAAACCAGGTTCACCATGTCTCTTTCTGTTTTCTCTGAGTACTGTCAAGTCAGTGAATTTCATAAAGGACTTACATGTCACCTACTTGCTCTCTAAAAACAAACAACAACCAAAAAAAAAAAAAAAAGGCAAACAAAAATAAAAAACCACACACACAGAAATTAGGAGACAGAAACATTTCCATTATTCCTGAACAAATCCAGGATTATTCAGGATTTCACATGACATTCCATTATAAAGAAAGGGCAAAGATCAGTACTGTAAAGACTGAACGTGATGGATCTCAATTTAAAAATACTTTCTCTGGGAAAGACAGAAAAAAAATGTAGTACAATTTGAAATAATAGGCCTAGAAGACCATGAAAATAAAGATTTTTCTTGGTTTAAAACTGGTGAAATGGAATGAAATTGGAAAAAGTAAATTGATGAGCAAGAAGGTGAAGAAAATTAAGTTTCTAAGGTATGACCTGGCTGTTATGAAACCTCATTGTTATAAATCACAGTTAGCAAGACAAAGACACAAACAATTAGAATGCTATAAAAGCCTTGCAACTAAACGAGCCATTACAAGTTAGAAGGTATATACAAACACACAGATTAGCTTTGTTCAGACAGTATGTCACCAAGAGCAATAAAACTGTAACAAATCAAAATAATTCACATAGCCAGTAAACTACAAATATGATCAAAAACCACCCAAAAACCCCACCAAAACCACCCAAACAAAGCCCAAACAACACAAATAAGATAACCCAAACAAAATTAACCAAGCAAAGACCCAAATACAGCATGATGCTTCAAAAATTCATAATTCTGGTATTCACTGTCCAAAGACTAACTCCAGATCATTCTTAAAATGATGATGACTGAAAAAAAGCACCTAGGCAGGGAAAAAGAGTGTTTTGCTTGAAATTATGCCATGAACTTTTCTGGGCAAGACACAGACCAGCCTCTGACTATCAAGAATGTAACAACTATTTGAATACTCTCTGTGAAATACTTACAGGAATCAGCAAACCAGGGAATTATGATTATCAACAGATCCAGGTTTCTGTTGTGTACTGAGCACAGTGCATAACTTCCAAAAAAACTAGAAACCATAACTTAGAAGTGCCACAAGTAGAAATGTTGTGAAAAGGACTGAAAACTGTCTGGGAGAAGTGAAGGAAAGAGCAACAAAAAGAGACTTAACTGCTAAGTTAGATGATGTCTTCAGAAAGGCATTGTAGGAGCCTGGGCTTAGATATGGTACTGATAACTTCACCCACGAGGGAGAAGACAGTAAGCCAAGAGCTGCTAAAAGGCAGAAGTAGAAATAAAATCCAACAACTCTACAAAGCAGAATTAGAACTCATATTTCTCCTCCTGTCACAATCCAGCCCAATCCCCAGTCACAAACTGCACCAGCTTTTAATAGAGCAGGGAGATGGCAAGTTACTCAGACAAACCAAAGAGCAACAAAGCTCACTTCTTGATACCTTAAAGCAAAAGTTAATTAAAACATAAGCACAGATACAGGTTAGAGTAGTACAGACCACCTTAACAGCTGGAATAATAGATTTACTAAATGAGTTTCAAAATAACATAACAAAATCAGGTGCAAACACTGGAAGGGTGTAGTCAGTACTGCCATGTTCTCTGCAATTTCTACAATGAAATTTCTACACAACTGGAGTCTTGCTCTCTGCCCTACAACATACCAGTGTCCAAATCCAGGATCTCCTACAGTATTATTTCCACACACTACAACACCCCCTTACTTAAAACTCAAGCCAGATATACAAATTACTTTGTGCAGTCTCATCATCATAAGATGAATTAATCATTCCCTTATTGTCTTTTCCCTGAAATTACACTGTGAAGTCATCTGGGCAAGATACAAACCAGCCTCCAACTATCAAGAAGCTACAGGATAAAAGAATGTTATTTATTTGATACATATAAACCACACACAAAAAAATAACCAGAATTATCTGAACACACATCCCAAAACTGTGTAGACTATTGTTTGGAATTTTTTTTCCACTTATATGTGCCACACTTTTTGCTTCAATACCCTTAAGTCAGCAGCATCATTTGGTTGGGGGACTGACAATTCCTGCTCAAGTCTTATTCCATTTTGGCATCTCTAAAGTACGAACTGCCAGGTCATATGAGAAAACTAATCTGTAAATCCTGGCAATGTGAGAAGATTCTTTAGTCAAAACAGAAAAGCCTCCCTGGATCTACACCTTGCACCTGGCAGGAGCACCATGAGCTGCTGGAGTGATTTCATGTGAATGGCTGAGTCTGCACAGCCAACCACTCTAAGCACTTGTCTGCAAAAGCCTCTCCTGTTTCCTTCCTTTTCCCAGGATGGAGCTACAGAAAACCCATTCAGAGCAGAAGCAAGTAGGGTCAATGTGTTTGGTGCACTCTGAACCTACCGGCACACTGAACACGCTGAAACCATCTAAGTTCAGGCTGGCAGTGCACCATTTCAGAGTTCAGCTCACACCCCAGATACATACCCTATCTAACACAAGAGGAGCCATTACTCTCACTGACAAGTATTATCTTTGTTAACCACTTTTAAAGTAACATAATGAAAGTGAAAGCTGACTTTTAGTCTGAAGACCCTAAAGACCCTGAAGATCCTATTATTTAAAGTAAATTCAGTAGTATCTCTGTGGAACACATAGCACTTTTTGCAATACAATACAATACAATACAATACAATACAATAATACAATATAATACAATAATACAATGCAATACACCACCAGGTTGGAAGAGACCTTCAAGATCATCACATCCAACCCATCAACCAATCCAACCCACCTAAATACAATACAATACAATACAATACCACCCACCTAAACAACTGGCATGGCACCAAGCACCCCATCAAGCCTCTTCCTGAACACCTCCAATGAAGGTGACTCCACCACCTCCATGGGCAGACCATTCCAATGGGCAATCACTCTGTGTAGAACTTCTTCCTAACATCCACTCTAAACCTCCCCTGGCACAGCCTGAGACTGCGTTCTCTTGTTCTGGTACTGGCTGCCTGGGAGACGAGACCAACCTCTGCCTGGCTACAACCTCCCTTCAGGTAGCTGTAGAGAGCAATAAGGTCACCCCTCAGTCTCCTCTTCTCCAGGCTAAGCAACCCCAGCTCCCTCAGCCTTTCCTGTTACAGTTCAAAAGAAATAACCACAGCTCATTCTCATTCTCACTCTATCCATAGGGCTTGCAGTTTGCCCATAAAAATAAAACCAAACTGAAAAAGATCACAACAAGCTGATGTCTGATCCTGTAGAGTACTTCTGCATTAGACTATGTGGTTAAGCATATTTTAAACAAACAAACCTGAATTACAGGTGCAAATCCAAGATTACAGCCACAGATCCTAAACACAGCTATTTTGTAAGCACCTACTAAACCCAGTGCTACTCTAGCTTAACTACCACTATATCAGATGCTTCACACAATACTTCAGATTTTCCACTTTGAAGGACAGTGTCATGAACACAGCTGAAATCCACCACCCATACTACTAAACTGTCAGGGTATTGCCTGACAAAAATCCAGTCTATCCCAGTTAGCATTCTTGCTGAGCACTTTCTAGGCATGGTCTGGCAGATAGACAGGTCCAGGAACCATCCCCAAAAGGGAATATGCCAACACTCTGCTTTGGAGTCAAAACCTTTGACTAGCTTCTGTGTCTGGAAACAATACAAACACGCCATTACAGTGTGAACTTCATGTCTCACTTTCAACAGAAGTTCACCATTAATTTCAAATTGTTTGTGACTGCTTTTTGGTCTGTTTATATTTTATAAATTATTAAGTCCTGTTGTAATTTGTCTTGATACTGTGGGGTTTTGGGGGGTGAAGGGTTGCTTGGTTGGTTTCATTTTTCACTGTAATTTCTTTTTTGCTTCTGTCGCAGTTACATGAAAGACCAAAAAGATGGCCATACAGACTGACTGTATGAAAGAGGCTTTATACAGTGTTGTCAGAAATACCCTAAGTTATCTTTGTAGCATGTACCCTTTTTGTGATAAATTTACATATTGCAACATCAGAACAAAAACCAGCCAGGTGCAAATCTGGAATTTTGTTTTTACTCTTATAAAGCAAAATTCACTTCCAAACAGGGCTGCTACAGGCAAAATACCATTGTGAGATAATAAGTTTGCTATGAGCAAATTGTATCTTAAATCCTGATTGTTTACTTCTTTCAGGGGTTTAAATAAACAAGGGAAAATAACAATCATTTTTAATGAACATGTTGAGTCATTTTACATTTTTCCAAAGGAAGCCTTTAAAGAACAATAATTTGAAATCACTTAACAGTCTTGAATGGCCAGATTTCTGCTGAAAAAAACCCTCACAGTATATAGCCCATATGTTCTCATTTCTGGCTGTGAGCAACCTTGAGAAATTTTATACATATACTTAAGCTTATATAGATTGGCATGACACATTTAATCTTGAAGTTTTCCAGTATTACTTTCAGTTAGGGGAAACTTCCTCTGAATGTAACAGTACTAGAGCTGATGCTCTAGTGTTCATTCTTCATCACTAGCTCCTCCTCAAGTCATTTCCCAGCACTTCTCATTAACAGCACAGTGAATAGGATTATTACTGTTCACACTGGGCCTATTACTGGCATAATTAACCTTGAGCTGGACAACAGCATCCACCTTGAAAACACACTGAAATGGCAAGAACTGATTATTGACACATCTCCATTTAAAACAAAACAAAACAAAAATTACAAACACTGAAAAGAGGAAAATGTATTAACTGAATTGCTGTAGCTGGAAATGCTAAAATAAACTTACAATGGAGAATAAAGAAAGGAGCTTGGGGGTTGTTTGTTTTGCTTTTAGTTTTATGCAAAAAATAAATAAATTGTATTTATTTAATTACTGCTGAATTATTCCAATTGTGTTCTTACTATCAGACAAGTAATTAAACCAGAGTGACAACGAGGTAGTATGATAGGAGCAAAAATATGATTTCTAAGATCTATAAAGGGTCTCCAAAAACACAAAGCTAGTCAGAAAAAAATTGGCTATATCAAAGCAAAGCATGAAGGACCAGACAAGCAGCCTCAGCTGAAGAAAGAACCATGAGGAGGTATTTTCCATATGCATCAGGGAAAGACACAGCAGCAGTCACCTGGTGACAGCTTGACTTTTGGAGGAAAAGGAAAGGAAGACCAGAAATCTGAATATTATGAGCCTTGACAATAGTTTGGTGTTATCCACACTGAGGAGTGGAGGAGGAGTGCAAAAAAAAAGAGAGATAGTAAGATTAAGAGACCTATTTTCACTTTGCTTGATTTAATATGCCAAAATACCCAGAATTATAGAGACCTGTGCTACAGAAAAGAAGCAGGAAGAATTCTCTCCAGTCCTCTCAACCATCTGCTTTTTTGAGGGAGAAAGGAAAAATCAGCTGCCATTTCTCACATTCTTTATCCTAAATTTTTCCAACTTGTGTTTTAAATACACTATCTTTTGCAGGGAGCAAGCAACAACCATATCAGCAAAATCCAGACTCTCCGTTTCACCTTTCCAAACAAAACACACTGATCTCTTTATTTTGTTAAAGGTAATTTCAGGAGCACTGATATTCCTGACCTATACAGAAAATTCAATCTAGGCAAATACAACAAAAAAGTGGAAGTACAGTACTTCCTCACCAGTGATTCAATTTTGATCTAAACTTAGGCCAATTAACTCTGACAAATGATCACTTCTTGGCTGTCTTGCGTATTACATCCCTATCAGTGCACTGAAAATACCTAGGCAGAGGAGAGCATCTCTAAGTGCAAGCAGAGTAAGACTCACAAAGTGCCAAAATCCCTTTCAAGACGAAAGACTATATGAAGTTCTTGCAAGCAGAGAGAACCCTGTATCTCATAGGAGACACTTTACACCCCATAGGATCAAGTCAGTGATTTGCAGTTTGGACATCTAAGCCGTGTTCCATTTTATTATTGATTTTCCAGGGTTTTTTTATTATTGTCACAGCCCTACCTCTACTCTTTTAGCCACTGCCCAAATATGCATGACAAGAAAGAATGCAAAAATTTTTATTCAAATCTGTAAAAAATAAAAGTTAAAGGTGGGTTAAAGTGAAAAGTTTGTATTTTTCATTTTAAAGGAGTAACTGCCCTTTTAGCTTGTCCCTGTTAACTAGCTAACTTTGTCCAAGCCTATGTGCTTTTTTTGTATTTTTTTCCTTCACAATGCAGCACCAGATCTCATCAATATATTAAAATACCATCTACACTGCATTTACTGAAATACATGTTCATCTTCAACCCTGGACTGGACAAGTCCTTAAGTACATATCTGTGCTCCCATACCTTTGTTTTCTAGCAATCAAAATATGAAGTACAATGCCAACTCCAATACAGAGGAAATATCAAGTTAAAATGAAAGGCAAAATCACTACCTTTAAGAGAGAGAATTTTCAGATTTTGTTTATTGATCAGACAATACAAAGTGTGGGAAAAAAAATAATTTGACATCATTAACAAGCTTTATCCAACTGAAAAGTAGTTCAGCTGCCATTTGGTGTACATTGGATAAAATCTTCCATAACCCAATTTTTAAAATATTTTCATTTAAGAATAACAAGAAAGAACAACAGAGTTTGTGAACTGGTAGCAACACATGACTATGACACATAGGTATATATCTTTTCCCTACCAGAGATACAAAAAGCAATGATAAGCAAACACAGAGCATCACAAACACTTACTAAAATCCATCAATACAATTAATTTTTTATTCTGTCATTGAGAGCTCCTAACACCCAGTAACTTCCTAGTAACACTTTCTACTCCTTGTTTTCTTTTTAGCCCTGGAAGGAACTAAGAGCACATCCACAGGCATTATTAAAAGGAAAACACATTTCTGCAAGTTAAATCAAACATGCAAAAATAACAACAGAGGTAGCTCTAACACATATGCTTAGGTTTAATTAGAGAGGCTTCTCATCTGCAACTCTCAGTAAGAGTACCTATTTTAACTGTACAATTAGAGAGTCAAGCATGAAGATAGGAATACAAGCCCTAGTATGCAGTTTCTGAAGTGCGTCAACAGAACATGCAAAGAACCCATCCCGGCTTGCATCCCCCTTCCTTAGAACTCTTCTGACTATCCTGAACCATGAAAGTATCATCCCAGCAGCTCAAGATGCTTGCAGGTTACAGTTCTGACATCGCTTATAGGATAAATATAAATTCACTAAATCTCCCGCCTGCTATCTACATAATCCCTTAACCTTTCCCTTTCCACAGCTATAGCTTGCTGCTGCCTTCTGATCTCTGGCTTCTCTACCTTTTTCATTCTCATGCTGTCTTCCCTCTCCCACTTACTTTTCCAAATTATCAACATCCGGCATAACGTCACAGTGAGATTCATGGTCACTACTCTTTCATCTCACAGCCTGCTTTGGTGTTGTTTTGGTTTTTACACTTTATTGAGAGATGAGAATTTTACAGAGTTCTTTGGTTAGCATCTGCCTGCAACATGCAGACCAAGTAGAAAATACAGAGCAAGAAGGTGAGTTTCCAGGCATCAGAGTGCCACAAAAAGAAATATATAGGACAGTGAATGTCAAATTTAAAAACAGAAAATAGAAATTAAAAGCCATCAAGCTAGCAAATCATTAGCCAGAATATAGACAGCACTATTCAAACTGCACAAAACTGCTTGCGAATTAGGAGTAAAAACACACAAGACCATCATACACTACTGGACCAGCATCAGAAAGAAATCAGCCTTCTCAGATTTTCTCATGCTCATTTTTTATTTCTGCAAAAAGGTAAAAGGTCTAAGAACACAACACAAGTAAATCAAAGATTTACTCTGCTTGGTTTGTTTCCAATTCTAAACCAGATTTTTTAAATTATGTCTTCTCCTTGTTCAAAGGCTGGACAGACAGAGAAATTCAAGTTTGTTCTTTTCAATGACAATCAAATAATCATTTAGATACTTTTTTTTTTAATCAATAGTGTGGTTGGAGGATATTTTTGAGACCTTCTACATAGATTGTTCCAGAAAGCTTTTTACAAAGTAAAAATCTGTATCACTACAAATGCCCCATTACTACACAGCTTTACAGTATCACAGTATCACAGTATTGCTAAGGTTGGAAGAGACCTCAAAGATCATCGAGTCCAACCTGTCACCACAGACCCCATGACTAGACCATGGCACCAAGTGACATGTCCAGTCCCCTCTTGAACACCTCCAGGGACGGTGACTCCACCACCTCCCCCAGGCAGCCCATTCCAGTGGCGAATCACTCTCTCAGTGAAGAACTTTCTCCTCACCTTGAGCCTAAACTTTCCCTGGTGCAGCTTGAGACTGTGTCCCCTTGTTCTAGTGCTGGTTGCTAGGGAGAAGAGGCCAACCCCTTCCTGGCTACAACCACCTTTCAGCTAGTTGTAGAGAGCAATGAGGTCACCCCTGAGCCTCCTCTTCTCCAGGCTAAACAACCCCAGCTCCCTCAGCCTCTCCTCATAGGGCTTGTGCTCAAGGCCTCTCCCCAGCCTTGTTGCCCTTCTCTGGACACGTTCAAGTGTCTCAATGTCCTTCTTAAACTGAGGGGCCCAGAACTGGACACAGCACTCAAGGTGTGGCCTAACCAAAACAGAGTACAGGGGCACAATGACCTCCCTGCTCCTGCTGGCCACACTAGTCCTAATGCAGGCCAGGATGCCGCTGGCCTACTTGGCCACCTAAGCACACTGCTGGCTCATGTTCAGATGGCTGTCGATCAGCACCCCCAGGTCCCTCTCTGTTTGGCAGCTCTCCAGCCACTCCAACCCCAGCCTGTAGCTCTGCATGGGGTTGTTGTGGCCAAAGTGCAGCACCCAGCACTTGGACTTGTTGAATGCCATCCCATTGGACTCCGCCCAGCTGTCCAGTTGGTCGAGGTCCCTCTGCAGGGCCCTCCTACCCTCTAACTGACCAACATCTGCTCCCAACTTGGTGTCATCTGCAAATTTGCTGATGACTGTCTCAATCCCCTCATCCAGATCGTCAATGAAGACACTGAAGAGGATGGGGCCCAGCACTGATCCCTGGGGGACGCCACTGGTGACTGGCCTCCAGCTGGAGGTGGCACTGTTGACCACCACTCTCTGGGCCCAGCTCTCTAGCCAGTTCCTCACCCAGCACAGAGTGCTGCTGTCAAAGCCACGAGCTGACAGCTTAGCCAGCAGTTTGCTGTGGGGGACGGTGTCAAAGGCCTTGCTGAAGTCCAGGTAGACTACATCCACAGGGCCTCCCCACATCCACCAGGCAGCTCACCTGATCATAAAAGGAGATCAGGTTGGAGAGGCAGGACCTGCCCTTCCTAAATCCATGTTGGCTGGACCTGAGCCCTTGGCCATCCTGCAGGTGTGCAGTTATTGCCGCCAGGATAATCTGCTCCATCATTTTCCCTGGCACTGAGGTCAGGCTGACTGGCCTATAGTTTCTGGGTTCCTCCATCCAACCCTTCTTGTGGATGGGGACCACACTGGCCAGTTTCCAGTCGTCTGGGACCTCACCGGTGAGCCTGGACTGGCAGAAAATGATGGAGAGTGGCTTGGCCAGCTCATCTGCCAGCTCTTTCAGCACCCTAGGATGGATCCCATCCGGCCCCATGGACTTGTGAGTGTCCAAGTGGCTCAGCAGGTCCTGAACCAATTCCTCATGGATATCCAGGGCATTATACTGCTCCCTGACCCCATCACCCAGCTCAGGAGGCCACTTGTCCTGGACTCCTCCTACCTTGCTGTTAAAAATTGAGGCAAAGAAGGTGTTCAGGACCTCAGCCTTTTCCTCATCTTCAGTCACTGTGTTCCCCTCCAGGTCCAATCAGGAGTGGAGGTTCTGCTTGCCCTTCTTTTTAGCATTAACATATTTGTAAAAATGCTTTTTATTGTCCTTCACAGAGGTGGCCAGCTTCAGTTCCAACTGGGCCTTTGCCTCTCTAATTTTTTTCCTACATAATCTAACAACTTCCTTAAACATACCTCAAGAAGCCTTCCCCTCCTTCCAAAGGTGATACAGCCTCTTTTTTCCCTTAGTTCCTCCAGGAGCTGCTTGCTCATCCAGGCCGGTCGCCTTCCCCGCCGGCTCATCTTTCGGCAGATGGGAACTGCCAGTTCCTGTGCCTTCAGGAGCTCCTGTTTGAAGTAGCTCCAACCATCCTGGACCCCTCGGTTCTTGAGGGCTGATACCCAGGGAACTTTACAAATAAGTTTCTTAAACAAGCTGAAGTTTGCCCTCCGGAAGTCCCAGGTGAGGGTTCTGTTGGTGCTCCTCCCTATCTCCCTGCATATTGAAAACTTCACCATCTCATGGTCGCTGCACCCCAGGCAGCCTCCCATGGTCAGGTCTCCCACCAGCCCTTCTCTATTGAAGAACAGCAGGTCAAGCAGAGCCTGACCTCTGGTAGGCTCACTTAACAGCTGCATCAGGAAGTTGTCCTCCATGTGGTCCAGGAGTCTTCTGGACTGCCTCCTCTCTGCTGAGTTAAGTTCCCAGCAGATATCTGGCAGGTTAAAATCACCCACAAGGACAAGATCTGATGACCTTGAGACAGCCTCCAGTTGCTTATAGAATAATTCGTCCACCTCCTCATCCTGGTTGGGTGGTCTGTAACAGACTCCAACCAGGATGTCAGATTTGTTAGGCCTCCCTCTGATTTTAACCCACAGGCTCTCAATCCCTTCATTTTCCACCTCAAGTTGTGTGGCAGAGAGTGACTCCCTAATATACAGAGCCACCCCTCCTCCTCTTCTCCCTCGCCTGTCTCTCCTGAAGAGCCTGTATCCCCCCAGTGCAGCACTCCAATCGTGCGTGTCATCCCACCATGTCTCTGAGATGGTGACTGTATCATAGTCACCCTGGTGGACCAGGACTTCCAGCTCCTCTTGCTTATTGCCCATGCTGCATGCATTGGTGTACATGCACTTCAGCTGGGCTCCCAACTTCTCTATTGACCCTCATCTGCGCCCCACTCCTTCATCTACAGAGGGACTGTTTTCCTCACCCACCCCCTTCAGACCTAGTTTAAAGCCCTCTTAATGAGCCCTGCCAACTCTAGTGCTAGGACTCTCTTACCTTTTCTGCATAATGTCACCCCATCAGGACCCAGCAGGTTGGGTGCAGTAAAAGTTGCCCCGTGATCGAAAAAACCAAAATTCCACTGCTGGCACCATCCCCTGAGCCAATTGTTGATGGTGTGGGTTCTCCCATTTCTCTCAGTGTACTCCCCTGCCACTGAGGGAACTGAGCAGAACACCACTTGAGCTCCTGGGATTTA
Source organism: Colaptes auratus (assembly GCA_015227895.2). Lineage (NCBI taxonomy): Eukaryota > Metazoa > Chordata > Aves > Piciformes > Picidae > Colaptes > Colaptes auratus. Next base: position 56,509,712 of record CM026897.1, read on the forward strand.
AATAAATAAACACACAGTCCATTTGTATGGACTACAAATAAACACACAGACAGCAAAGTTCATTATCAGTGTCAGTAATAAGCTCCAGCTGACAGAAAAGTCTCATTCATGCCAACCTTATCTCCAGTTTCAGACAGCTGGACTGAAACAGCCTAAGAGTAAAGTAAAACTTGTATTAGTTTAAAAATTAAGTAATACATTAAATTAAGCATTTTTCTACAGTCAGCTTATAATTTATTAACCTCATATAGGTAAATGAATTTAGAGCTATAATGTTTATTAATACACACTCATATTTTTAAAACAATCCGAGAAATACTAGCAGCTGTATTCTCTCCAGTTAAACAAGGCATACTAAAGCCCATGCCTTATTTAAGGCATGCCAGCGTGGCACCACTGAACCCGAGGAGTATCCACACATTTAATAACAGTCTACCATAACAGGATCTTTACAGTTAACTCATAACTGAAGTAAGCACAAACAATGTTACAGAATATACGAGGCCAAAAAAAAAAAATGCTTTTTCCTTACTCTTTAAGATGTTTAGGCTATTGTTATCGAAAGACTAATTAGATGTAAATAGCCTGCAAAAATGGGAGTGTGAGAGTTACATCAATGACTCAGAAAAGAAATATCTCATTAGTACCTCCAGAAAGGAGGTCTTCCTGCTGCTCTAGACACATTTCCAATAGTTTTGAAGACCTACTTCCCCCACTGCCCTCTTTCAAACCTAGATTATGTGCTTTATCAGACAGGTTGCACAAGAAGATCAGTTCTCTCTCTTGGACAGCAGAACAGACTATGAGCACAGGCCCTTCAAGATGTCTTTCATAGCCTCTCTATTTCAGTTGTGCCACTACAAGTTCATCCTACTGCTTCTGTTAAGACTGCCCAACACAAAAGCCCCAGAGAGGCTTCACAAAACAACCAAAAAAACCCATGGCAAAATAAGTATCATAACAAACATTAGTTAAGCATCCCTTGGGCCTCATCTCTTTTCTGTGCCTGTCACCATTTGAGCTCATTTGCAGTCACAAAGTCTCTCAGATGAGGAGAACAGCACACTAAATTCTGACCTTTGAGCCACAGACCTAGCCCTGAGCAACTTGGTGACCTACATGGCATCTGCACAGCTCAGTAACTAGTTGGCTGGAGCCTGCAAATGCATGATTCATCTCTGATTCCCCTCCACATCGCCCCATATGTTGTCACTAGACTCTTAGCTATAAAATATACTTTCTAAAAGCAGGCTCTGTTAGCCTGTTGGTTTGCTAAAACACTGCTTTTAAAGAAATGTAATAATATATATTTTTTAAATACTTATTTTCCTACCTAAACACTAAGTAATTTACGCAGGAAGGCAAAAAAGTACAAATACATGTAGCACCTACCACATACATCTGCTCTTGCTTACTTTTCCGAACCCTACATCCCAATGGAACACACAATTCTGGCTGTACATTTTGTAGGGCCAAAGATTTATACTGTATCTGAAAAGATTTTAAACATACATGACTACACTGAAGTGGTACTGGGGCCCTCTGATACTAGCCCATGTGTGCAACCTGACTGTTGGAAAGATAGACTTCAAAAAGAAGGCTTTGGCAAAACTCAGTGCACCAAAATAAAGCGTATCATCGGCTGCATCCGTCACCACACAGACTAGCTTTCTATCTTCCATCCTTTCCCACTGAAAATGCACATCTAGAATTTTAGTCATCACCATTCATTACTGCATCCCATGTACTTAAGAGACTTATCAGTATTGTAGAATTAAGCTTTCTTATCATCTTAATGACCAAAACACAGCTGTCCAACATGTGCCAGCCAGCATAATTTCAGAATCTCTGCTGTTAGCCTAGCAGCACATCATCTGGCCTATTTTGTTCCACTGAATATGCATCAATTAGTACATACACGACTAACGTGCAACCTTTTTTTTTATTAAAAAATAAAATAGTAGCATTATGAAAGCTCCTAGCAAGTTTTACCCATATTATGAATTTTAAATACAGATATTGAGAGCGTAAACAGTTGAGTGGTTAGACATTTCTAGTCTCGTGTCTTAACAGCTATACACGTACAAGAGGATAAATAGATTATACAGCCCAACTCTGCCTCCCCTGTATCTATAGAAGTAGGAGAAGCTATACGCAAAGTGCAAAGAGTATGGCACAGGAAAGAGCAGAAGCTGTCAGAACTATGAAATGTCATCTTTAATTGCCTGTTTCTGCCAAAGTGGCCAAGAGCAAAGTAGTTCCTCACACTATGATCCGCACCTACATATTTAGAATTCTTCTACCTAAAAATCCTGGGGGAAAATAAAAAACAGGAACCATTCCCACCACTTTTAGTATTTTTGGTTAACATGCAGTCTCAAGAAAACAAGTTCTAGGTGAGTTTATAATAAAAACAATCCAATTTTCAGGATTATGCTTAGAACTGTTGTAGTTACAACATTTTCAACTCTGGCATAAAGCACTTCTCTTCTGCCTGCATTACAGGTGGAATGAGACATAAAGATTCAGTACCATTCAACTGGTTCTGAGCTCATTACCTCACCTTGCACAATGTCATACCTACAGCAATGAATGGCTTTTTTTGACCCTGTGGGCATTACAGGCCATACACTGCACGTGTAAATCTGTTGGGCACTACAAATCTACAGAGCTGCAATGACAGCATCTCAGATTCTGACTTTAAATTCATCATTGTTTAAAGAAATCAATTTTTAAAAATAAGTTATGCAAAGCTTCCACTAAGCTCCAAGAAGACTCTGAAGGCCATTCTGCTTCTTACCCATTAAGCTATGACCTCATAATCACACTAATCATCAACAAGAGCGCTACAATGATACAGGTACAAGATGGCTCGGTAATTCCTGTTACTTCCAGGCTACATATTGTCTGAGTGTAACTAGAACACAAGCATAAATTGGAAGACACATGACTGGAGAGCAGCCCCACAAAAAGAGATCAGGACATGCTGTTTGACAATGGGCTCAGTACAGGTCAGCAGTGTGCCCTGGCAGCTAACAGGCAAACTGCATCCTGATGTGTATCAGACACTGTGTAACCAGCTGGTCATAAATAAGGAGATTATCACACTGTATTTAGAGTTGGTGCAGCTTCACCTTAAGTCTTGTGTCCATTCTGGGCCCCGCTATTTAAAAAGGATGTGAAGATCCTTGAATGCATGCAGAAGCGGGCAAGAAAGCTTGTGAAGGGGCTGGAAGGCATACCCTGTGAGGAACAGCTGAGAACTTTGTGTTTGTCTAGTTTAGAGAAAAGGAAGATGAGGAGTGATCTCATTGATTTCTACAGCTTCCTGAGGGAGGCAAAGTGGAGAGGGAGATGCTGATCTCTTCTCCTCACCATACAGAGACAGGGAATGTGGGAGTGGTTCAAAGGTGCTTCAGAGGAGGTTTAGACTGGACATTAGGAAGCATTTCCTTACTGACAGGTGGCCAAACACTGGAACAGGCTTGCTAGAGAGGTGGTTGGTGTCCCAAGCTTTTCAGGTTCTAAGAGCCATTTGGACAATGCACTTAATAGTTTGCTTTAACTGTCGATTAGCCCCTAAGTGGTCAGCTTGTTGGATTAAATTACCATTGCAGACCCCTTCGAACTGGACCTATTTTGTTCTATCCTAGTATTAAATGGCTCCATTGGAACTACTAAAACCAGAATTTGGTCCAAGCAGAAACGTAGCTTTTGCACGTCGTGGCACTTGACTTTTTCAGCCATAGTTGGGCTTTGTACAAGGTGACTTAAAGCTGTGGCTATTTCATACCATCAGAGAAACATAAAGATACCATTTACTAAAAGGCCATAAATATCTTCCAATCTGGATGCCAAGTTCATCTCAGTGATTGTATGAACGCCATGGAAATTGCAAACAGAGTAACTTGGTTTCTAATTCTTGTAGTTTAAGAATCTGTAAGACTTCCATAACACATCAGCAACTGGTTCCTGTTACAACACCTGACATACCCTGGCTTTCACACACTCCAAATCCTGCTGCTCCAGCAAAAACTCTCAACTTCCTTACTTTTCATCTCCTTATTATTTCAAGGAATAAAAAGAGACTATGTAATTAGAAAGAGAGATTACAGCAAAGTTGCTTTCTTTCCAACTGCACAACTACTATCGCCAAAAATCCTGAATTATCTTTTGCCTTAAAATGAAGAGGAAGGGGGAGCTGTGCTTCATTGTGAACTCTGTCCACTGTCTCAGTAACAGCGTTTCCTCACGCCGATCACAGCGGGCCTTGCTCCCAGGGCACGGCTTTCCCGGCACCGGAGAGCAGCTCTCCTCCTCCTCCTCCTCCGCACCTCCGCAACAAGAAGTGTCCCCCGGGGCTCTCCGTTACAGCGCCACGGGACAGGGAAGGGGCCACCAGGGTCTCGCTCCTCGCCCGGGCCACCGCTCCCCGAGGTCCGCCCGCAGCCCAGAGGGCTCCTCCTACTCTCGGGGTGCCGTGCCTGGGGTGCTGGAGCACGGACGCAGACCCCGCCGCTCCGTGCCGTGCTGTGCAAAGCCGTGGCACAGCGCTGGGAGCCGGCGGAGAAGCCACGGGTGCCCGCGTCGCAGGTGCCGCTGAGTGCGGCATGAGGGCAGCTCCCGCAGCCGCCGCGCCGAGCCGCCCGGGCCCTGCCACCAGCTCCGCGCCGGTGAGCCACCGCCCAACTCCCAGCCCGGCTCCGCGCCCCACGGGCCAGGGTACCCATGCCCGCCAAGCTTGGCCACCGCCGCCGCCCCTCTCCCCACCGGCACCTGGATGTGGCAGGAGATCTCGGAGTCGTCCAGCAGCCGCACGGTGCATTTCATCTCCGGGCTCAGCGACCTGATGCTGGAGCTCCGGAACCGGATCATCCCGGCAGCCCGGCCGCCTCCGCTGCCCCGCAGGCAGCCGCAGGGGGCCAGCCTGCAGCGGCGCCCGGCCGACCACGGCACGCGCGGCGCGGCGCGGCACGGCGCGGCGCGGCGGCGCCGCCCCTCAGCCCCGCGGCTCCCCGCCGCCTCCCGCCATCCGCCCGCCCGCCCGCCCGCCGTGGATAGGGCCGCCGCTGCGTCAGGGTCGGGCTGTGCTCCGCTCGCCGGCCTCAGCATCCTTCTGCGCCCGCCCCTGGCATGGTAGGGCACGGCGCGGGGCGGTGGGAGGCAGCCCTCTGCCTTTACCTGTGCCCTCTGCTCCTCTGCCCCACCGACCCCGCTGAGCTCCCCGCGGGGCTGTGTTCGTCAGTCTGAAGAAAAAAAGACAGCCCCAAGAGGGAATGGTCAGCGCGTTCGTCAGACAAACCCTGCCACAGGCATGCTTTCTTCGCCTGGGAATGAGGGCACCTGAGCGACTAGTACTCGCGTGGAAGTGCGCGGTGCCACACAACACGGGGACATCCCCTCAGCTGCCGGCGGGGAGAGGAGTCCCCACACTGCCTGCCTGCCCACACTGTGGCTCTTCGGGCTATTCCAACACAGCCCCACGCAGTAGGAGGACTGTGAAATATGTATGTATGTGTAACGAAATTTACCATAGAGGACGGGCACACTATAATGAACAGAAGAAACCATAATGTAACTTCATGTAATGGTGCAAGTCTTGGGGACTTGTTTGCTCAGGGAAAAGAATGGTCCATTAGGCAAGAGCAGTCTCATCCTGTTGGTTTTCTAAGTGAGAAAGAAAATACAGCATCCAGCAGCTTCGTTGTTACGTTCTCCACCACAAAAGGCTGTATGTATTTGTGCAAAACCTTTCAAGAAGCAAGCACTCGAGTTGACGAGCGTCGCAACAGGGATTAGCACTGTGGCAGGAAAGGATCTCTTCCTTTTTCAGTCTGAAATGAAAAACAGGCAGTGGCAAATGGGGTGTGATTTGAAGCCTACAAAGAGAAAAATAAAAGTACTGGCAGCTGCATGCAAGGTGTATTTCAAGCATTTTGCCTGACTGGTTACCTGTCAAATTCCATGTTTTGAAAATAGTTTTGTGTTTATGCAATGTTCTCTTGAAAGTCCATTGGAAAAGCCTAAGTGCTGCCTGCAAACTTTGTCTTTGTGGAGGACTGCTGACATTGGAAAATACAGACGACTGTAAACAAATGGGAAGTACATAATGCTCGCTACCATCAGCTAATATATATGCAAAGCTTTTTAATGTGGAACATAGAAGAAAAACTATAAGGATGTGCTTCTCATAAATGATAAATGCTTCCAATCACACAGTAAGTAGTGAAGCAAACCACTAAGTACTTAACATAGGCCATTCACCTCAATAGCCAGTAAGCCCATAAAGCATTGAAGAAAGTCCTTATCAGCTGAGACACTAATTGTGGACACCATCTCATTAACAATAAAACAACACTTTCTGTCCCATGGGACAGTCAGTAGAGGCAGGATTTCAGCCCACATATGGAAAGACTCCCAGGTGACACAGATTTTCCTGCTTACAGCAGAGAAGTCTTTTATTTCTAAGAGTGGCTGTCAATGGGTCCATGTCCCAGTGGAGGCCAGGGACAAGCAGAGTCCCTCAGGGATCAGTCCTGGGACCAGTCTTGTTCAACATCTTTGTGGGTGACATGGACAGTGGCATTGAGTGCACCCTCAGCAAGTTTGCTGATGACACCAAGCTGGGTGGTGCAGCAGACACGCTGGAGGGAAGGGATGCCATCCAGAGGGACCTTGACAGGCTGGAGAGGTGGGCACAAGCCAACTTGATGAGGTTCAACAAGACCAAGTGCAGGCTCCTACCTCTGGGTCGAGGCAATCCCAGGCACAAATACAGACTTGGCAGTGACTGGCTGGGGAGCAGCCCAGAGGAGAGAGACTTGGGGGTGCTGGTGGATGAGAAGCTCAACAGGAGCTCTCAATGTGCACTTGCTGCCCAGAAGGCCAATCAGATCCTGGGCTGCATGAGAAGTGTGGCCAGCAGGTCAAGGGAGGTGATTCTCCCCCCACTACTCATCTCTGGTGAGGCCCCACCTGGAGTACTGCGTCCAGTTCTGGAGTCCCTATTACAAAAGGGATCTGGAGGTGCTGGAAGGTGTCCAGAGAAGGGCCACAAGGAGATCAGAGGGGTGGAGCACCTATCCTATTAGGATAGACTGAAGGAGTTGGGGCTGTTCAGTCTGGAGAAGAGAAGGCTCTGAGGTGACCTCATTGTGGCCTTCCAGTATCTGAAGGGGGCCTCCAAGAAGGCTGGGGAGGGACTTCTCAGGCTATCAGGTAGTGATAGGACTAGGGGGAATGGAATGAAGCTGGAGGTGGGGAGATTCAGGCTAGATGTGAGGAGGAAGTTCTTCACCATGAGAGTGGTGAAGCCCTGGAATGGGTTGTCCAGGGAGGTGGTTGGGGCCCCGTCCCTGGAGGTATTTAAAAGCAGGCTGGATGAGGCTCTGGCCATCCTGATATAGTGTGGGGTGTCCCTGCCCATGGCAGGGGGGTTGGAACTAGATGATCCTTGTGGTCCCTTCCAACCCCTGACTGATACTATGATACTATGATACTATGATACTAAGATATTTCACCTTTCCCTCAGTCTCTGCAGCATGTCTTTCTCCATCTAAGAGAAGAGGGAGTTGACCAATCATAAAGGTTTAGGAAGCAGGTCGATGTCTACCACTGTAAGGAGAGGTTTTTGCTTCACTGTAAGGACCACATGGAGAGGAATGTCCCAGGACTTCCCAGAACTGACTTGTACTGCAAATGTGAACTTCTATGTTCCAATAGAAATATGCCTGCAGGATCAGAGAGCTCAGCAAAATTTGCCAGTATTAAAGACAGGTCACTTGTACCTTTTTAACACTTTATTTGCTTCTGTGATACCCCATCCAGCATAGACTTGAGATACCTGAGAGTTCTGTGAGACAGGTAACAGATTTATGTGTTTCAGTTAGCACAGAAATACAGTTATCAGTAGCAGAGAATACGGCAGCCGTCTAGCAGGATGTCACCAAATGAATGAAATGATTAAAAATAAACACTCCACTGCCATAAAAAAAGATCAGGCAATGAAAGCACACTCTCCATCCAGATGGAACTGCAGGATGTAAATCCCTCAGATTAATTTTGCATCAGATATTAGGACCTTATTCAAAAAGCATTATAGCCCCCCCCTTTTTTTTCTAAACTACAAATAGGAGGCTTTTAATATCTCATAACTTTAAAAATTATACACAAAAGCCCACAAACGTTTCAAAAGCCATGCTTGACTGAGTGCACCTTTTTTGCCCTATCTTGACAGCTAAACAGTCCTCATGAAGAGATCACCTGAAAAGTCTGGCACTTCAGCAAGCAACATTAAATAGTACAGCAAATATTACAAAACCTAAAACAACACACAGATAAATTCAATCCAGTTTGACCTAGAACACAATTGATTCTGTTTAGTGGATTTTACTTTTCAGCTCAGTGTCTTCTGCACTTTCTGAAGTTAACAGCATGTCTTCACAGATAGCAGCTTCTTCTAGAAGTGATAATGCTCAATGTTTATAGTTACTAGTTAAGTATTGGCATGCAGAAAGGGTCTTGCTTACACTTGCAGTAATGACCAAATTCACTGCTAAAGTGTGCACTATGTTGGAGTGCGAAAGTAAAAGGTAGCAATTATGGGGAGGAGCAGACAGGATTCTCATTCTTTGTTCACCTGACTGGACACTTTAATTTTCTTTCCTGAGTAAGGTTGCTTTCAAAGATACTACTAAGCTCTCCAACTTTAAAATATTTCAGCTGAAGAGAGATGATCTGAACATTAGGCTTCTCCAGAACATAACTGCAAGAGTCAAGGGTGAGGGTTGAGCTAGGATTAAACCAGGGAGTTTTTTACTATAGTCAGGGACATGCGAGTTTTGTTCTCAGACACACTCTCTGGAGAGTTTGCCACGCTCCCTCTTAAGGAGTTTTTCTCCTCGAAAAACCATGTTGTTTCTAAACACTTCTTTCACTACTCATTTTCTCTAGCTGCTTTTATGCAATCCATGCAGTAAGCTTCCAGACTTGTTAACAGCCCCAGAGAAAACCTGCAGCTCACACCACCAGAAGACTACCAGATTTTATGTGTGTTGCAACTGGTGGTTTCAGATATCTACAGTTAATTCAGTAACTACAGAAATACGATTTTCTCTTGCTGAATGTGGCTGTTGTGTCTCTCGTTTATCTGCACTGGTAGCTGTCTAACTTCAAATTTGCTGAAAGCATTTTTCCAACCAGGAATGATCCTTGAAGTTATGGTCTATATGATGACTAATGTGCATAATCCAAGGTGAAATTCAGTAAAGAAAAGTTCTGCTTCTACATAAGCTAAGACAGGTTCCTAGTGCTTCTTGTGAACGAATTGAGTAGCACAGGAAAAATGTGTATCATATACAACAAATATTTCAAGTTCATTAGTCTTGCCAGTATCTAATCTCTGTCCTGACTGTTATTAAAGTATTTAGCACTGTGGTTTTTAAATAATAATATGCAACAATATTCAGTTTCTGACATTATTCTCTCTATAGCTTCTGGGCTTTGTCATGATTTCCTTCCCAAGTTACTGTAAGGACTATTGCTTTCTATTGATCTGTCTGTTTTAATTATGTAAGAGCTAAAAGGGACAGGATTTAAAGTTGCAATTATCTTTACTACTGAACTTCCTTGCATGTGAGAGGCCCCGTGGCTTAAAAGCTAAGTGCACTTAAACTAATTTGCAGAATGAAGGCTTGGCTATCCAAGGGAGAGATGTGGTCTAACCATCAGAGATGTAAAGAAAGCACACTCCAAAAGCATTCATTAGTTACTGCTCAGTAATACTTATCTTATGATTTACTTGTAGAAGCAGCATTTTACCATGCATGTATTTCCTCCTTTCAACTCCCTGAAGCCAGCAGGTGGCTACATCTTACTTATGCTTTGAGTGCTCTCAAAATTAATGGTTCTACATCAGAGCGTACTGTTCCTATTGTAAGTAATGATGAAATATAGAGTACATAAATATTGCACCCTGTGTGTTTTGCAGACAAATACAAGATGAAAAGATAAAGCAATACATCTGTTGCAGAACCTGTCCTTCCAGTGAAGGCCTGAATCTTTCAATGTGACAATCATGGAGAAGCTGCTTTTAGTCTTACTTAGACTGGAATAGAAACAACATAGTTTTCTTCTCTAGTTATGCCTGGGTTCTTTTTGAGGATACTAAAGAAAATAAAGTCATCTTCCCATAACTTTGTGTTCTTTATTTCCAGTCTGCCCCTGAAGTAATGCTGAAATTACTCCAAATTGTTCATGACTGTGGTCAGTGGAGAGTGTCCTGAAGGGTCAAACCCCAAAACATGCCCTGGCCCAGACAATGGGTTAAGCACCTGTGAATGTGCTAACCTGGTCAGTTCCTGGTGTCCAGATCATCAAGGCAAATGTATAGCATGTATGATTAATCTTGTGAGCATCTGTGAATGTGCAAACCTGGACACTTCCTGGGATCCAGATAAAACATGTACCACTTGTAATTAACTTTTAGGATATGCCACATCCTATAGGTCCAGTTATCAGGGCATTAATTGTCTTGAGACAGTATTTAAACCAGGCAAGAAGTTAGGCAGCTTGCCTTGTCCTCACCCAGACAGCAAGTAGAGTCAGATGCTGCCAGAGTAGCAGCTGAAGGGTCTGCCCTAGCAGACCAACTACACCTGGGCCTTGTTCTTACCACAAAGAGACAAAAGCCAAATGCTGCCCAAGTAGCATCTGAAGAACCTGTCCTAACATGCAATGACTACACCCAGGCCTTGCAACTGGGCCAAGGCAGAAAGGGGAAAGGCCAAGAGAATTGAATCTCAAAGAGGCTACAGCCCAGCAAAAGAACACACATGAGAGAACCCCCATAGCCCTCTCTAAGACAAGGTCTGCTCAAATTATAGCCACAGCATCTGGGAAGATACCAGACAGAGGAGCAAGTTGTGAGTACCTAGCTAATCTGCCACAGGATCCCATTTGTGGGAAAACCACAGATCATAGCACCTGTATTTCTAATTTGAATCGCTGTGTAGGAAATGTTAGACCTGTGCTTAAATCATTTAACTGTCTCCATATGTGGAATGTAATACCCACAACTGAATAGAACCTGTAAATACACCTTGTAAATAAGTTACACTGGTGTTTGAAGATACCAATGCTCAAGATATTAAACAGTAAAATATAAAAAAATGCACATTTTATTACAGGCAGTACCGGTACTCTCCCCATGAGCACTGCATATGCTAGCAGCCTTCCACAGCCAAGCAGAAAGATCCATTTATTTTCTGTGCTCTGCTCCAAGCATCAGATATAACTGCTTGACTTTCACAGTAATTTTTGAATCACAGTTGAGCAGCTCAGGTTCTTACTCTGGACTGAAGGCACATGTCTCGAGCACTTCTGAGAAGTCTTTATATTAATGCATTGATTTTGGCCATGTCACATTGAGAAATTTTTATGTGGGGAAACAGCCCTTGGTTTATTATATACAGATTTGGGAAGATTCTTGTGTAGATCTGGAGGTGGTATTGAAAGGTTTGCTCCAGATTACATTGTAAAGTACAAGGTACAGCACATAAAATGGAAATGTTTGCAAAACCCAAAGAACAGCTCTCTGAAAAGACAAATAATTTTCCATTTCTTATCTACATTAATTTTCTTGAGTGTCACTAGACATTGCGTACCAGGTAACTTTGTCATTCCTTCAGATTTGCAATAAGGTGAGAGCATATTTATGCCACTTAGAAGCAACAAAATAAAGCCACTCCCATTTCCTCTTACCTGGGATTTTTGTACTGTAAACTGGAAAAATAAGAGAAGTTTTTGATGAGTTTTTTATTTCATTAACAGCATACCCTAAAGATTTGCACTTTAATATGAAAAAAATGGGATGAGGCAACATGTACAAATACCCAATTTGATTTTTAAAAGCTGCAACAGCTGTAGTTTGATTTACTGAAAGCTTGACAGGTTAATCAAACTGACAAATTTTTTTCCCAGTATCAGTAAACCCTGTTGAGCACAGAGAGACAGTTCCCTTAACCCTCCAAATATCCACTGTACAATCAAAATGAAAGGATTTCAGACAGTGTGTTGACTGACTCTGCATTGCATGGAACAAATTCTGAACATTGTTGGTATAGTTTTAATTAACACAGCCAAAATTTGAAGCTGATTTACTTCATAACGAGGACTGAGACTAATAGGACAGCACAGTATAGACTATTTCAGTGACTCTCCTCACAGCAGACTCTTAGTAACACTCTCTAACTTGTACTTACTGTGAATACATATTCAGGATTTAATCTGAACCCCTAAAGGTCTACATAAATTTCAGCCTTTGCTACTTGAAAGACAGTCTTTCTCCACTTAAGACTCGGGAAGCTGATATTACTCAATGTATTTGAACCTGCACTTTCACAATAAACAGATATTCATGATACTGCATGTTACTGGCAAACTGTAAGAGTTCTGTGCACATTTATAGTAGTTCACCATTATGCTGTGACAAGTTTCAATTAGAATTTTGGGTGGGATGGTTTGGTTTTTTTTCTGTTTTTAATTTAGCAATATTCTGAATACAATAGACGTTTCATAGTATCTTTGGCAGTGAGGCAGACACAATGAAGGAAAACAGAAATAAATCCAGGAAACTAAAATTATTTCATTCATATTTTGTGTTACCCATTTCTAAAATTAGGCAGCTAATTTAAGTAGGTGATAAAGGTTTAATGAATTCCACAAATTCCGTATGAGACAATTAGTCAAACCAGAAAGGCTCTGAAAGACAAAGAAATGTAAAATAGACTAAATGATGTGTAAAAAAAAGATATATATATATACTATATTTAGGATATTCTTTACCAGGAAGAAGCACATGATAGTTTTTTTTGGTAGGTGTTTTTGAAGGGTTTTGTCTTTTAATTCTTGACTGTTCATCCATCACCACTGTATTTTAATTTTATCTATTATTAAATATAATAAATAAAACATGGAAAGACATTTACATCCCATTGTCTCCTATTTTAGCTTCATGAATGCACTCCGGAATTCATTAAATCATACAGCTTTTTTATATAATTGCACCCGAGCTTCAGAACCAAGTTTTGTATTCTGCCAACACTGTAAATAACAAGAATTTTAAATGCTAGAGAGAAGGTATTCATGCCCATTATGGCAAATGGTCTTCAACAGAACAACAGCATGAAACGTTTTGAAATATGTGCATATATCATTAAATTACAAAGACTAATATGAAGCTTCCCCATGTTATTAAAGAAATAGTAAGTGGGAAATGGTACCTATTTTATCTGTGACTAGAGTAGACTGGAAAGGAAATCCTCATCTAACTCAAACCAAATGGATCCACATAACTTATTTGGTCTGTAACTTAATTAAACACATTTAAATGGATACTAAAACATATACAATGTGATCCTGTTATGCCAACTGTTTGGCTGAGTTTTGAGTCATCTCTCCAGCTCACTACTAACATGAATTATATCTTCACAAATCAAATGAACACTGCCATGAATATAATTGCCTTCCTCACAGGGTCTATACGGTCTTGTGTTCATATAATTCAATTAGTTTTCTCCCTCCTTGGCCCCTGCCTGCAGCAGCAGCATTCTGCAGAGAACACTGCTGCTTGTACAGCTATGTCAATGCATGCTTATGGTTTGTTAGCCTGGACTTCAGTAAGAAAATGCCTGGAAAGGCTTCCTGCAAATACACCAATATGAAACAGATATTAAATGACATCATACTAGCCTGGCACGGAGAGTTCTAAAAAATGTGAAGTTATGCATTATGAAAAAAAGCTGTCAAATAGTGAAATGGATGTTTGCTTCATAACAATCATGTTGGAGAACATTTGTATAATTTCTTTGAGTGTGCACTGTAGGTGGGGTACTTATTTGCTCTTGGTGTTAAAATCTCAAAGATTACTGAGAGAGCAATTAAAGTGTTCATTCTGAGAATGAACACTCAGCTCTGGTGAGACCCCACCTGGAGTACTGCGTCCAGTTCTGGAGCCCCTATTACAAGAGGGATCTGGAGGTGCTGGAAAGTGTCCAGAGAAGGGCCACGAGGATGATCAGAGGGCTGGAGCACCTCTCCTATGAGGACAGACTGAAGGAGTTGGGGCTGTTCAGTCTGGAGAAGAGAAGGCTCCGAGGTGACCTCATTGTGGCCTTCCAGTATCTGAAGGGGGCCTCCAAGAAGGCTGGGGAGGGACTTTTCAGACTATCAGGGAGTGATAGGACTAGGGGGAATGGGATGAAGCTGGAGGTAGGGAGATTCAGGCTGGACATGAGGAGGAAGTTCTTCACCGTGAGGGTGGTGAAGGCCTGGAATGGGTTGTCCAGGGAGGTGGTTGAGGCCCCGTCCCTTGAGGTGTTTAAGACCAGGCTGGACGAGGCTCTGTCCAGCCTGATCTAGGGTAGAGTGTCCCTGCCCATGGCAGGGGGGTTGGAACTAGATGATCCTTGTGGTCCCTTCCAACCCTAACTGAAACTATGAAACTATGAAACTATAATAGAAATTGTGATAATGCTTCTAAGGTCAAAATGATGACAGGCATTTTCAGGTGTATTTACATGTATCTCCCAAGAACTCTTGTCTGAATGAAACATTTCCCTTGCCTCACAGTTAATAAGCCAAGAAACTGAAGAGATGCAGTCAAATTAAATTACTTAAGCACAATTATTCTTCTATTACAGCATTATCTGTATTCAGTCATTGGGCACCTTAAAGGAATCATTGTGGTCTGTTACCAGTTTGAAGACTGGACTGTTTCTGCAGCAGCCTAATAATTTTGAAGGTTCTGGCCTTTGCTAAGAGACTCCTAAGAGGTATGTGAAACACAGGCAATTCTAACCTAAATGGAAAGGTCAGAAATAGATAATAGTAAAAACAAACAACAAAACAAGCACACACATGAAAGCCAATCAACCAAACAAAAAACCCCAAGGCATCCATCATTCTAAAAATTACGTGCAGTGCCCTGACAAGAAAATAAAATTTAATGCAAATTCGCACACTTAATGTACTTTCTGTGAATTTCTTCCAAGGTTTGGTTCATATAAGATCACATTACCCCCTTCAGCCTCAGCAACTTACTCAGTCATCTTAATTTTGGAGAAGGACTTCTCTTTGAGTAAATAGTGATGTAATGTACTTAACTTAATATTGCTCCCATTTTCAAAAAGGGTAAGAAGGAGGAACCAGGGAACTACAGGCCGGTCAGTCTCACCTCTGTGCCCGGAAAGATCATGGAGCAGATCCTCCTGGAGGCACTACTGACTCAGAAGAGTAGTGAAGAGGTGATTGGGAGCAGTCAGCATGGCTTTGCCAAGGGCAAATCCTGCCTGACAAACCTGGTGGCCTTCTATGAACAGGTGACAGCATTAATAGATGAGGGGCGAGCAACTGATGTCGTTTACCTGGACCTGAGCAAAGCCTTTGACACTGTCCCACACCACATCCTGGTCTCCAAGCTGGTGACACACGGGTTTGATGGATGGACCACCAGATGGATAAGGAACTGGCTTGATGGCCGCACCCAAAGAGTGGCTGTCAATGGGTCCATGTCCCAGTGGAGGCCAGTGACAAGTGGAGTCCCTCAGGGATCAGTCCTGGGACCAGTCTTGTTCAACATCTTTGTGGGTGACATGGACAGTGGCATTGAGTGCACCCTCAGCAAGTTTGCTGATGACACCAAGCTGTGTGGTGCAGCAGACACGCTGGAGGGAAGGGATGCCATCCAGAGGGACCTTGAGAGGCTGGAGAGGTGGGCACAGGCCAACCTCATGAGCTTCAACAAGACCAAGTGCAGGCTCCTGCATCTGGGTCGAGGCAATCCCAGGCACAAATACAGGCTGGGCAGTGACTGGCTGGGGAGCAGCCCTGAGGAGAGAGACTTGGGGGTGCTGGTGGACGAGAAGCTCAACATGAGCTCTCAATGTGCACTTGCAGCCCGGAAAGCCAATCAGATCCTGGGCTGCATCAGGAGAAGTGTGGCCAGCAGGTCAAGAGAGGTGATTCTCCCCCTCTACTCAGCTCTGGTGAGACCCCACCTGGAGTACTGCGTCCAGTTCTGGAGCCCCTATTACAAGAGGGATCTGGAGGTGCTGGAGCGTGTCCAGAGAAGGGCCACGAGGATGATCAGAGGGCTGGAGCACCTCTCCTATGAGGACAGACTGAAGGAGTTGGGGCTGTTCAGTCTGGAGAAGAGAAGGCTCCAGGTGACCTCATTGTGGCCTTCCAGTATCTGAAGGGGGCCTCCAAGAAGGCTGGGGAGGGACTTTTCAGACTATCAGGGAGTGATAGGACTAGGGGGAATGGGATGAAGCTGGAGGTGGGGAGATTCAGGCTGGATGTGAGGAGGAAGTTCTTCACTGTGAGGGTGGTGAAGGCCTGGAATGGGTTGTCCAGGGAGGTGGTTGAGGCCCCGTCCCTTGCGGTGTTTAAGACCAGGCTGGACGAGGCTCTGTCCAGCCTGATCTAGGGTAGAGTGTCCCTGCCCATGGCAGGGGGGTTGGAACTAGATGATCCTTGTGGTCCCTTCCAACCCTAACTGAAACTATGAAACTATGAAACCAAGGTACACTTAATGTCTATTCCTTCAAAGGAGGCACTAACTTAAAATACTAGTTAAGAGGAAACAAATCTATTTCATTAAAAAATCACCACTGCTGTGGTGAGACCTGTTTTATAAATTAAGTGCTGGGATTGGTTTGGCTCCGTTATTTTTGCCCAGTATAATGAATCTCTTTGCTATCACCTAAACAGCAAATAGGAAATCCAATGTCGCGATGGGTTGAAGTTTGCCCCAGCATTACCTTTAGCCCAACTAACTCAGCTAGAAGCAAATTAAGCTGTATTTACAAGCAAAAACTACACTCTAGAATGGAATGCAATGAATATGTACAAAAATATACAGTATTTACAATATTATACAGATATTTGTAATTATCAAACAAGGCAAAACCCCCCTGGGCAAAAAGAGACCAGGGAATCTGCTCCACTGCTCCCCTCACCCCTGCCACCCCAAACCTCCCAAATCTCCCTTTCACCAAGAGAGAGATAGAGAAGCTGGGAGAATGCAGTGTTAGTCTTAGCTAAAGGTCAGCCAGAAGCGTTATCTTCTCCTGGGGGAAGAAGAACAGCCAAGATAAGAGGAGAAGAGAAAAGGAATGGGAATGGAAGTGAAATGTGAAGAATTGTTATGACACATCTTCTTTAATCCCAGACATTTAACCAATGAATTTGTTTGGAATAATATTTTGTTTTCCTTTTTACACCCAATAGTGATTTGTTTACTCTCTGCGAGTAAATTTGCAGATGACACCAAGTTCAGAGAAGGTGTCGATCTGTTAGAGGATAAGAGAGCTCTGCAGAGGGGCTTTGACAGGCTGGACAGATGGGCAGAGTCCAATGGCATGAGATTTAACACATCTAAGTGCCGGGTTCCACACATTGGCCACAACAACCCCATGCAGTGCTATAGGCAGGCCAACGTGCAGGAAGATGAGCCGCCGGGGCAGATGGCCAGCCTGGATGGGCAATGAACTTCTAAAGGAACTAAGGGAAAAAAAGGAAGAAAGGGGAGGCAACCCATGGAATGTTTAGGGATGCTGCTAGGTCTTGCAGGAAGAAAATTAGGGAGGCAAAAGCACATTTGGAGCTCAGACTGGCCTCTGCTGTGAAGGACAACAAAAAATCCTAGTACAAATATATCAATAGCAAGAAGAAGGGCAAGGACAAGCTCCACTCCTTGGTGGACACGGAGAGACACACTGTAACAAAAGTTGAGGAAAAGGCAGAAGTATTTAACACCTTCTTTGCCTCAATTTTTACTAGCAGGGCAGAATGTCTTCCAGACAGCTGGCCTGCAGAGCTGGCAGGAGGAGCCAGGGAGCTTAATAGTACCCCTCTGTTCCAGGATGGTAGAGTAAGAGATCTTCTCAGCCCCTTGAACCCCCACAAGTCCATGGGACCGGATGGGATCCATCCTAGGGTGCTGAGAGAGCTGGCAGATGAGCTGGCCAAGCTGCTCTCCATCATATTTCAGCAGTCCTGGCTCACTGGAGAGGTCCCAGAAGACTGGAAGCTGGCCAACGTGGTGCCCATCCACAAGAAGGGCCGGCTGGATGAGCCAGGGAATTCTAGGCCTGTCAGCCTGACCTCAGTGCCAGGCAAGATTATGGAACAGGTCATCTTGAGTGCGATCACGCAGCACTTACAGGATGGCCAAGGGATCAGGCCCAGACAGCATGGAGTTAGGAAGGGCAGGTCCTGCCTGACCATCCTGATCTCCTTCTATGATCAGGTGACTCACCTGGTGGATGTGGGGAGGCCAGTGGATGTAGTCTACCTGGACCTCTGCAAGGCGTTTCACACCGTCCCCCACAGCAAACTCCTGGCCAAGCTGGCAGCCTGTGGCTTGGACAGGAGCACACTGCGTTGGGTTAGGAACTGTCTGGGGGGCTGAGCCCAGAGAGTGGTGGTCAATGGTGCCACATCCAGCTGGCATCCTGTCACTAGTGGTGTGCCCTAAGGATCAGTGCTGGGCCCCATGCTCTTCAACATCTTTATTGATGATCTGGATGAGGGCATCGAGTCCATCATCAGTTAATTTGCGGACGACACCAAGCTGGGGGCAGTAGTTGATCTGCTGGAGGGTAGAGAGGCTTTGCAGAGGGACCTCGACAGGCTGGACAGATGGGCAGAATCCAACGGCATGAGATTGAACACATCCAAGTGCCGGGTTCTGCACATTGGCCACAGCAACCCCATGCAGTGCTACAGGCTGGGGTCAGAGTGGTGGAGAGCGGCCAGGCAGAGAGGGACCTGGGGGTACTGGTTGATGGTAGGCTGAACATGAGCCTGCAGTGTGCCCAGGCAGCCAAGAGGGCCAATGGCATCCTGGCCTGCATCAGGAACAGTGTGGCCAGTGGGACCAGGGAGGTCATTCTGCCCCTGGACACTGCACTGGTTAGGCCACACCTTGAGTCCTGTGTCCAGTTCTGGGCCCCTCAGTTTAGGAAGGATGTTGTCTTGCTGGAATGTGTCCAGAGAAGGGCAACAAAGTTGGTGAGGGGTTTGGAACACAAGCCCTATGAAGAGAGGCTGAGGGAGCTGGGGTGGCTTAGCCTGGAGAAGAGGAGACTCAGGGGTGACCTTATTGCTCTCTACAACTACCTGAAGGGAGGTTGTAGCCAGGCAGAGGTTGGTCTCTTCTCCCAGGCAGCCAGCACCAGAACAAGAGGACACAGTCTCAGGCTGCACCAGGGGAGGTTTAGACTGTATGTTAGGAGGAAGTTCTTTACAGAGAGAGTGATTGCCCATTGGAATGGGCTGCCCAGGGAGGTGGTGGAGTCACCATCATTGGAGGTGTTCAGGAGGAGACTTGATGGGGTGCTTGGTGCCATGATCTAGTTGTTTGGGTAGGTTGGATTGGTTTATAGGTTGGATGCAATGATCTTGAAGGTCTCTTCCAACCTGGTTTATTGTATTATTGTATTATTATTGTCTGAGCTTAGTTGACTATTACCTACCTCTTTTTCTGTCTGTAAGTTGTGTGTAAGTAGAATGTATAGACCTTGGACTGAAATTTCCAGGCATTTGGTTATTTAGCTGAAGTGCCAATTCAAACCAATCTGCCTAAGTCCATGAATACCTGTTATGGTCAGTGTGCATGGGCAAAGAAACTTTGCCTGTCATGTACAGCATACATTGTGTGTGCAAGAGTGACAAGCACAATGTCTGTGTGCAGATGGAACTTGCTGTACATGCTCAGGACGTTGGTCAGGAGTGTGAGCTGCAGGTCTGGGACATCTCACACACATTGGGAGTGCCTATTTCCCTGCCTCTATCTCCTCTTTCTCAATAAGTATTGTTCGCTCTATACCTTCACAGGAGGCACAGACTTACAACACATGCCCAATCTTGCCAGTTATATTCTGTTTACACTGTAACATTTCCCACTGTCACCCAAGTCTCTTGTCAGTACAGGGATGTCTTATACTTTCCAGCTACTACAGTGCTGCAGTCCTCTGCAGCATTAGCTGTGGGCAGCAATTTCTCCCCTCAGGATATGCTGTGATTCTGTGAAGATGCATCTCAGCAGAGAAAGCTGATGACAAATCAAGTGGACTAGGCCTTAGCTTTGCAGTTTACATGAGAGCAGCAGCAGCCTTTTGCTTGCCTGGCAGAACACAGGGCACATGCCCCTTGCTGCCCAGACACTGCTCCCCTCTTAGAAGGACCTCACTGGTGCAAGTGGGCTGTGTTTCATCCTTCAACAGCTAAAACGTTGCAGGTTTGAGTATTTGCTAATAGCACAGATACTTGGTGTCTAAGCACATTTATACTACTTGTTTAAATGACCTGGTAAATTCTTACAATCATGGTAAAGCAAAGTTAGCTGTTGCATGGCTAATGGGTTACTTAATAACTCTTTATGAGCAAAGGGTAAAAGCACTTCCAACACACCGCACCAAGCAGGGCAGCAATGATTCCTATCAGCCCGTGTTGCCGAGGCTGCAGGTAGCGAACGCAATGCTGGGGGTCACGGGGACAGGAACGCAGCCCCGGGCCGGAAAGCTGCAGACCGAAGGGGTCAGGGAGCAGAGCAGGCGACTTTAGCACAAGGAGCAGTTGTGGGAAGAGAGCGGGGCACACGACGCCCGCGCACCGCGTTCCCGGAGACGGGGCGCGGGAAAGGGCTGTCAAGGAGCGTGTCACGGCCGCGAGGCCGGCGCCGGGCTCAGTCCCTCCGCCGTCTCTCACAGGCCCGTCAGAGCCGCCCCGTCGCCGGCCCTGCCCTCCCCGTTGCCCGCGGGGGAGCCCGCGCACGCTTCCCGCGGCCGAGGGCGGGCCGGGCCGGCCGCAAGGTGCGGTCCCGTCTCGCCGCGCATAGAGCAGGAGCGGGCCGCTGCACCGGGACACAACGAAACAGGAGCAGCGCGGAGAACGGGCTCGCCATGTTGGTGGTTGTGATGGGCGTGAGCGGCTCGGGGAAGTAGGTACCGGGCAGGCGGCGGGGCGGAGCAGAGGCAGGACTCCGGGGGCTGTCTCCGCTGGGGGCTACGGCCCTTTTTGCCAGAGTTTCCTAGAGGCTGCTCGGGGGGGGGCGGGTGTCTTTGCCCAAGGGCGGGAGCGATGGTAACCGTCTCTCTGTGCTTCCCCGCAGGACCACGGTTGGGGCGCGGCTGGCAGCGAAGGTACGGCAGTGTTACGCCTTTGACAGCATTGCTCAGTGGGAAGCCTCCCGCCCTGCGCTACGTAGCCTCTAGCTAGCTGGCAGGCCGGCAGCTCGGCTTTCCTGCGGCATCTCGGCAGTGTGGCCTGCGTGTCCCCCGAGCCGCGGGTATGAGTGGCTGTCACCAGCGCCATGTAGCCTGCGCCGTCTTCAGCATAGCGCCATGATGCGTCGGCTGTTGCTGCTGCTCGGCAAACTTTGTAATTTTTGCTAATTATCATGGCATACATGGTGAATCACACTGTGGTGCAAGAGGCCTGTAATTTCTTAGGTGTTATGCTGGGATCCTTATTAGTTCACATGGTTTGTCTGCATGTGTGGGTTTTTTTGTTTTTTTTCTTAGCTGGGATGGAAATTCTATGATGCCGACGATTATCATTCACCAGAGAACAAAAAGAAGATGGCAGAGGGAATACCACTAGATGATGAGGTACAAACCCTGAAAGAACAGGCATTGTCCTGCTTATCTTTGTAACCTTTGGCACATTGTGTTAAAATAGGCTGTACTTTGAGTAGCCCAGGCTGACTGTACGCATAGGTCGAATTTATAGGTCTCCAGTTGGTTAAAGAGAGGTTTCTTGTATTGCAAATGATTCTGCGTAAAAACGGGTCGTTTATTTAAGTAACTCGCAATGGGTTTGATGCTGATGCAGGATTTGTCAGAAATCACTTCCTCTATGTTAATATACAGAGTTGCAGCTTTAGATTACACACTGCTTCTTTGCATTAAATACCTGAAGATGGACAAATATCTCTACTGAAGTGTACTTCAGTGTCATTTCATCACTTTCAGTTACTGCAGTGATTACTCCACAATCTTCTGGTTTATGTGCATCCATCCTGTTTGGCCTAAACAGCTAAAAATTATCAGGGTTAGTTTTACAGTAATTAAAAATTCAGCTACTTGAGTAGATTAGAAAAGTTACAAGATAACACCTCTTGAATTTTTTGTTGGAACTCTCTGAAAACATAAAGCTAAACTAGAGAGTTCTTCAAAACACTTGCTATAGACTGAAAAATAATGTTCCATATTCTTGTTAAAACCTTTATAATATTTCACTAGTGTCTGGAAGTTCATATAAGCCAGTATGTCATCTAAAGCAGCACTGCGCAACTGAGTAACTAAATCACTGGTATATAGTGCCTTTCAAGAGTGAAGTGTATCTTCTGAAACACCACAGATGCAAAATTGCCAGGGCCTTCTTGGATACCGGTAGGAAGTTACTCTGTAATGACAAAGGCAAAAAATTGTTGTGCTTATTTGTCCACATTTTCATTTGTTGTAATCATCCAGTAGTAAGAGCACTGAAAGATGGAATGGGAGCAATTGTTTAGTGCTCAATAGGTAAACAAAACGTTGTGGGAGCTTAAAATTTAAAATAAGAGTATAAGAAGCAACTAATCAGTCACATTGTATTTGCCTAACTACCGAGCAACAGTGTTGCAAAATTGTGACTATGATTACATTTATTTGTGATTGCTGCTGACATAAAAATGATACGTTGTGATTTTAAGCCCAGCTGCAGCAGAGCCCCATGTGGCGGCTCACACAACTGCTCCCCCACTTCCCTGGTAGCAGAAATTTGGAGCAAAATATAAAATCTTGCAGGCTGAGATAAGGAGGATTTAAAAGAACAATATGAAGAATTAATGAAAACCAGGAATAACAACAATGGTAAGGAAAATAATATACAAAAATGAGTAACACAATGTGACACCCAATGCAAAAGCCCTCACCAGAAAGGCCAATGCAACCTGCCTGAGCCAGTTCCCCTCTTATCTATCAGGCATTACATCTATGTATTGCATGCTGCAGGGGCTGGCTCAGCTGGCTGTCATGTGTGTGGCCTCTCCCAATTTTCTGTGAAGAAAATTAACCCTATAGTAGCCAATCCCAAAACTTGATCTGCCTCTTACTGTACACCATCTGTGTTATGCCCAGAAGAGGTATTTAACAATTAGCATTATGCAATTTAATGCAGTGGCTGTTCTCATCCAAAATTAGATCATCTTGTGATACACAACAGACTATTTCATCTTCCCACATCACCCACTTTATCTACCAAGGTCCTTGAGCAGAAGTAATCCCATGGATGGATTTGCCTTTGCCTAAAACACAATTAGCCTAGACTATCTTCCTTAATGTATTCTTCCTGTGCACTATGGGGACTTTATCCCCTTCTGCTGTATGAGGGAGTTCAGATTGGGCAAGGTCAGTGTGACTGGCAGATCCTTGTGCCAAATGCTTGTCCTGGTTTTTTAAGGTTCCACCACCATTGCTGTCAGTGTAGTTTTTAGCAGTCCACTTGTAGCATTTGATCTTCCCAGCAGGTGGTGTGTGGTAGGGAATGTGGTACACCCACTCAATGCCATGGTCTTTGGCCTAGGTGTCTGTGAGGTGGTTTCAAAAATGAGTCATGTTTTCTCTGACTTGATTCACTTAGGGATGCCATGTTGCTGTATGTCTTGCTTTTCAAGGCCCAGGATGATGTTCTGGGCAGTGTCATGGGGCACCGAGTATGTCTGCATGTTGCTTCCATCATTGTAAGCCTGTGGTGCTTGCCTTGACAGGTTTGTGCGAATGTGACATAGTCAGTCTGCCAGGCTTCCCCATGTTTATATGTTAGCCATCATCCTCCATGTCACAAGGGCTTTAACCCCTTGACTTGCTTGATTGCAGTACTTTTCACATGCATGAATAACCTGTGTGATAGTGTCCACAGTCAAATTCATCCCTTGATCTCACTTCCATCTATATGTTGCATTTCTTCATTGATGATCTGAGGTATCGTGGGCCAACAAAGCTATCCAGCCTTACGTTGCCCAATTCAAATGCACCAAATTCACTTCAGTCTTAGCAGCCTGATCCACCTGCTGATTGTTTTGATGTTCTTCAGTGGCTTGACTCTGGGTACATAGGCATCTGTGTGACATACTTTCACTACCAGGTTCCCTACCCAAGCAGCAATATCTTGCCAGAATTCATCAGCCCAGATGGATTTACCCCTGTGCTGCCAGTTGCCTTTCCTCCATTACTGTAATCAGCCCCCTGGGGCATTTGCCACCATCTGCAGAGACTGAGCACTGGCCATCTTTCCCACTCAGCAATACCTAAAGCTAGCTGGATGGCTTTCACCTCTGCAAACTGACTCCATTCACCTTTTCCTGCAGCAGCTTTTCCACACAGCAGTCTTCCACCTTCAGTGTTTTTCCACCACATGACAAGGCTCATCAGTGAACTATGCATATTGCTTCTCATATGTTATATGGTAACACATCCTCTGGAGGCATCCCAAAATCTTTGCCCTCTGGCCAGTTTGTGATCACTTCCAGGATTTTTGTGTGGCTAGGGCTCACCATTCATACCCACTGTGTTATCAGTGCAACCCACTTATTCCATGTGGTATCAGTTTTGTGATGAGTAGAGGGGACTCTTCCTTTGAACATCCAGCCCAACACCAGCAGTCAGGTGCCAGGAGGAGCTTCAGTACCAAACACTTCTTAGAAAGCTTAAGTTCTTCTTATGCTGCCAGTTATCTCTTTTTCAGCTGGAGTATAGTTGTCCTTGGATTCTTTGTATCCCTGACTCCCAAAATCCTAGCATCGGCCTTATGACTCCCCAGGTGCTCTCTGCTGAAGTCTCCCTGTAGGGTGTTTTGAACATCTTATCCTCCCTGGACTCGCCCAACGGCTTCTGCATGCACAATCTCCTGTTTAATTTGTTCAAAGATCTATTGCTGCTCAGGACCCCATTGAAAATCCTTCTGCAGGGTCACTTGCTGGAGAGGGCTCACAATAAGGCTGTAGTCAGGGACGTACATCCGCCCACAACACCCAAGCAAGCCTAGGTTTCCTTTTTATTGGTGGGTGGACACACAAGCTGTAAACTTGTTAATCACATCCACTGGGATTGGGTGACTCTGGTCTTGCCATTTTATCCCTAGAAATTGGATCTCCTGTGAAAGTCTCTTGACTTTACTTCATTTGTTGGCAAAAATGGCCTTCAGAAGGGTTTGAACTATTTTCTTCCCTTTCTCCAAAACTTCTTCACTGTCACCCCATACCATGATGTCATCAATGTACTGCAGATGTTTCAGAGCTCCACCCTGTTCCAGTTCAGTCTGGATCAGTCTATGGAAAATAGTGGAGCTGTGTTTTTCCACCCCTGCGGTAGTTCCAGGTGTACTGGATGCCCCACCAACTGAAAGCAAACTGTGGCCTGCACTCTGGTGCTATAGGAATAGAGAAGAGTGCAACAGTGATGTCAGTTCTGGCTTACCAGTTCATTGCCTTTGACTTCAGTTGGTATTGAATCTCCCGCATGTCTTGCATGGCAGCACTCATCACTGGCATAACTTCGTTCAGGCCATGGTAGTCTGTTCTTAGTCTCCATTGTCCATTAGGCTTTTGCACTGCCCATGTGGGGCTGTTGAAGGGTCAGAGGGTTTTGCTGATCAATCCTGGGCTCTCCTGTTGATGAATCAGATTATGGATGGAAATCAGGGAGTCTCAGTTGTTGCAATATTGCCACTAGCTGTTGGCACCTGCTGTTCTTTAACACTTGTCAACCCAATCACTGAAGGGTCCTCCAAGAGTCTGGATGAGATGAAAAGCCATTTATTTCTGTCTCCAGAGCAGCTATAACGAATGTCCATAGGTACCCTTCTGGATCCTTGAAAGACCCTCTCGTGAGGCAGTCTTTGCCAAGGATGCATGGGACCTCTAGACCAGTCTCAATGAGGTGTTTATAAACTCATTCCCAGTTAGGCTTGCTTCAGCTTCCAGTAGAATCAGCTGTGGGGATTCTCTTGTCACCTCAGAAATACCAATGGGTTTGAGCCTTCTGTAGCTTGGTAGCATTAAGGTACACTATGTACCAGTATCCACTAAAGTCTTCTCTTCCCCTTAGTACCCTCAAGAGTGTTGAAAAGGGCTTGAGAGGCCTGGGCAAGGTCTCAGCAAATCACAGTGATTTGTTTCTTCTGGGGTTTGGCAGTTTGGTAACATTCTTTCTCCAAATATTTTACTAATTGATCAGGGTTTTTTACTAGTTCAGGGGTGAAACTGTAAACACTGGAGATGACCACTGACCTAGGAACTTGCCCAAACTCTCCACACAGCCCAGCACTCACAACGCTCCACCCCTGGGGCAGATCTCTAGGTGGTATTCCTGGAAAAATTCTGTGTAACCCTGTACAAGACCTGGAACGTGTGCAAGAGGCATAGCAGCACAAGCATGCTGGTATGGACACCCTGAGGATGTTCAAAATTCTTGAAAGCTGAGAAAGTCTCAGCTGGGACTGCTAATAAATGAGAATGCAGCATCCAAATACCAGGTTAACCCCTTGACCACTTTCAACAATATCCAATACAGCAATAAGATAGACTTGATCCATTTCCCTGAGATGGTAAACATCACCACAGGAACTACATGGAGCACATAAGGATTTATGTAATACCACCCTGCAACCAGAGGGATCCATGTTGTGAACAGGGACTATTTAACTAAGGTAAAAAGTGAGCATTACAAATTGTTTTAACAGGCTTTGGTCCTGTGTTTTGTTACCTCAACTCTTCATTCCCCATATTGGGTGCCAAAAAATTACTATCATAGTTTTAAGCCCAGCTGGAGCCAAGCCCCACATGGCTACTCACTTACTGCCCCCCTCATGCACCTACCCCACCAAAGGACAGGAAGGAGAAGTCTGGAGCAAAAGGACATAAGAGTTTAATAGAACAAATTAATTAAGACCTGGAATAACAATGGTGGGGGGGTGGGGGTGGGGTGAAGAAGTAATGTATAAAAAATGAGCAATATAAAATTCCACACAGTCACCCTATGCAGCTGATCTTTGCTGTCCATATCAAAACCAACCAAAATACACCACCAGGTAATTGCCTCCTCTGCCTGCACCAGCCATCCCCATGTATACAGTGAGCATGACAATTGTGTGGTATCAAATACCCCACTGTCTGGCTCAGTTGTTCTGTCCTGGGTTTGGCATCTCCCAACCTCCTATGAAGAAAACTAACCCTATCTTAGCTGAAGCCAGGACAATGTGACAATGTACATTAGAACTGTATAACAGAAGCAAGAGAGAAGTTGACTGTTCTTCAAGGTTTACAATCTCCATGCTACAATTAAATACAATGTAAATACATATTAATTCCATCAGATACATCTAGGTATCTGTCACAGAATCATAGCATGTTAGGGGTTGGAAGGAATGACAAGAGATCTTTGGGTCCAACATCCCTGCCAAAGCAGGATCAACTAAGGCCACGCAGGAATACATCCAGGTTGGCTTTGAAAGTCCCCAGAGAAGACAATAACCTCTCTGGGCAGCCTGTTCCTGTGCTCCATCACTCTCACAGTAAAGAAGTTTTTCCTCATGTTGAGGTGGAACTTCCTGTATTCCGGCTGGTATCTATTTTCCCTTGTCCTGTTACCGGGTGCCACTGAAAAGAGCCTGTTCCCTTCCTCTTGACACCCACCCCTCAGATACAGACATTAGTAAGATTTACCCTTTCAGCCTTCTCCAGACTAAACAGTCCCAGTCCCAGTAAAAAGTACTCTGATAAAACCATCTTACTGGTAATATACTTAGCATTTGTTGTAAGACTTCAGACAGTAGTAGCAAATCTGCATTAGGGAGAAAGAGAATCAAAACTGAGCTTGGTCTACAGTTGAGTGCTAATTTTCATCTCTAGCCCAATGTTCTAGATGTTAGAAACAATACTTTCAAATCAATTTCACAAACAGCTTTGAAATAACTTGTTTTCTTTCTAGGACAGAATTCCCTGGCTTTGTGCATTGCATGATATACTAAGGAGGTAAGATAACATCTAGCTTTAAGGAGATTGGGCTAAAACCAAGAAAAGTACCTGAAGTGTTTTTTCCCACCGCACTCCAAGGCATGAATGTAGTAAATAAATTCTGCAGGTAGTAAAGCCATCCTATCTTCACTAACCTAAACTGTCGTAATAACTGCTGAGGGTGAGATAATCCCTGAATAATACTCTTGGGGGAAATTGTTGCCAATGATAGTTGGTTTTCTGCTATCTGTGTGAAAATAATTTCTGAAACATCTTCCTTATGAGGACAGGCTGAGACACCTGGGAATCTTTACCATGGAAAACACTGAGATCTTATAAATATCTAAAGGGCTGGTGTTAAGATGATGGGGCTGGGTTCTTCTGCCATGGTTTAGTTGTTTTGCCATGGTTTAGTTGATTAGGTGGGTTGGATTGGTTGATGGGTTGGATGCAATGATCTTGAAGGTCTCTTTCAACCTGGTGTATTGTATTGTATTGTATTGTAAGCACCAGCATTCTCAGTGGTGGCCAGCAATAGGACAAGAAGCAGTGGGAACAAAGTAGAACACAAGAGGTTTCATTTGAGCCTTAGAAACTTCCTTACTGTGAGAGTGACGGAGCACTGAAACAGGCTTCCCAGAGAGGTTGTGGAGTCTCCTTTTCTGGAGACTTAAAAAGTCCAGGAGGAAGCGGTCCTGTGCACCCTTATATAGGTGTACCTGCATTAACAGGGGTTTGGACTAGGAGATCACCAGATCTCCCTTGCAACACTTACGGTTCTATGACAACATGGCTGATGTAGTGGGAACTTCACAGGCTGTATAAATGGACTCATGCAGTTAAAGAAGTGAAAAGTCGTCTTCTGGTGGGGAACAAGCCCAGGTACCAGTACAGGCACAGAGGGGCACCCACTTGGAAAGTAGCTTTGCACAAGAGGACCTGCAGGGGGCATTGGTAGACACCCACATTTAACCTGAGCCAGCAATGTGCCTTTGTGCCTAGGCAGGCCAGCAAGATCCTGGGCTGCATCAGAGAAAGCATTGCCGATAGGTGGGCTGGGGGTGATCCTTCCACCCTCATCAGTGTGATGAGGCCCCATCTGAAGTACTGTGGCCAGCTCTGGGCTCCATACTATGAGAGACATGGACATAGTGAAGAGCATCCAGCAAAAGGCCATGTAAATGATGACGAGACTGGAGCATCTCTCAAATGAGGAAAGGCTGGGAGAGCAGGGACTGTTTATCTTGGCTTTACACAGTGGCTGTCAGTTCTTGGTGAGCATGCTTGTGGTGGGTTGAAGTATTCCCCCAGCATTAACTTTTAGCCAGACCAACTCAGAAGCAAATTAAGCTGTATTTACAAGCAAAAGCTACACTCTACAATGGAATGCAATTAATATGTACAAAGTATACAGTATTTACAATATTATACAGATATTTACAATTAGCAAACAACATGAACCCCCCCCCCCCCCCCGGTCAAAAGACCCAGGAAGCCATTCCACTGCCCTCCAACCCCCACTGTGTCCCAAGAGAGAGAAAAGCAGTGGGTTGGACTTATCCCAAGGCCAGCCAGAAGCATGTTAGCTTCTCCTGAGCAAAGCAAAACAGCTGAGATCAGAAGAGAAAAGGAATGGGAATTGGGAAATGGGAAGAATTGTTATGGTACAACTCCTGTTATCCCAGACATTTATCCAATGAATTTGTTTAGAATAACCTTTTGTTTTCCTTTTTACACCCAAGAGTGATGTATTTATATTTTTCTACTTTTCTGCTCAAAATATGCAGCTACATTTTAAAGGCATAGCCTAAAACTACCACAGTACTGCATTGGAGCATGGGTTCATTCACTCTTCAAAAGCAAGTATACTTTCAAAGAGCCTAATGCCAATGTTTGATTACAAGTACTTGTAAGTAGCTGAGGATGGCACTGGTTCACCTAAGTGATAATAGTAGGTGTTACAAGTTCTTAATTCCCTGTGAAGCAAAATCTGATGAATATAGCATGATTTTTAAATAGGTATGTACCTAATTTTAATGTCATTATGGAATGCATTTTCTTAGGCAGGCATTTCAGTCGCTCTTCACAAAGCAGTGAATTCTGAATTTGCTTTTTAGTGGAGCACACACACCTACAGTTTCATGCTTGCTTTATTTTGAGAAACTTTGCTTATTAAAAATACACATGTGCAAGGCATCAGTTTACCTGCATCCATGCTGGTTTTTAACTTGAAGCATGCACATACGCAGTGCTGCTGCTGAGTGTTACAGGAAACATATAACATTATAGTTAAATCTGAGACAGTAAAAATAGGTGTTGGAAGTATATCTGCATGAGTATTTAAGGACAGAGCTTTGTATTGTTCAGCAGCCACCTACTGTCTAGACAGATGAGTAATTTTACAGTTAATGGATGGGAGTTTGAATGGATACTCAGTTGCTGTTCTTCCTAGCAGTCAAGGAAATGATCATGACACTCACTTCCTAAATTCAGTACTAGAACTGAATTTAATTTAGGAAAGAATAGCAGCTAATAAAGAAGGTCACCAAGACAGAGGTTTTACCAGGAGGCTGGCTGGTCTGACCTCACATTCAGGTGACATCTTTACCCGCATTGGAAACTGTCTCAAAATCCTGTCAAAATTACAAAAAAATGCCCCTGCTCCCAAGGATCCAGGGTTTGTCTCCCTTGCTCAGCAGAACTAAGAAGCCATTTTGTTTTGTAGATGGGGTTTTTATTTTTGTTTGTTTGTTTTGTTTTTTTCTTTTTGATAGAGAAGACTTATCTGGACAACATGCAATTCTTGCCTGTTCTGCGCTGAAGAAGATGTATAGACATATATTAGTTTGTGGAGCAATTGAAAGCAATCAGGCAGAGCAACCAGGAGAAAACTCAGCACTGAAGATCCTCTTTGTACACTTGGATGGGCCTATAGACATCATTGCTGGCCGCCTGGAAAAAAGGAGAGGACATTTTATGCCACCTGAACTTCTCAGGTCACAGTTTGATACTCTCGAGCCTCCTAGTGCACCAGAAAACTTTATTACCGTCAGTGTAGAAAAATCTCTGCCTGAAATAGTGCTGGAGATTGAAAGAGCCATTTTTCAGTGTGAAGCTTCTCTGGAGTGAGTTTCTGGATTAGATATACAGAAATACCCTTAAGAATATCAAGGGTATGGAGGGGCACTTTAATTATTGAATTAATTATTAAATCAAAACTACTTGTTTTTCCTGATACTTACATGAATTGCAATACTAAGAGCTGCTTTAGTACTCCTGACATTTTTATCATACCTCTGTAAAACACACATAAGGTGAAATTTTAGAAAACCTCAATTTTTAAAATCCTTGTAAAATTAGGAAGAGCTTGTGTTTGGAAACCCTGCTGAGGCCACACAAAATACTTTATTTCCTTCGTTTTGATTTTTAATCTGTCAAACACAGAGATGGGCACATTGGCTGCTAAGTCATTAAATAATTTACAGCTTTGTTAGAAACAATGAGGTCTTTTCCAACCTTATTGATTCTACGATTCTATGATTTATTTTTCTAGAAGTACAAGAGGCAGGAACATGCATGATGAAGTTCCATGTCTGACACTGCCAGTCTCAAGTTGTAGCTTCTGTGGTTGTGTTCCTGCCAACCTCACCAGAGTACTGGTGACTTCATGAGAGCTTTTGTGAATTCTTATTGCATGCATCCAATACTAAGCTGAAAAACGTGAGAAAAAAGGTAGTGGAGGTGAGGCAATGTTCATGATAAAATTGTATGGAAAGCTTTAGAAATAAAGCGATATCATATTGTCTCTGAACTTGAATCTTTCATGACCAAAGCACACCCATTGGAGAAGAGCAGCGATGAGCGAGTCAGGCAGTAGTCTAAGGTACATGCATGATTGATAGACATTTCCTTCTTTTAGAAAAGCTAACTTTTCCACAGTTGGGCCTTCTCTGTCACTTTTCTGGTGTGGTGTAGTCTTCTACCTCAGCCAGTGTCTGGTCCAATATGTGCGTATAGACAAGCGTTCTTACGACTGTTTAAGATTAAGAGCAAACTATTTCTAATACACATTTTTTCACATATTTTTTTGTGAATGTACAATATAATAATACAATAAATCCAGGTTGGAAGAGACCTTCAAGATCATCACGTCCAACCTATCAACCAATCCAACCCACCTAAACAACTAGATCATGGCACCAAGCACCCCATCAAGTCACCTCCTGAATACCTCCAATGATGGTGACTCCACCACCTCCCTGGCAGACCATTCCAATGGGCAATCACTCTCTCTGTATAGAACTTCCTCCTAACATCCAGCCTAAACCTGCCCTGGCGCAGCCTGAGACTGTGTCCTCTTGTTCTGGTGCTGCCTGCCTGGGAAAAGAGACCAACCTCTGCCTGTCTACAATCTCCCTTCAGGTAGTTGTAGAGAGCAATAAGGTCACCCCTCAGTCTCCTCTTCTCCAGGCTAAGCAACCCCAGCTCCCTCAGCCTCTCCTCATAGGGCTTGTCTTCCAAACCCCTCACCAACTTTGTTGCCCTTCTCTGGACACATTCCAGCAAGACAACATCCTTCCTAAACTGAGGGGCCCAGAACTGGACACAGTACTCAAGGTGCGGCCTAACCAGTGCAGTGTACAGGGGCAGAATGACCTCCCTGCTCCTGCTGGACACACTGTTCCTGATGCAGGCTAGGATGCCATTGGCCTTCTTGGCTGCCTGGGCACACTGCAGGCCCATGTTCAGCCTCACATCAACCAGCACCCCCAGGTCCCTCTCTGCCTGGCCACTCTCCAGTCGCTCTGACCCCAGCCTGTAGCACTGCATGGGGTTGCTGTGGCCAATGTGCAGAACCCGGCACTTGGATGTGTTCAATCTCATGCCCTTGGATTCTGCCCATCTGTCCAGCCTGTCGAGGTCCCTCTGCAAAGCCTCTCTACCCTCCAGCAGATCAACTCCTGCCCCCAACTTGGTGTTGTCTGCAAATTTACTGATGATGGACTCGATGCCCTCATCCAGATCATCAATAAAGATGTTGAAGAGCATGGGGCCCAGCACTGATCCTTGGGGCACACCACTAGTGACAGGCTGCCAGCTGGATGTGGCACCATTCACCACCACTCTCTGGGCTCGGCCCTCCAGCCAGTTCCTAACCCAACGCAGTGTGCTCCCATCCAAGCCATGGGCTGCCAGCTTGGCCAGGAGTTTGCTGGGGGGGACGGTGTCAAAGGCCTTGCTGAGGTCCAGGCAGACCACATCCACAGGCCTCCCCACATCCACCAGGCGGGTCACCTGATCATAGAAGGAGATCAGGTTGGTCAGGCAGGACCTGCCCTTCCTAAATCCATGCTGGCTAGGCCTGAGCCCCTGGCCATCCTGGAAGTGCTGTGTGATTGCACTCAAGATGACCTGTTCCATAATCTTGCCTGGCACTGAGGTCAGGCTGACAGGCCTAGAATTCCCTGGCTCATTCAACTGGCCCTTCTTGTGGATGGGCACCACGTTGGCCAGCTTCCAGTCTTCTGGGACCTCTCCAGTGAGCCAGGACTGTTGAAAAATGATGGAGAGCGGCTTGGCCAGCTCATCTGCCAGCTCTCTCAGCACCCTAGGATGGATCCCATCCGGTCCCATGGACTTGTGGGGGGGTTCAAGGGGCTGAGAAGATCTCTTACTCTACCATCCTGGAACAGAGGGCAACTATGCAGCTCCCTGGCTCCTTCTGCCATCTCTGCAGGCCAGCTGTCTGGAAGACATTCTGTCCTGCTAGTAAAAATTGAGGCAAAGAAGGTGTTAAGCACCTCTGCCTTTTCTTCATCCTTTGTTACAACGTTCCCCTCCATGTCCACCAAGGAGTGGAGGTTGTCCTTGCCCTTTCTCTTGCTATTAATATATTTATAGAAGGACTTTTTGTTGTCCTTCACGGCAGAGGCCAGTCTGAGCTCCAAATGTGCTTTTGCCTCCCTAATTTTCTTCCTACAAGACCTAGCAACATCCCTAAACATTCCATGGGTTGCCTCCCCTTTCTTCCAAAGATGATACACCCTCTTTTTTTCCCTTAGTTCCTTTAGAAGTTCATTGCCCATCCAGGCTGGCCGTCTGCCCCGGCGGCTCATCTTCCGGCACGTTGGCACAGCCTGTTCCTGCACCTTCAAGAGCTCTTCCTTGAAGCAGGTCCAGCTCTCCTGGACCCTTTTATTTTTAAGGGCTGTTTCCCAAGGAACCTTCTGAGTTAGTTCCTTGAGTAGCCTGAAGTCTGCCCTCCAGAAGTCCAGAGTGGAGGTCCTCTTGCTGCCCCTCTTAGCTTGGCTGAATACTGAAAATTCAATTATCTCGTGGTCACTGGCCCCTAAACACCCTCCGACCACCACATCACCCACCAGCCCTTCCCTGTTGGTGAAGAAGAGGTCAAGCATAGCCTTACCCCTCGTAGGCTCGCGCAGCACCTGGGATAAGAAGCTGTCCTCCATGCCCTCTAAGAACCTCTTAGATTGCCTTCTTTCTGCTGTGTTGTGATCCCAGCAGATATCAGGCAGGTTGAAGTCACCCATGAGAACACGGTCAGGCGATCTTGAGACAGCCTTAAGCTGCCTATAGAATGCTTCATCAACATCTTCCTCCTGGTTGGGTGGTCTGTAACAGACTCCAACCAGGATGTCTGCCCTGCTGGTCTTCCCTCTAATTCTCCCCCACAAGCACTCAATCCGATCGTCCCTGATCTCCAGCTCAACGGCATCCAGTGCCTCCCTGATGTACAGGGCCACCCCTCCACCCCTTCTTCCTTGCCTGTCTCTCCTGAAGAGCCTGTAGCCATCAATTGCAGCGCTCCAGTCATGCAAGTCGTCCCACCACGTCTCTGTGATGGCAACTACATCATATCTTTCCTGCTGCAACAAGGCTTCCAGCTCCTCATGTTTGTTGCCCATACTTCGTGCATTAGTGTACATGCACTTCAGCCGGGCTGCTGGTTTCGCCCCCGACTCCAGCTTACCACCCTCAGACTCCTGTCTGGGGGGACTGGTTTCAGCCCCTTCCCCCTTCGAAGCTAGTTTAAAGCCCTGTCAATGAGGCCTGCTAATTCCCTTCCCAGAATCTTTTTCCCTTTGGGGGACAGGCCATTCTCATATACTGTGACCTTTCCCCTCCTCTGGGACAGATGTACTCCATCTGTTACCAACTGACCTGCTGCAGTAGAAAGTTTTTCAAGATTGAAAAACCCAAAATTCTTCTGACTGCACCAGCCTCTAAGCCACTTGTTGACTGCAGCTGCTGTCCTGTTCCTTCTTGCATTCCCTCCTGCAACTAAGGGTATAGACATAAAAATTATTTGTGCACCTGACCCCTCCACCAGATCCCCCAGGGCCTTGAAGTCAGTCTTGATAGCCCTGGGAGTTCTGTTTGCAACATCATCATTCCCTAACTGCATAACTATTACGGGATAGTAGTCAGAGGGCTGCACCAGACTAGGCAGCCTTCTGGTAACATCGCTAACTTGAGCTCCTGGGAGACAACAAAGTTCCCTGTGAGTAGGGTCTGGCTGACATATGGGGCCCTCTGTTCCCCTCAGGAGGGAATCACCAATAACAATTACCCTCCTCTTTTTTTTAAGGGAGCAAGTCTTGATGCCAGGGGAAGGCTGCTTCACCTCGGGCTGCTTCACCCTGGGCTGCTTCACCCTGGGCTGCTTCACCCTGGGCTGCTTCACCTCAGGGAAAACCCCAGCTGGTGTGTCCTCCTGCATTAGAATCACCTCCCCCTCGACCTCCAGTGCCCCATACTTGTTTTCCAAGGGCAGTGGGGAAGGTGAGGGGAGGCGAGGAGGTTTGAATTTGTGTCTTTTGAGAGGATCCTTCATCCATTCCCCTCTGTTTTTTGGATAACCAGCCTCTGCAGGGGGGGCCTGCAGAGCCTGGTTACTCAAGTTGGTCTCCCTTCTACAATCCCTGACATCTCTAAGTCTAGTCACCTCATCCTTCAGTCTGGCCACCAGGCTAAGCAGATAGTCGATCTGCTCACACCTGGTGCAGGAGTTGTCCCCACTACCCTGCATCTCAAGTGCCAGGCTCCAGCACTCTCTGCAGCCATATGCCTGGACACCCACCTCTTGCTTATGGCACATGCCTACCTGCTTGTATTCCCCCTCAGTCTGAGTCGAGACTGATTTTTTGAGGGAGTAATTGTGGCACGTTCCCACCATGCCTGCCCTGCCCGCCTGGCCTGCGGGGCAAGATTTAGCACAAGTGCGGCGGCGCATGCCGAGCGAGAGAAGGCGGCAAGACTCCCGCCGGAGCAGAGGCTGCTGGTCGCGGTGTGCTCCCGAGCAAGACTCCCGCCGGAGCAGAGGCTGCTGGTCGCGGTGTGCTCCCGAGCAAGACTCCCGCCGGAGCAGAGGCTGCTGGTCGCGGGTGCTCCCCGAGCAAGACGCCCGCCGGAGCAGAGGCTGCTGGTCGCGGTGTGCTCCCGAGCAAGACGCCCGCCGGAGCAGAGGCTGCTGGTCGCGGTGTGCTCCCGAGCAAGACGCCCGCCGGAGCAGAGGCTGCTGGTCGCGGTGTGCTCCCGAGCAAGACTCCCGCCGGAGCAGAGGCTGCTGGTCGCGGTGTGCTCCCGAGCAAGACTCCCGCCGGAGCAGAGGCTGCTGGTCGCGGTGTGCTCCCGAGCAAGACGCCCGCCGGAGCAGAGGCTGCTGGTCGCGGTGTGCTCCCGAGCAAGACTCCCGCCGGAGCAGAGGCTGCTGGTCGCGGTGTGCTCCCGAGCAAGACTCCCGCCGGAGCAGAGGCTGCCGCGGGGTGCCGCCGGCTTTGAAAAGCACCGGCAGTGACGTGGAGAGCCCGAGCGATCCCGAGCAGCAAGCACTTGGAGAAACAGCCCTGCCGAATCCGGCCGAGTGCCGAGAGCCCGGGGGTGCCCTGCGACCCGTAGGTTAAAAAGCAGCTGGTGTTCCCGAGGCTGCTGGTCGCGGTGTGCTCCCGAGCAAGATTCCCGCCGGAACAGAATGTGCAGATACCCAGTCAATTACATAACTCATAGAACATAACTTTTTTATTGCCAGAGTGGTTTTAAAATCTATTTGTGCCTTGTTATGCAAGGGGTGCCTTTTTAGCTTAATGGAAACCTGAGTTTCTGTAAGAATGATCTGAGTGACATGAGAATGGAGTCGCCCCCATGTTGCTGTTGCATGTGGATTATTTTTTATGTCTTGCAATTTTTTTTAATAGGTTGATGTATGAACTTCTTTAGCAGCAAAACTCATGTTTCAATGCATCTTTGGTGTAATTTTTACCTGGATAGCTGGCTGAAAAATGTCTTGATTCTTACTTTGCAAGAGTAGGGCTTTGTAGTTTACTAGGCAAACTACTGTGCTTAGGTCAGTGCTATAAACAGGCATTATCCGACTGAAATTAGGTGCAGATTTGGGAGCATGGACATTAACACACATACCCAGAAGTGGTCTTCTGCTTGTGACCTGGAGGAAGAACAATCACCACTTTTAGTCTGCTACTGTACACTGCAAAGGCACTATAAAAAAATCTTGCTCTTGGTTCAGAGACTGTTTGAGAGCCAAGTACAAGCTTAAGACTCAGGCAAAGTTAAACATAAGACACAGGCATGTCTGGCCAATTCTTTAATACTAGGCACATCTTCGAACCAAGTGTCTCCTCAGAACTCCCAAGTTCAGTAGTAATGAACGTCAAAGAAATGTCACCCTCTTGTGGAGCTTCCACCTTTAATGACATACTCCTATTTTTCCAATCAATGATTTTACAAACAAGCTTTTCTAATCTATTTATTATTAAATACAGATTTATGCTTACGTTTTCCGGACACAGTAACCCTAGATCAGTGATGGGAAACCATCTGCATCCTGACACAAACAGGTATACCCAAATTAACTGGACAAGGTTTTCAAGCATTGGATTCTGAAAACAGTGGACTGTAATGTTCATACCTGCTTGTAAGCATTTGTAGTATGCTGACAGGGTGGCTGGCACTAATGGAGAAATGTGCTCAAGACACATTTCTCCATTAACAAACAACGTGCTTATGGGCAGTTCATGTTGCTTCAAATTACACTGGGGCATTTCTTTGCTCAATGGGCAAGAATATTTTCTTCCCTTAGCCCTTTAATGTATTTGCCTTTTGCTTTACTTCAAGCCAAATGAGGTATTTCAATGGATAAGATCACTGGGAGCTTGTGCATCAGAATTAAAGGTAGGGCAGGTAGTTACTGGAGGTCTGCTAGTGGCCACCTGACTGAGAAGATAGAGAGGATGAGCCCCTCTGTATACAGATTTACATTTGCATGCCCTAGATCCTCATAGCAAGCTTTAACCACCTTGATATCTGTTGGAGAGACAACACAATCACAGCAGTGCACAACCAGTCCATGAGTACATTGAGGACAATTTACTTCTCCAGGTGGTTGTGAAGCCAACAAGGAAACATGCTGTGCTGGAAAGTGTTCTCACCTAGGGGAGCTGGTACAGAATGTGCATCTCAAGTGCAGCCTGTACTGTGGTAACCACAAAGGAGGAGTTCAGGACAACAGGGAAGGTGTGCAGCAAGTTCACTACCCTGGGCGTTAAAAGAGCAGACTTGGTGTCTTCACAGATCTGCTACAGCTAGTAACATGAGACAAAGCCCCGGAGTGGAGAGTGGCCTGAGAAAAACTGGTTAATATTCAAGGATCAATCTTCTTCAAACCCAGGACTGATGTGTCTTAACAAAGGCAGGTGTCCAGGTGTCCAGCAGGGATGAAAAAAGCAGTCCTGGACACTCTTCAACACAAGAAGGAGGCCGCCCATAGGCTGAAAGTAAGGACAGTGCAGATCAGATTCAAGACCACCTGAAAAATTTGAAAGTGCACAAGTCCATGGGACCTGACAGATTCATCTGTAGGTCCTGAGGGAACTAACACATTAAGCTGTCAAACGGCAATCTGGCAAAGTTCCCAGTGACAGAAAAGGGGAAACATAAATTCCAATTTCAAAAGGGAGGGAAAAATGAAAAACTTGGGGAACTGTAGGCCAGTTAAGTCTTACCTCTGTGCCCTGCAAGACCATGGAGCAGAACCTCCTGGAAACTCTGCTAAGGCACGTGAAAAATGAGGTGGTGGTTGGTGGCAGCCAACATGCTCAGTGGCTTGAAGTCCAGATGGAGAGCAGTGACAAGTCCGTACTGGGACACTGTCCTGAAGAGACAAAGCCTCAGATATGCCCTGAACCAGACAACAGAGCAGGATGGGAGGTCTGGTTTTTCAGGAGATTGCCCACGTTGCCCAGGCTTAGGTTAAAGTATCAGGTTTCTATCTCTTAATCTTTGTTGCCACTGGCCATCATTGTCGCAGGAAATCTACAAATGCTAGCCCAAAGGGTGAGCAATTTGCCTTGTTTTCCTGGAAGAAGCAACAAGAGCCACTGTGGAGGTTGCACCTGAAGAACCTCTCCATAGCAGGCAAAGCTACAAAAGCTGCCAAGCCCAGCGCTGCAGGGACGAGAGATGCTCAAAAGCACAAGCACCAGAGATACCCCAGATCACAGCATGCCCGACAGCCACATCATCCGCCTGCCTACGCCATGCCAGGGACACAGAGAAGCCTTTCTCCAGCACAGCAGCACCCACATGCAGATGCCACCGCCGGCCAGCATGAATTCAAATGCATCACATACTCTGGGGATTATAAACAAAGCAAACAAATACACTGGACTGGAGTGATTTGCAGTGAGTAACCCAGCAAAACTGATGTTTATGGGCATCTATTAAAAGGTTCTGTTGCCCTGGTCTCTCTATTGGGCAAGTTCTAGAGCTCCCCCTTGTGGGCAAAGCCAGCATGTTGCCAAAGTCTGTCTTTAAATAACTGCTGTTTCTAGTTTTTGCCAATACTGTTTAAATTGTTACATGTTTCTGCGTGTGAGATACCTTTCCACAATCATTCTGCCAATTACTGAATATTGATAGCCCTATCAGACATGTACTCTTTAATATTTTTATCAATTATATAGACAATGGGATTGAATGCACCATCAGCTAATTTGCAGATGACACCAAGGTGAGTGGTGCTGTCGATGTGCCAGAGGAACAGGATGTCATCCAGAGGGACCTGGACAAGCTGGAGAGGTGGGCCCATGTGAGCCTTATGAGGTTCAACAAGAGCAAGGTTCTGCACCTGGGCTGGAACAATTCTCACTATCAATACGGGCTGGGGGAATGAGGTGGTAGAAAGCAGCCCTGTGGAAAAGGACTTCTGAGTGCTGATGGATGAGAAGCTGAACATGAGCAGACAGCTGTGCTTGCAGCCCAGGCAGCCAATCACATCCTGGGGTGCATCAAATGAATTGTGGCCAGCACATCCAGAGAGGTGATTCTGTCACTATGCTCTGGTGAGACCTCACCTGGAGTATGCATCCAGGTCTGGAGCCCTCAATATAGGGAGGACATACACCTGATGGAATGGGTCCAGAGGAGTGCCACAAAAATGACATGGGTCAGAGCACCTCTTCTACAAAGAGAGGCAGAGGGAGGTGGGGTTGTTCAGCCTGGAGAAGAGGATGCTCTGGGAAGACCTAATAGCAGCATTCCAGTACCTGAAGGGGGAGTACAAGATGGATGGAGAGAGACTGTTTACAAAAGCTTCTAGTGATAGGATGAGGGGCAATGGCTGCAAACTAGAGAAGAGTAGATTTAGATTGGGTGTTAGGAAGAAGTTCTTTACCATGAGGGTCCTGGACCATTGGAACAGGTTGCCCAGGGAGGTGATTGGGGCCCCATCCCTAAGATATTCAAAGTGAGGCTTGACAGGGCTCCAGGCAACCTGATCCAGTTGAGGATGCCCCTACTTACTGCAGAGAGGGCTGGACTAGATGACCTTCAGAGGTCCCTTCCAACCCAGACCATTCTATGATTCTATGGCTTCACCAAGGTAAAAATGGACTGATAAATCTGTTGGCCTTCAATCATGTGCTAACAGCCTTAATGGACAAGGAAGAAGTAACTCATGTCAGCTACCTGGACTTGGTAAAAATGTTTGACACAGTCCACCCTGACATCCTGGTCTCAAAATCAGAAAGACATGGATCTGAGGGGTAGACCTCTTGGTGAATAATTGGCTTAAGAATTGCTCAATGGCTGAGTAGAGGGAAGTGGTTAGTAATGCTCCTCAGGAGCTGGTACCAGGACTGGTGCCATTTAACATCTTTGGCTGTTTCATGGAGAGTGGGGTTGAGTGCATGATTAGCAAGTTTGCTGACACTGCCAAGCTGTGTGATACAGTCAACATGCTGTAGGAAAAGGATACTGGCCAGAGGGACTTTGACAGGCTTGAGAGGCAGGCCCATTGCCAAACACATGAAGTTCAGCAGAGGCAAATGTAATATCCTGCACCTAGGTTGGGTGGAGAACAGATAGAGAGCAGTCCTGTGAAGGATTTGGGGGTGCTGGTTGATGAGAAGCTCAAAATGAGCCAACAGCATCTGCTTGCAGCTCACAAGTCAACCAAATCCTGTCCT
Source organism: Colaptes auratus (assembly GCA_015227895.2). Taxonomy (NCBI): domain Eukaryota; kingdom Metazoa; phylum Chordata; class Aves; order Piciformes; family Picidae; genus Colaptes; species Colaptes auratus. Next base: position 56,551,274 of record CM026897.1, read on the forward strand.
TCATCAGAAGAAGCATGGTCATCAGGTCAAGGGAGGTAGTTCCTTCCCTCTATGCTGCTCTTGTGAGACCCCCACCTGGAGAGTTGTGTCCAGAGCTGGAGCCACCAGCACACAGAGACATGGAACTGCTAGAGCAAGTTCAGAGGGGCATGGCAATGATCAGACAGCTGGAGCTCTTCTCCTGTGGAGACAAGCTGAGAGAATTGCAGTTGTTGAGCCTGGAGAAGGCTCTGAAGAGAGGCAAGTATTTGAAGGGGGCTCATTAGCACGTGCTTGAAGGTTGCACTACTTATTTACACCCTTTGATTGAAACAACACACCTCTGTGCCTTCACTGTTCTACCCTCCACCTGAACTAGAAATTATCAGCATATAAAGTTAGTCATATTTCTCAGACGTAGTGTTCATGAGAAACTCCCTTTTCCAAAGTGCAGCTGGCATGAGGTGGATGAACACTAGAAGATGTTAAACATACACCAGTTTCTCAGAATGCTGAGCTGAAGATAATGACAAGCATCTGCATTTTTCTCAGAATTTCAGAAGAGGGAGTTTACCTCCATTTTGCTCCATGGCAGAGAGGGGCAAAACTCTTCCAACTTGCCTCTTTGGGTGGGTGTTGTGTTGGTTTGGTTTGTTGTGTTTTGTTTTCTTTTTTCTTTTTTGTAAGTGGTTTGGTTTTGGTTTGGCTTTGTTGTGGCGGTTTTTTGGGTGTGTTGTTTTTTTTTTTTTTTTTGCAAGTAAGATTGCAATGCTCCTGCTCTGGTGTTTCATTTATTCTCCCCAACACAGAACCAGGCTTGTGCTAGACAGAATGCTGTAATTTACTGTTTCCTAAGCATCTGCTACAGTGCCACATACCTGAACTTTACAATGCTAAAGCCAGAGAAGCTTGCAGGAGTGGTTGGCCCTTTCCCCTCTACAGGTAAAGCCTGTTCAGTTTCTGCTGGGCTGTTCACATGCCAAAGAGTAACAAAGCCATTACTGATAATGAAACAGCATACACAGCTTTGCCAAAAGCTCTTTACATAGCGGCATTTAAAAAAAGAAGTTGAGCACACTTCAGTGTATCGCATGGTAATTTTGTTTCAAACTGATTAACAAATTTGAGTTAAAATGGGGCAATTTTAGACTACTTGCAAGCAATGGTCTTTAAAACAAACTGAATTTATACTTGTACCATCAAAAGAGTGTTCAAGAGTTTAAAAGCATTACAGGAATTCAGTGAGCATATGCACAACCACACTGAGGGAGAAGACGGATAAAAAGCAGATGCTATCTGTAACACAGTAACATCCTCTAAGTTGCCACCTCTACTTTATCCTTAGATAAAGTAGTCTTCAGCATCATACACCTCTTAATCTCTTCCCTGCCCCTTCCCCATACTCTTAAGACTTGTTTAATATTCTTAGCCCAGAGATAGTGAATATTCCCAGAGTCTACACTGAAATGCCAGCTCTTAAAAGTGGTCAGTCATCTTGACTTTTACATAAGCATGAATGGCAAACACACTGAGTCAAGGGATGCTTAAAGATTTAATTCATTTATTACCTGTGCACAAGAGAAGTAACTACCAATAAAAATGCAAGATATACAGTATTTTTACATGGTACCTAAATGTAATTAGAATATCACATGACCATGAATGAAAGTAATGTTTCCAATTACAAATCAGAATACATGTTAGAACCTCAATGGAACAAGCCCAAAAGTTTTAGAAGCACTTCCGGAGCACAAGGCAGTGCCCTTTTAACCTGCATAATGATAAAGGTAGTTTACAGTTAATCTTCGTGAATATTGAGACAATGTAACAATGCAATTTGCTGTACAATTAGATGTAAAGAAATAACCAGAACAGCAATTCTAGTATATCTTAACTGAACTTGCTTAAGCATTTTTTGTAGAGATGGTTACTGAAGATGCTGACATATTCTACACCAAAACCAAGTTCTAACTTTTTCGCTGTATTTTTAATCTCATTCTATTGCAACGCGTGAATCACTAGAAATGAGGTGCCTCCATTATATATATTTTGTTTATGCTTTATACAAATTAAAGCAAAAACTGGTAGATAACTCAAGTGGTATAAATCTTACAGCATTTTGCTAGCAAAAAAAAAACAACATGCCAAAATCACAATAATAAGCAGTGTTGGTACCCACAAATTGTAGCTTCAATTAATTTGTTTCCATTTTAATTCGTATTTTATATATATATATATATTACTACCAAAGGCTAACATTTAAGTAGTAAATGAATTGGACAGTTGTAGGTCAGACAAAACCTGCTCATCCAAACGTTTGGTTTTGTTTTATCCCCAAGAAATCACAAATAATGCAGAACAAAGGAAGTGTGATGCATGCAGAGTGAAAATGCATTGATTCCCACTGTTCAGAGAAAACTACTGCACTCCATCTTAAAACATGTCAGACCAATTTTAGTTATAGCAAGACAATTGTAAGAGTCAGAATGAAATAAAGCAAGTATTTTAAAGATTTAGGAGCTATTATCAAAAATAAATTACATTTTTTCAAGTTAAACACTGCTATGAAGGCTGAGAGCCAAGCAACCTTTCAATAGCTGCATTGATGTCTCCTCCTGTTGCTATTAGTGCTTGTAAGTTTGCTTCATGGTTCAGAAAGCCCATCGCACTCAGCTGCTCCAGTTGTTGCTGAAACTGAACTTCTGGATTTTGTAGCTGCTAAGAACAAGATCTCAAGCTATAAAAGCGTAACACACATTAAGCGAAGTACAGGATTTAAACAGTTGGTTCTGCACCGCTCTGTCTTTACTAATTCCTGACTACACCTGTTTTCAAAAGCCTAGAACTATACTATGACATTGGTTACGTTCACAGTTGAATTATTTTTTTTAACAAGCCAGAGCAGCTTCAAATTTTAAGAGTAACTACACTTACATGGCGTTCTTCGATTACAGGAAAAGCTGCTTGTTGGATAAAATACGCATTACAATTCAATTGGGTAAATTTATGTCCCACAGAGTTTCTTAAAGATATGCATACAGGAGTTTGGGTTTTTTTAAATGAAAGAGTTCACTTTAGTAATGTGGCACAGCAAGGATTATGATGATGTTGGCAATGGTGAACATTATAGGCTTTTTTTCCCCTTGACAGAAAAGTTACCTCCTCTTTGGTGCTCCAAGTGTTTGTTGACTAAAATTACCAAAATTCTAATTGCTAGAAAGCTTCAGTCTGAGACAAACTGACAGCTGTGCTTACACAAACTCATGGCAAAATTTTGCCTAATTCCAGTGGTATAATCTTCAGTTCAGAGGCACTTTTGAATCAGAACAATTACAGAACAACAGTATTCTGGAGTAATACTGAGAAGTCACTTTTTAACAAAAAAAAAAAAAAAAGAACCAGTGAGTTGACTTAGATACCAACACAAACCCTGTGCAGCAACTGCTCATCTTCCTTTTGTTCACATCAAGAAATTACTACCAGTATTTAAAACCCATGTATGCTTCCAAACAGATCCCATATAAAGATACAATCTGAAGTTTAAGAACTGCTGCCCCTACCTGCTTCCTCCAAGCAAAACTAAACAGAACGTTGACTCAATAGTGTAAAGTTTGATAGCTCAAATGAAAATGTATGAGAAAACAGCTTCCTGCAGTGACACCCACCAACACTATCTCATGGTTGGATAATAAGGGGGTGGGGAGATGGAACATGCCCATCAGATCAGCAAGCTGAACTACTTCACCCTGCAGCAACAGAGAGGGAAAAAGCCGGACTGTTCCTTCCGCAATCAGTCTTCCATTTCAGTGGGTATGTGCCACAGTGTAAGAGTAGTGTTTCTCAAAGCACTCTTGAGAGTTAACAGCATGTCTCCTTAAAAGTCTTGCTCATAGCCCTAGAACTACTGGCAAAGCTGCCATCTTTGCTTGACCTCTGGAGCACTCTGGAAACCCTTAATCCCACTCTGCACATCAACAATCCACTGCAGGATGCCAATGAAGCCATACCACAAATTCAGGCTCCAAATAACCAGAAGGGGGCTATTCCAGATGCTTAGTAACAGTAGAGAGTAATAGCCAGCAATAAAAGTGTTCAATATGCTTAAGCTTTTCCCTTGCTTGAGCCCACATTACACTTGAACCTTATGACCTCAATTTGCCTCAATCTTTCCAACCATTTCTGAAATTCAAAGAGGTGTGAAGATGAGTGTATAAACATCAACACTTCAGAGAACACTAAGTCAAATTAATGTTTTGCCAGCATTTACTTCCACAGCTACACACCACTTTTAAGCCTCCACTGCTCTCATTTGACCAGAAGCATCTAAGGAGCTCTCCTCTCAACCACTGGCCTCATTCCTAGTGTTTTACAGAGATAAAAGTAAGAATTTAAAGCAAAGTAGAATACAGTGGTGTACTTTACCGGAGCATTTGCACCAGCAAGCGCCTGCAGCATTTGCTGGACAAACTGCTGGTGACCAGATTCAGCAGTTCCCGATGCCGGACTTGTATTTTCACTGGGAACAGAACTAGGTACAGTGGACCCTGTAGGAGCTCCAGTGCTTCCCAATCCACCTAAACCAGGATTAAACCTGCATAAATGACAGAAAAAGAAAGCAGTACACCAGCTGAATAATAATTACTAGCTTGTCTTATTTATTTAGTTACTGAGTAAAAATCCTGTCAAAGAGGGGATGACAATTTAAGCACTAAGAAAAAGACCAGAGTTACCACTATTTAGTAGTGCAAGGCAGGCAAATATGACAGATTATAGTTAAACTTGTATAAAAATACAATAGTGGGAATTGGCTTTAATAAAAACTAGGTAAACTTCTACATGCGAAAAAAACAACATAAGTTCTTGTCTAAACTTGTAAGACCAGTTCTTACCCTGGTATAAGCCCTGGTGCTTCTGTTGCGAGCGTCTGCAAGCCCTGCTGAATCTGCAGCAAAGCCTGCATCGCTCTGGGGTTTGACATAGCCGATAATGTGTCAGGATTCTGCATCTAAGAAAGAGAGAAAATCTTAAACACATGCAAATGGTCAAAGTTTATTACTACACGTCTTATAGCATCTGGCAGTTTCAGAACTTGTTTTTCAATTTTACATTTGAAAGCTTTCACTCTTTAGAGGTGGACAAATCCTCTAAATACACACAAGGAGAACTATTTTTCATTATCTCTTCCAACAGACAATCATCTTTCAAAGCCACAGGACTGTATTAGTCCAACATGATTCTAGAATTGGTGTCCTATATCATGTTACTGCTAAGCAACAATACTGAACACAATGCAACTCATCACACAGTATTTCTTTTTCCTAGCTAAACTCAGACCACAGCAGTTCAATCATCACCATTTTCGCATATCTTCATCTCTCTAATGCCCTCAATGCCTAAAATAATGCAAGGACTGCAAAACATACTAGCAAGTAAATTGTCTAATATTCAAGGGCTTTTACCCTGCTGTAACTTTGTGCCAGTTTTCGCTGGAGGAGAGGTAAGTTTCTTCACAGCAGCTGCTAAAGGCTGGAAACAGTGTTGAATATCTAGGATATTTTGACAACATATAGAGATGTTTTGGGTACTGTTAATCAGAGCTTACCCAGCGTCAAGGCTTTTTCTCTCCTCTCACAGCTCTGACAGTGAGTAGGCTGGGGCTGTACAAGAATCTGGGAGAGGACACAGCTGGGACAGCTGACCCTAACTCCCTAAAAGGATATTCCATAGCATATGACATCGTGATCAGCTTATAAAGCTGAGGAAAAAGAAGGAAGGAAGGGAGAGTTGTTCGGAGTAATGGCATTTGTCTTCCAAAGTAAAAATTACAATCTGATGGAGCCCTGCTGTCTTAGAAATGGCTGAACACCTATCTACTGATAGGTGCATGAATTAATTTTTGTTTTATTTGCATGCGTGGCTTTTGCTTTATCTGCTAAGCTGGCTTTGTATCAATCTTTGAGTTCTCACTTTTCTCTACCTACATCCCACAGCAAGGGTATGTCTCTGTGGTGCTCAGTCACTGGCTGGGATTAAACCATGACACATACAAAACCAGAACTAATGCTTTATGCTCACTTCTGCTTCGCAGTAACACACCTAGGTTAAAAGTAATGTGTTTCAAATCACAGCGGACACTGCCTTGGTAGCCAGACCTACCTCAAAGAGCAGACAGGCTTTTTAATCTCATTACTTGGCAAATAGACCAAATTCCCCTCTGCTGCAAAGACATTTTTGATTCACAGAAAAATCACAGATTAAGGTCAAGCTTTCTCTACTGCACAGAGAACTTAAGAACAAAGAACTGCTCTGGAATACAGACACATATTGAAACATAAGAACATTTGTTTTACATCCCGGCCCTCTCCTCCTCTTCCACTGCCCTTGCATAATAAGTATGAGGCCCTGCAGACTGAGGGCAGTGGGGATGAGAGGGCCGAGGAGCAGCCATCTGGGGAGGTGCCTAAGGCCAAGCAGTCCCCACCAACTATAACAACCAGCTCCACAAAGAGAAGGGTTATAGTTGTTGGAGACTCTCTCCTGGGGGGTACTGAGGGTCCCATATGTCATCCTGACATCCCACAGGGAGGTCTGCTCCCTGCCTGGGGCCTGGGTAAGGGACATCACAAGGAGACTCCCAAAGCTGATCCAGCCCTCTGACTATTACCCTGTCTTGGTAATACAAGCTGGAAGTGATGAAATTGACAAGAAGGGCACCAGGGTGATTAAAAAGGAATTCAAGGCCCTTGGACAATTGATTGATGGGGCAAGAGCTCAAGTGGTGTTCTGCTCAGTTCCCTCAGTGGCAGGGGTGTACACTGAGAGGAATGGGAGAACCCATGCCGTCAACAATTGGCTCAGGGGACGGTGCCAGCAGTGGAATTCTGGTTTCTTTGATCATGGAGCAACTTTTACTGCACCCGACCTGCTGGATCCTGATGGGGTGCAGTTATCTAGAAAGGGCAAGAGAGTCCTAGCACTGCAGTTGGCAGGGCTCATTAAGAGGGCTTTAAACTAGGTCTGAAGGGGGTGGGTGAGGAAATCAGTCCCTCTGAAGAGAGAGTGGGACACAAATTAGGGTTAATTGGGAAGTTGGGAGCCCAGCTGAAGTGCATGTACACCAATGCACGCAGCATGGGCAATAAGCAAGAGGAGCTGGAAGTCCTGGTCCACCAGGGTGACTATGATACAGTTGCCATCTCAGAAACATGGTGGGATGACACGCACGATTGGAGTGCTGCACTGGGGGGTTACAGGAGAGACAGGCGAGGGGGAAGAGGAGGAGGGGTGGCTCTGTATATTAGGGAGTCTCTCTTTGCCACAGAGCTTGAGGTGGAGGATGAAGGGATTGAGTGCCTGTGGGTTAAAATCAGAGGGAGGCCTAACAAATCTGACATCCTGGTTGGAGTCTGTTATAGACCACCCAACCAGGATAAGGAGGCAGATGAAACATTCTATAAGCAGTTGGAGGCTGTCTCAAGATCACCAGATCTTGTCCTTGTGGGTGACTTTAACCTGCCAGATATCTGCTGGGAACTTAACTCAGCAGAGAGGAGGCAGTCCAGAAGACTCCTGGACCACATGGAGGACAACTTCCTGATGCAGCTGTTAAGAGAGCCTACCAGGGGTCAGGCTCTGCTTGACCTGCTGTTCTCCAATAGAGAAGGGCTGGTGGGAAACGTGACCATGGGAGGCTGCCTGGGGTGCAGCGACCGTGTGATGGTGAAGTTTTCAATATGCAGGGAGATAGGGAGGAGCACCAACAGAACCTTCACCTTGGACTTCCGGAGGGCAAACTTCAGCCTGTTTAAGAAACTTATTTGCAAAGTTCCCTGGGTATCAGCCCTCAAGAACCAAGGGGTCCAGGAGGGTTGGAGCTACTTCAAACAGGAGCTCTTGAAGGCACAGGAACTGGCAGTTCCCATCCGCTGAAAGATGAGCCGGCGGGGAAGGCGACCGGCCTGGGTGAGCAAGCAGCTCCTGGAGGAACTAAGGGAGAAAAGAGGCTGTACCACCTTTGGAAGGAGGGGAAGGCTTCTCGAGGTATGTTTAAAGATGCTGTTATATTATGTAGGAGAAAAAATAGAGAGGCAAAGGCCCAGTTGGAGCTTAAGCTGGCCAGGCCACCTCTGTGAAGGATAACAAAAAACATTTTTACAAATATATTAATGCTAAAGAGGGGCAAGAAGAACCTGCACTCCTGATTGGACCTGGAGGGGAACACGGTGACTGAAGATGAGGAAAAGGCTGAGGTCCTGAACACCTTCTTTGCCTCAATTTTTAACAGTAAGGCAGGTTGAGTTCAGGACAAGTGGCCTCCTGAGCTGGGTGATGGGGTCAGGGAGCAGTATATTGCCCTGGAAAACCATGAGGAATTGGTTCAGGACCTGTTGAGCCACTTGGACACCCACAAGTCCATGGGGCTGGATGGGATCCATCCTAGGGTGCCGAGAGAGCGGGCAGATGAGCTGGCCAAGCCACTCTCCATCATTTTCCACCAGTCCTGGCTCACTGGAGAGGTCCCAGATGACTGGAAACTGGCCATCTGACCCCCACAAGAAGGGTCAGATGGAGGAATCCAGAAACTATAGGCCAGTCAGCCTGACCTCAGTTCCAGGGAAAATTATGGAGCAGATCATCTTGTGGGCAATCACTGCACACCTGCAGGATGGCCAAGGGCTCAGGTCCAGCCAACATGGATTTAGGAAGGGCAGGTCCTGCCTCTCCAATCTGATCTCCTTCTATGATCAGGTGAGCTGCCTGGTGGATGTGGGGAAGGCTGTGGATGTAGTCTCCCTGGACTTCAGCAAGGCCTTTGACACCGTCCCCCACAGCAAACTGCTGGCTAAGCTGTCAGCTCGTGGCTTGGACAGCAGCATTCTGTGCTGGATTAGGTACTGGCTGGAGGGCCGAGCCCAGAAAGTGGTAGTGAATGGTGCCACCTCCAGCTGGAGGCCAGTCACTAGTGGTGTCCCCCAGGGATCAGTGCTGGGCCCTACCCTCTTTAACATCTTCAATGATGATCTGGATGAGGGGAATGAGTCAGTCATCAGCAAGTTCGCAGATGACACCAAGTTGGGAGCATATGTTGATCTCTTAGAGGGTAGAAGGGCTCTGCAGAAGGACCTCGACTGACTGGACAGATGGGCAGAGTCCAATATGATGGCATTCAACAAATCCAAGTGCTGGGTGCTGCACATTGGCCACAACAAGCCCATGCAGAGCTACAGGCTGGGGTCGGAGTGGCTGGAGAGCTGCCAAACAGAGAGGGACCTGGGGGTGCTGATCGACAGCTGCCTGAACATGAGCCAGCAGTGTGCCCAGGTGGCCAAGAAAGCAAATGGCATCCTGGCTTGCATCAAGAAGAGCGTGGCCAACAGGAGCAGGGAAGTCATTGTGCTCCTGTACTCTGCTTTGGGTTAGGCCACACCTTGAGTCCTGTGTCCAGTTCTGGGCCTCTCAGTTTAAGAAGGACATTGAGACACTTGAACGTGTCCAGAGAAGGGCAACAAGGCTGGTGAGAGGCCTTGAGCACAAGCCCTATGAGGAGAGGCTGAGGGAGATAGGGTTGTTTAACCTGGAGAAGAGGAGGCTCCAGGGGGAGACCTCATTGCTCTCTACAACTACCTGGAGGGTGGTTGTAGTCAGGAAGGGGTTGGTGTCTTCTCCCAGGCAACCAGCACCAGAACAAGAGGACACAGTCTCAAGCTGTGCCAGGGGAAGTTTAGGCTCAAGGTGAGGAGAAGGTTCTTCACCAAGAGAGTCATTTGTCATTGGAATGAGCTGCTCAGGGAGGTGGTGGAGTCACCATCCTTGGATGTGTTCAAGAAGGGATTGGATGTGGCACTCGGTGCCATGGTCTAGTCATGAGGTCTTGCATGATAGGCTGGACTTGATGATCTTTGAGGTGATCCTGTGATACAGAAATAGTGGCCCAATGATTCTCAGGGCAATTGGGTGAACTGGATCTTGTCTCTTATTAATTCCAGCTGCTAAGTAGCAGCAATTTCCCTCTATTGCTAAAGATGCCTCCCACTGCACAGAGCAATTTTCCATAGTTTCTGTCACCCAGTCCCATAATATAGATGCCAGTAGATAAGGAAATAAAAGCTCTAATATTATTGACATTCTATGAATACCCTGACATTTCTCCACATTAATTCACCTTCTAATGCTGCTAATCTGACCTAATGTAGGGAATATAACAAAACTAGTAGTGCAGATATACCCTAAGATGATACCCACAGAAGGGGATACCCAAGGGAAACAGAAGTGATACCTACTGTGTCTTCATTAATTACCATTTATTCAGATTTTGAAACACACATGTGGTACTAGCTTGTCACATACTACTGTCATCATAAGGCAGTGGCATTATGAAACACTGCAGCCATTCACACTGCTGAAGCAATTTAAACAGTTCTGAACACTGAACCTGCTACTGTAATTCAGTGTGTGTTAATTTTTCTCATAAAGCGATCTATCTGCAATCAGATCTTGGCAACACACATTTTCTTTGATTTGTAAGGACTGCCCAGTCAATGATGGAACTCATGCACTAGTTTAAGCTTTCACAAACATGAAAAAAAATTCTTGCTTGCTTCTGTTTACAGAACATAATACCACTACACACTGTGGCAGCTAGTAACAAGCAGATGTATGGGCTGCAAGCAGGATGTTGTTAAGAGAAGACGATGGTACAGCAATCTTTAGAGGCAAAAAACTTCAAAACCCACTTTTGAATTAGCTAACGACCTAGAACATTGAAGACATTCCACAAGATCTATTTCCCTGATGTTTAAGGTAGGTTTAAAGAGGTACAAGAAAAGTAAAATGGAACTCATTTCTAGTATTGGGGAAGTACTAACAATGTTATTTGTCACATCATGTGCAGAGGTGTTCTCTTGCTGGGGCACAGTGGAAAAAAAGAAAAAATCATCCTAAGCAAAGAAGCAAGAGGAAATCTAAGTGGTTGTTCTAGTCACAGACAAAATCTCCCCTCACAAGTCACACCCCCCCCTGCCCAGACTGTTAGAGAAAGTAAACACCAAAAAAAGCCCTGGGTTTAGATAAGGAGTTTAATGAGATGATATGATATACAATTACCACAGCCCATTTTGCAGAAAAGCACAGCAAAAGCAGAAGCAGCAGCAGAAGCCAGACAGAAAATTACCACCCCCCCCCAAAAAAAAAAAAAAAAAAAAAAAAAAAAAAAAAAAAAAATCTTTTTTGTAACACCCCCCAAGCCTGCAGCCAGACCAGAAGACCAACAGCCCAAAACCAGAAACAGCAAACGGAAACAGGAAGCCTCTCATGTTCCAATCTGAACTACAAGCCCCACAATGCTCTGCTCCAGCCAGCACTTTAATTTTAAAGCTTGCAAGACATCAACATGCTATTACACACACATCAGTAGATTCAATTGGCTAAACCCATGACTTTTTCCACCCCTTACTCTGTGCCATCTACGTCATGCCCAGCAGCAATTAACATCACATCATTCACTGCCCTTTCTCACTCAAAGTGACATTGCCTTGCAATACACAACAGGTCTCTTACTGTAGACTCTCTGGAGCTCCATCCTGTTCCAGCATAGTCTGGATCAGTCCATGAGTTAGCCAAAAGGTGGGGCTATGTTTCCACACCAGGGTAGTCAATTCCATTGACTCCTTCCACCCCTCCTAGTGAAAACAAACTGTGGCCTGCATTCTGGTGCTCTGTTTCCAGCACACAGCAGTTGGGATCCCCCCTGTCACACCAGAAATAAAAATGGGTTCCACCCCTTCAGAGTGCACTGTGCACTTGTGCCTACTAAAGCTTTAAAGTCTTTTGGGTTCAACTTGCCACCCTTCTGATCTGTACAGTCTAATAATCCCAGGTGTTCCTCTCCTCCAACTGGTTGGAGGCAGGGCCCCCTCTAATTCAGGCTGGAATTACTTGCATCTTCTGAAGCTGCTTTGGAAGTCCCTTCAGGACTGCTCTTTTTGGGTGATTTTGCACTGGACACTAGGGTGCCTTTCTTCCAGGAAGAATTCCCTTGTAATTCAGACTTGTACAGCCACAACTGAAGTGGGTTTTCCACCTCACTTCCTCATGTCCTCCCCATGGTCAAGTAAGTAAAACCACAGGATATTCTGTGGTGTGTACCTCCCAGATTCTCTCTCTTGGATGAGGATGTGCCTGCTCCATACTCCTGCCAGAGTATGCTAGCCATTTCATCCACCATTTGTTCTTGTCTTTCAAAGGCACTGATAAAGACTGAGTGACCATCTCCAGCTCTTCCTCTTGTTCCCATGATGATCCTTACTCATCCTTATCCTCTGAGAGACAAGCTGCTTCCCTTGTTATATTTCTTTACTTTTTGCACAGGGGTGATTGATACTGAACAAGCTGCTTCTCTGGTGCAGCTGCCATGCTTGATACTCTGCCTTCCTTTGACCCTGAACACTCTGAGGAGGTCTCAATAGGCATGGGCCAGGCCCCAGAACACTGCAGTGACTTCTGTTTCTCAGCAACTTCCAGGCTGACAACAGACTTTTTCCAAATATTTTACCAGGTTTTCAGGGGTGAAATTCCAAACCACCAGAGGTTACCACCATCCTAGGCACTTGCCCATGCTCTTGCACACAGCCTGCCACTTGTAATTATCCATCCTCAAGACAGATCTCCACATGGTATTCTCAGGAGAGACCTGTATTGCTCTGGACAAAACCTGGCCCAGCAGTAAACAGCACAGCAACAGCACATTTTTAAGTCATTCCCCTAAGGTGACACACACCACCAGAGACACCACACATGGGACCCCAGCACACAGGCACCAGCTGCCCTGGTAAGCAAATACATTAACACAGTGAATATACCATGGGGGAAAACAAAGCATATGAAACTCTTAAAAAGCCTCAAGCCTTAACCGAATCCTCTTGTTATCTCACTTTTCGTTATCTCAACCTTTTCATCTCCTGCCAAAATCAACTGTCTTAGTTAAGACAGCTACTTTTCAAGCCTCACATCAAGTGATCACTGCCCCAAAACTGGAAGCAGCAACTGGAAACAGAAAGCCCATGATGCTTTGCTCCAGACAGCATTTTCATTTTAAAGCTGGCATGACATTAGCATGGTATTGAATACACATCAGTAGATTCAATTGGCTAAAGCCATGACATGAAAATATCCATTAAAAGTCAGTTTTAACTTTTGAAAGTGATGGAGACATTAAGGGAAAATTAGATATAACTTAACTTGGTGTTTAAAGCTAATGAGAATATGTTACAGAATTCAGCTTTTAGCCAAATCAAAGACACACATTTATTGAAACTATTCCTGATTAACTTGGAGACATTTATTACCAGCTATTATCTGATCTTACTTGCTGAAGAAAAGTGGGAAGTTGTTGTCTCATTTGTTCCTGAAGTTGAGGATTTCCAGCAAATAAAGGATTATTCAACATCATCTATGGGACAAAAATATTTAACTTCAAAGATCAAGCAGTAAAAACCACAGGAGGTTTTAAGACAATTACTTACATGGTAATAATCTGAAAACAACCTCACAGAATAATAATCATCATCACTGCTTCTTTAGCCAAAACATGTTATGAACCACCAGCCTGAATACACTGCATGGATTTTTTTTGTTTGTTGGGGTCCTTTGCTGCTTTTTTCTTGGGATAAAATGGGGGGCAGGGAGAGGAAGAGTGTTGCTGTCAGATTTGTGGTTTTTGTTGTTATTGGTTTGGTTGTGGTTTTTTAAAAGTGAATTAACTGACAGATACTTGCCAAGATATCCTCACTTTTATTAGATCATTTCTGCTCAGCCTTCAATACAGATCTAAGTAATAGTTTCCCTGCAAACATCACCTGAAGTCAAAGACATTTTCCAAGAGAGTATTTAGTATGGAATTTTTTTTTTACTCATTTGAGTATTTGACTTTGGACATTATTGCTTTAAGTACAATTGGAAAGCACTTCTACAATACAAATACAGCATTTGCACTTTCCAGAGAGCATAGCTCACAAAAGAGAAATTAAAACCAGAGTAACTCCTAGATACAGCACCAACTAAGTGGGGGTATTTATTTACTGGTAGGTCTACCTTAGCTTACAAACAAAGCATTTGTTTTGCCTATTTCTTATGCCAGATCACAATTTTAGGGCTGTACAGAACATACGTGACCTTGCAATATATATCCATACTCATGACGTCCAAGTGCAAATTAAAGAAGTTCACGGCAACAAACTGCTTACACTAAGTAGCCAATAATTTGAGTGAGTTAAGGATTAACGTTAAAAACTGGACCATTTACTACAGAAAATTGATGAAACATTGGTAGAAGTGAAAACTGTATCATAGATTCTACTCAACACCCACAACACTAGACAAATTGCATTTACCTGTACTGCAAGATCAGGATTCTGGCTTAATGACTGCATCATGCTTCTCATATAGGGTGCAGACAACATATTCTGCATCAGTTGTGGATTTTCTGCTATCTGCTGAAGTAAGCTCTGCATTCCTGGTGTGTTGAACATACCAGCTTCAAGAAAAGAAAGAAGTCTTTTAAGTAAACAACCTAACTTTCATTGGATGGATTAGCTATAACCACTCAGTTTGAGTTTTAACGCCTGAAATAGAACTATGTGGCTCATCTTACCCAGCTCTGTCTTCCCTGGAAGTTAAGACAGAGGCTATATTCAAAAAGCAGTACCCACTACATATCTGAAATATTAGTTGTTCTTGTATTTGCCTCCAAACAGGAAAAATACTGTAATTCACCTAGCGATTCCCCACCTTTGTTACTTCAAGGCAATATAAGTACTATTATCACTCTCAACTTGCCATTCATCTTCATTTTTCTGCTGCAGAGGACTTTGATACAAGTCATAATGCTTGACAAAAGCAAACAATATAACTCTGAACCAAAACCTCCTACTAAGGAAAGAATACTTTCAAACTCGAATTTGCAAATATGTACAACTGCAACAACAAACACACCTGCTAGTCCAGGTCCCAAATTTGGTACAGTTGAGCTCTGTCCCGTACTGCCAGAGGTGCTGTTTCCAGCACTACTACTACCACCACTCTCACCACTGGAGCTAGTATTTGTTGTGGATGTCTGTGAGCTGGATTGAGGAGCCCATGGATTTGGTAGAGGATCTCTGTTTTCTGTACGAGATGGCTGACTGTCTCCTCCTGTTGATGCATTGCTTACTAAAGAAGCAAATGGGTTACCGCCAAACTACAGAGGAAAGAAAGCAAATATGTATCATCTAATAAAGCAAACTGATTTTGTGTCTGGCAAGTTATCTTTCCAAAATTACACACAAAGATAAATGTTGATGGCTCCTGCTCAGTTATACTCACCATTCCACAGTAATTCACTGTAAAAATTCTGAAAAGATGCCAACACTTAGAGACACTAGCACCTCCAGAGAAAATTAAATCACATTTTTTAAAAGCAGTATGCTACTATGTTAGTATTTTGATTGTATACTGATTTCCAGTTTCAAAGCTTTTTCTATTTCCCATCTTAGATTCCAAGTTTAACACATCAGTTAAACATTCCTGGGTCTCAGAATTTTGAGGCAAAGGGTTACAAGTATTCAAATTTAAGTAATACAGAAAATCCTTCACACAACACTAAGTTCTCAAACACACAAAGCAATCTATTTCTTCAAGCTTAGAAGGGCACAGAATTTGTAAAGACCTTTCCCCTCTAGAGTACAAGGCCCCAAAGTGACTTCAGATGTCAAGTATGCATTTGGAAAATTTACATTACTTACATGTTTTTATTTTTTAACTAATGTTTACTTTCCATGACATTTACTGTCTTTTCTTACCTGTTCCTGTGCTGCATTCAACATTGGCTCCTGAATATCTGTGTACATACGCCGCAAAGCATTGTATCCACCAGGTATACTTTCAAGGTTGCTCAATGCCCGGTCTTGGTTTCGCATCATTTCCTGCATCATTGCAGGGTTTCTAGCAAGTTCTAGTGTCTAGAGAAGTGGAATGTTTAATCTATATTAACAAGAAATACATTCTAAAGTGAAAACATCAGCATTTGGTTATATCTCAGTCACCACCGTGTAACTCACTTTGACATTATTATTAAAGTCAAATCAAAACATCAGTTTAGTGGGAGTAAACTGAACTTAGCCAGAATTCTACAACCAACTGCCACTATGCTGGCTGGGTCAGGAAGTACTGGCTAAGCAGAAGAAAAAAGCTTGAATGAACTATTCCTTTCTTTAACTTTTAAACACAATATAGGCCTACCATTCCTGACACTGTTGCAGCAGGCAGTCTTGGTATGAACTTTTAAAACAAATACCTCAATTTTTAGAAGTATCTATTTAGTTTTTGATACCTTCTGCCACACAGCATATCCAATATACCATGTACTTTTAAAAGCCCTCAGGAACACCCACAGTTAGATAAAATGAAAATACATAGTATTTTTAAGAAATACTACATTTGGTCAAATCATTGTTGGCTAGACAACAGGAATACTCCAGTGCACACCAGGACATCCAACTGTAGATTCATAAGACGTGATTACACAGTGCTCCATGTCTTAAAATATTATGCTTCATATTTTCTGAATGAACAGTCTATTTCAGACATCAATGACTAGAAATACAAACATCAGTTGCGTACAGCAACCTTTTATGGATTTTCTAATGAGCCTAAACGCTTCAAAAACATTTAAGCACTCAACTAAACATGTCCAGTTCTTATTCTGTTGTTCACAGTTACACTACAATTAAAAGTCATGAACTTAAGAGATATCCTTCTACATACCTGTCTCATTATATCTGGATTATTCAGCATGTGACTGATTTCTGGATTTCTCTGTATCAGTTGTTGCATTTGGGGATTAGCCATAATTAACTGCCTCATCAGGTCAGGATTTGAAAGCATACTCTGAACAAACGGATTTTCCATTATCTGAACCATCATTTCTGGGTTGGACATAAGTTGCCGTTGCATCTGACTTTGCAACTCTGAGAAGTTTGACGTACTTAAGCCCAGGCTATTCAGACCTGCCAAACCTCCAAGGCCACCTTTAAGAGGATTAAAAAAAACACAGTTGAACTTTCAATTTCTAGTGTACTTCTAAACATACCTAGATTCCTCCCACATATAAAATATTTCAACACATAATTCAAAATAATGGAAACTAATGGAAAGTGTATCTTTGTAAGGCTGTTTCAGTTATCCACAAGAAGTTCACTACTAAAAGACACGTAACTAAAACTCTAACAAGCTGCATCTGAAATACAGGAACTTCTTACAATTCTAACCATACTTCTAAATTTTCCACAGTTTTTTGGACAGTGAGTTTGGTTGGGGTTTTTTTGTTCTTAAGCTCTTAGAAGAATAAAGCTTCAGGGACAATTATCTGAATCCAAGATACCAACCATGCTACTAACAAATATTCTTACCTAAGCTAAAAGGGTTACTAGTTGTTGAAGATGCTGATGAGGCACTACTGCTTGATGTTGATGTGGTAGCAGTACTCCCAGTGCTGCTTGTTTGTTGAGCTGGGTGATCTTGTGATCTAAAAACATAGGTTCAAAAGTTGCAAGTTTCACAATTTAATAACACAATTAAATAAATTTTCAAGTAACAACACACTCTCAATTAAGATTCTCAAGTAACAACAATAAACCCCCCCTCCAAAAAAACAAACAAAAAAAAACCAACCACAAACCACCCACCACAAAACACGCAAAAACCCAACCAACCCACCGCACTATTATCTCTAAATAGCTTCCTGTAACAAGTCTGAGAAACCTGTAACATCATTTTCCCAGAGCAGTAATGGATGGGCAATACTGAAAGTACCACTTTTCTCAACCTATTCTTGGGTTGTCTGACAGTGAATTGTTTCTTCCATCCTTAACTTCAAGGACCCTGGCCTTATTCCACTTATACTAGTAATTATATGTCTGAGGCTCAAAGAAATAAACCTTAGCAAGAATTAATGCTGAATTTATTTCATGCCACATTGTTAACTGGGATGCATTACTGAATGTGAAATTCATTCAATATCTTAATTCATTAGGGGATAAATATCAGAACCTCAATATAATACAATGCACCAGGTTGAAGGAGACGTTCAAGATCATCGCGTCCAACCTATCAACCAATCCAACCCAACTAAACAACTAAACCATGGCACCAAGCACCCCATCAAGTCTCCTCCTGAACACCTCCAATGAAGGTGACTCCACCACCTCCACGGGTAGCCGATTCCAATGGGCAATCACTCTCTCTGTATAGAACTTCTTCCTAACATCCATCCTAAACCTGCCCTGGCACAGCGTGAGACTGGATGCCCATCCACAAGAAGGGCCAGTTGGAAGAGCCAGGGAATTATAGGCCTGTCAGCCTGACCTCACTGCCAGGCAAGATCATCTTGAGTGCGATCACACAGCACTTACAGGATGGCCAGAGGCTCAGGCCTAGCCAGAAGAGATTTAGGAAAGGCAGGTCCTGCCTGACCAACCTGATCTCCTTCTATGATCAGGTGACCCGCCTGGTGGATGTGGGGAGGCCTGAGGATGTAGTCTACCAGGACCTCAGCAAGGCCTTTGACACCGTCCCCCACAGCAAACTCCTGGCCAAGCTATCAGCCCATGGCTTGGACAGGAGCACACTGCTTTGGGTTAGGAAATGGCTGGAGGGCCGAGCCCAGCTGGCAGCCAGTCACTAGTGGTGTGCCCCAAGGATCAGTGCTGGGCCCCATGCTCTTCAACATCTTTATTGATGATCTGGATGAGGGCAGAGTCCATCATCAGTGAATTTGCGGATGACACCAAGCTGGGGGCAGGAGTTGATCTGCTGGAGGGTAGAGAGGCTTTGCAGAGGGACCTCGACAGGCTGGACAGATGGGCAGAATCCAAGGGCATGAGATTTAACACATCCAAGTGCCGGGCTCTGCACATTGGCCACAGCAACCCCATGCAGTGCTACAGGCTGGGGTCAGAGTGGCTGGAGAGCGGCCAAGCAGAGAGGGACCTGGGGGTGCTGGTTGATGGGAGGCTGAACATGAGCCTGCAGTGTGCCCAGGCAGCCAAGAGGGCCAATGGCATCCTGGCCTGCATCAGGAACAGTGTGTCCAGCAGGAGCAGGGAGGTCATTCTGCCCCTGGACACTGCACTGGTTAGGCCACACCTTGAGTCCTGTGTCCAGTTCTGGGCCCCTCAGTTTAGGAAGGTTGCTGACTTGCTGGAGCCTGTCCAGAGAAGGGCAACAAAGTTGGTGAGGGGTTTGGAACTGTTGCAGTTTGGGCTGGGTGCCCTCTGCTACATGAGGTGCTTCCTGTGTCCAGAGGTCCAGCCCAGTGGGTGGACACAGGAAATTAGGTATTTCTACCATAATTCTCTGCACCACCACTATAAGATCTAGTGCGAGGTCTAGCACCTCCTCTCTCTTCCTCGCCGCCTGATAACTGGGGGAGATGTTGTCTCCCGGCCATGGGCCTGGCTAGGCCCAAGGCCACGAGGGGATGGGCAGTCTCAGATCTGGCCAGCTGAGACTAGCCTAGCAGTGGGGAGGGGGGAAGAAGGAGCCCTGGGGGTCTTGGATGTACCCCCAGGTGGGGATGGGATCTTCCTGGGTATGTTTTGGGATTTTCTTTTTGTCACTGCTTCTGGATCTCTCTGTAAACATTCACTGCTTTTTCATTTAAACTTTCCATCACTTTTGCAATCCGTTTGTCGAGTTGTTTATTTTTGCCTGTGGTGGGGAGGGGGGCTGCCTCAACCCACTACAGGAACACAAGCCCTATGAGAAGAGGCTGAGGGAGCTGGGGTTGCTTAGCCTGGAGAAGAGGAGACTCAGGTAGTTGTAGAGAGCAATAAGGTCACCCCTGAAGGGAGGTTGTAGACAGAGAGAGGTTGGTCTCTTCTCCCAGGCAACCAGTACCACAGTATCACAGTATCGCTAAGGTTGGAAGAGACCTCAAAGATCATCGAGTCCAACCTGTCTCCACAAACCCCATGCCTAGACCATGGCACCAAGTGAAAGGACATTGCTCCCCAGAGAGAGCACTCCTGCCCACTGCAGGCTTGAACTCACGACTTTCCCAGTAAGAGTCTTAGGTGCTACCAACTGAGCCACATGCCATGTCCTAACCAGAAAAAGAGGACACAGTCTCAAGCTGCGCCAGGGGAGGTTTAGACTGGATGTTAGGAGGAAGTTCTATACAGAGAGAGTGATTGCCCATTGGAATGGTCTGCCCAGGGAGGTGGTGGAGTCACCATCATTGGAGGTGTTCAGGAGGAGACTTGATGGGGTGCTTGGTGCCATGGTCTAGTTGTTTAGGTGGGTTGGATTCGTTGATAGGTTGGACGCAATAATCTTGAAGGTCTCTTCCAACCTGGTTTTATTGTATTGTATTGTATTATTGTGTCCTCTTGTTCAAGAGCAGGGTAAAAAACACAGTTAAACAAGGTTAAAACTAGCATAATTTAGTATGGGCACTAAAGGCTGCCCAAGTTCAACACCACATCATTCTACTGCAGAGGCATAAACATAGGTGCTGCCACACAGAAAACATCAAGAAACTGAAATTATGTCAAGCTAACCTGGCCTCTACTCAAAAGAAAAGAGGTTAATGTGAAACCCTGATCACTCCTTCAGTATGGCTCAATAATAACTCTCAAACACCTGTATTTGCAGAACAGCAGCATAAGTAACAAAAACTACAAATTCAGATCTCACAGATTTGAGGATTCAACAGTACATGAAATTTTGTACCTCAGTTCAGAGTATCCTTCTGCTACAACAAAGCTGTTTCTCTAAAGCAAAGTAGGAAAAAAACCCAAACCAAACAACACAATGAAAAAACACCAAACAAAAAGACACAAGCCTGAGGGATGCAAAAAGTGGTTGGGTGCAATCCAATCTTGATACTCTTGAACAAAAATCAGCACTTGCCAGAGCATACTGACATGGTCTAAGTCTTGTCTTTTGGGTCAAGCATAAAATCCAGGTGTTTTATTAAGGCTAATTTAGAAAATTGTTGTACGCAATATCTTTTTCAAAGGTGATTTTCATTGCACTGGCAATTCTCTAGCATACTTTTAATTTTTATTTTTTTTAGTAAAGCTAATGTAGGTACAGAAATTAGTACCTTGTTTGAAAACAGAATAGAGAAACTTGCAAGAAGTCGGAGGTTTTTCTTGCACTTCCTTGTCCAAGACACCATTAAAGCATTCTGAAGACAGTTCTTGTCAAATTCCACAAGAAAGTGGGAGAGGAGTGAGGCACAGATTGCAATACCAATAGGACCAATGTAGGGACACTAAAAACTCCCCAGAAGCCATAAATATGGTATTGTACATGAATGCTCCTTCGCTTACAGGCAAAGTGCAGGAAGACATGAGAAACTGCCACCAGTATTTTAGTACATATAGTTATTTTTGGTCCAACCATTACATCCCCTGAAGACTATGCAAGTCAAAACCATCCTGCTATCACTAGATTCAGGACTGCAGGCAAAAAAAGCAGAAGTCACCACAACAGCAGAATACTAGTTTAGATACATGAAACAAAATCATGGCATTGGCTAAATCTTCATACAAGATTGGGATGGCTATGAGGCCTAAATTTCAGGTTGGAGATACAGGGAAGGGAGACTTCTGCCAGAGCAAAACTAAAAACATTTTGACAGAGACAACTCCAGGACAGAGAATACAGTCCCATTGGGATGTCAGCATAGACTTAAAGACATTGGTTTCAATAGGTGCCTATGCCTTTGACTTTGTGAGGCCAAGAAAGCATATTTCTCCTAAGTTCCATGCTCCTTGATTATCTGAAAGTACCACAGAAGTAGATCCTCATCACAAACAGGAAAGACTTATGTAAAACAGGAGCAAGAATACTTTCAGTCTAAAACAATGAACATGTTATTGACTAAGTAAGCTAGATGCATTTGAGGAATTTATTACTTTACTTGCCAAAAAGATTTTCATTTGAGCCTTTTCCATAAGGGCACTTTACAGGAAGTAATGAGCAAAAGACATAGCTCAACTATGATGCAACTTTTAATTGCCACTTTAAAGGTGCCTCAGCAAAACAGGAAAGAAAAAAAAAAAGGGTCTTTCTGTTCAGCCATACAGATTCATTTTACTACAGTAATCTCTCAAAAATTTTGTTTGCTTATTTCACCAAAACAGTTAGTAAGGATTCACTGCAGAACACAAATTTATGGATAGTAAACATAATTATATAAGAAACATTGAGCCAAAACACAGCCAGCACTCAGCACTAAAAAAGTGAATGAAGTAACAGAAAGGTAAAAGACCTGAATTTAGACAACATAAATCCAACTAAAATACATGATAAAACAAAGGGGAAAAAAGTCCTCTAATTTTAGACTGTTGTTCTGTACCATGACTAGCGAGTCGACTAAAGCTGTTTACTCAAATCTAGGTTTGCCCAACAGAAAATTGTGAAGAATTTAGAGCACTTCTTTAAGGTAAAGAGAGTATTTCTCATCAGTAAGATTACCTGTTTTGTGTTTTGATAACCAGGTGAACAGTGAGTCCATCATGAATTCCATGCTGAGTCAAGGTATCTTGATCTTTCAAAATCTTTCCAGCAAATATCAACACAAGCTGATCAGTATGGGACTTGAAGCGCTTGGAGATTTCTTCCTTGAACTAAACAAAAAAGTAACATTGCAAATTTTTGTAATTGAATATTGAATTCTAATTTTTTAAAAATCATTTAAGGACAAACTATTTTGTTCACATTCAATTTATTACCCCACTTACATAGCACATTATGTTTTACACAACCCAGTTATTACATATTCTCCACTTTTTTTTTCTTCCACAGGATGACAGGAAATAGTTCTTTTTTGTACAATAAAATTCAGAAGAGTTTCACATCAAGATCACTAGTTATATCACTAGTGATAACAAAGTGTGATTTTATTTAAAGACTACTGTGGCTTGAATCCAGCACACATCCATGACAATAAACACAGACTAATATATATACTATTCATATATACACACACTGTAAAGTATGCATATAATTACATACTACTAAGTATACACTTGAAGAAAGACTAATGATGCAATGTCAGAAGTACAATAAATCTTTCTGCATTTCTGCTGGAAATGATCAGAGAAGCATCCTCTCATCTTAAGACCTACTTTTGGTGCCATCCGTGTGTCAAAACTAGCATAACTTTCCACACAGGCAGAAGTTACCTCTCAGGAGGCTCTGCTTTCTCATTCAATGTATGACATAGCCACATGAAGTGTGGTCTCAGCCAAAGACGTGGTGAATAGCCACGCTCTTCATCTGGCCAGAAAATCACACCCCAAATTAAACTAAACATGGACGCTTACTGATACATCCTTGCCTTCCAAGCCAGGTTATGCCTAGTTCTGAGATTTATTATTCTCTAGAAAAACACTCTCACTGAAAACAAAAATCCATGGGACTTAATAAGGAAGATAACCAAGAAAAACACTAATTACCTGATTATAAGAAAGCCAGATAAAATCTATTTAATATGACAAGTCAGTAGGCTACGGATTTTTAAGATTACCCCAAGCAGGTAAGAAGCCTTTCAGAAGTTCACTCGATTTAACATGTTAAAATTAAGATGACCATATTACTTGTGAAAACCACCCACACATCCTAGGAAATTCACTCTGTGGGATTTAAAATAAAAAAATCTTGCAATTATTTATTAATAATTACATTTTATAACAGGCAGGACTACAAAAATTAAAATCACATTTTATTATGCTTCGAAGGTGAGTCTCTAATATATGTAACACAGGAAGAGAAAAACACAGTTTGGGGGAAAAAGGAAGAGTCAGTGAGAAGAGCTAAAAAGTCTCTTTGCGTCAGAGGTTGCCCTTGGATAAGTCTACCCAAACAGAATTAGTTTCAGCTCCTGGGGAAATGACTTTTAACTCAGCCTTTATCCTAGCAATATTTAGACTTAACATGTATTCCAGGAAATCACTCAAAGTCTATTCCTTCCTGAAGTGGGTTACTTACCTCAATTATTCCTGACATCTTTACCCAATGTCTTCTGAGGTTCCCAATGAATTTTTTCCCCCAAGAAACTTACTCCAGTGTTTCACTATCCTATTTCTTCATTGTCTAGCCCTCAATGGACAACACAATCAGATTGCTGTTCTCTTAGAATAAAGGGTTGCAGTAAAACTAATCCCTAATTCAGGGCTGTTTTTAATCTAATCACCCCCACTACTCTTTGGATTTTCTAATCCCCTGATGTCATTTTGTAAGCATAAGACTCAAAACTGGTTAAAATATTCCACATCAGTACTTAATGGAGCAACAGGATAAACTCAACATCTTGCAAGGTATGTTCCTATTTACAAGAAAAAGTGGGAAATCCATGTGGGAAATATTTATGTAACAGTGCTCTGCAGAACAACTGTTCAGCCAGTTGCTTCCTATTCTGCATTCTTCTGGTTAATTAGTTCTTAGTAAGTATTCAAAGTGACAAAAAATCAGCTGAAATAATCACAACTTCCTACAAAGCATATGAAAAAGGACTTTGATAGTGTGCCAAATCAAAAAGTAGTATTGTTTACCCACAGTGAGGACAGTGAGGTCCACAGATTAATCCTTATCAGAATGGTGATGCTGTAGCATAAGCAATATTCCTGGAATTGTAGAATTCTCATACTTGGAAGGGACTCATACAGATTGCTGAATTCAACGCCCTGCTTCTCACAAGACTACCTTAAATTAAATTACTAAGACAGTCATTCTGATACCCCTTCAACTATGACTGGCTTGGTGCTATGATCACTTCCCTGGTAAGCCTGTCCTAGTGACCAAGCATCCTCTCAGTGAAGAACTATTTCCCAATGTCCAGTCTGAACTTCTCCTGACACAGCTTTATTCCATTTCCTTATGTCCTGCTGCTGGTACCAAATGGAGGAGATCAGCAGCTCCCCCTCTGTGCCCTCCCATAATGAAGTTGTAGACTGTAATAAGGTCAACCCTCAGCCTTCTGTTCTCCAAGCTGAACAAACAAAGTGAGCTCAGCCACTCCTTGTAAATCTTGCCCTTGAGGCCCTTTCACTGTCTTGGTTGTCCTCCTCTGGAAACAGTCTAGTAGTTTGATGTCCTTCAAACTACTTTATCTTAAACCAGGCACTGTCATACATTTCTAGAAGCTGCTATTACCCATAAGGTCAAGGAAACAAAGCATCATTTATAGAACATAACCAAACAGCATCTGATATTACTAGTACATAGGCATCAATGGCTGTGCCCTTCCCTTTCCTTTTGTATGTAATGTTATATAGATGATCTGCAAAACCCCCAATGTGACAGCAAGACGTGAATGAAGCAGCCAATACACCAGCATCCGTAAAATAACCTCTACGCCAACATATGTACATAACCCAAAGGTACAACAGATCTCTTTCCATCCACAGTAATGAAACAGTCAAGAGTACCAAGCCAAATTTGGCTGAGGTGTATTTACAGAAAAAGCCTGACTAAGATGCTGAAAGAAAGGCAGCTTCACCTGCATTCCACACAACAGTGGGACTTCTGAAACAAGTGTAAGCAAAACGAAACCCTCTGACACTTCACTCATGGAAGACTAACACAAAATATAGATTACCATGCAAGGTATTTTGCAAACTAGTTTGCTGATTAGCATTAACAGTCAAAGACAACCAGAAACAGATTTGTTCTACACACTTGATTTTTGTTCACAGAATGTACAGGATTTACACTGGTGGACAGTAATGCTGAACAAGTTACAATGAACTCTTTGATGCTTCAGATGTCTCCATAACACGAATGCACCTGCTCTTTGTATGCGGACTTTCCCAAAACACATTGTTAAATAACTCTGCTAAACAAGGAATTGCAAAGACTTTATTAACCTCAGCTCAAAAAATAAACCAAAATTAGCAAATAAAATACAAAAGACAAATGTTTTACTGAGCTGAAGTGTCAGCACCAGGGTCACCCACCATGTACTCAAAGTCATTGCACAGAGCACAATCAGTATCCCACACCATCAAGAAAGTAAATATTTGGTCCTTGTCCTAATAGTGAGCCAAACTGTGATCAGCACAAATCAAACAGGTCCCATAGAAAAATACAGATGGATAACTGTTGCAATCAGCTGACCCCCCAGAGTAGCTTTGTACTTGGAAGGTTGTTTTCAGTTCCACGTACTACATGCTAGCTGTTCTAATCACACAAGACAGGATCAATAACAAATCCTATGCTGCTGAAGTCTTCCAACATCAGGAAAAGTCCTCAGGACAGTTGTACACTTGACCTATTTTAGCAAAGCAACATGAAACAGACTCAAACTAATGGCAGACTGCTTTTCAGGGTGAATGCAATCCTTGGGTTAGATCCAGTATGTAAGCCTCTCTTTTGAAAACAAAACAACAACAACAAACAAATAAGAACAACCCACAAAATGAAACAAAACGATCAAAAACTGCAGAGACTATTACAAAAACTGCACTGACGCTGCTCACAGCAGCATCAGGGAACAGAGAACTGAAAAGCACCCCTTTCAAAATGAGATTGCTGGGAAAGCAGTGGACAACATTAAAAAGCAAACACAGTCATTTTATCTTTGGGAGAAATTCCTAGATTAAGCTTGCAGAGGGGGTAGCTGATAGCTTACAGTTATAATGCAGCTGCCAAAGGACCAGTGAAGACAACAGGGTAATCTCACCCCTCTGGCAACTGGAGCAAGGACTTAACGAAACTTATGCCTGTGATACTTGTAAGCCAAATGCCAGTATAAACCCCTCTGAATTGCAAACAGACTCAAGGGTACAACACTCCTTACAGCAACTAAGTGGAGCAAGAATCTGATGCTCTAGACAAGGTGCTTGCACCACACTTTACACTTGAGTCCTTACTTCACTTCTAGTACCCTACTCTGATAATCATGCAGTGTCTTTCAGCTCATCCATCAGGAAAATTTTCAAGCTCCTGTAGCTAGATAGCCATAGCATCACAAATAAGTTATTTGGTTTTGTAAACTTATTAGTTATTTAACGCACACACAAATAATTTAAAAAAGAATTTAAAGTTGAACTGAGTTCTTCATTCAGAGAGACACTGGTGATAATTTCAGAGAACGTCAACGGAAAACAAAGTAAACTCTGAATCTCCTTCAGGGAACTTCACTTTCCAGAGTATTTCAGCACAGCAACGTCTACATCCTTATCACACAGGAGACTGTGGAGAAATAAAGCCTCCACCTTATACTTTGATTACACCTCGTCTATGATTTGTAGCTTTTTAATTCAAATAAATTAAGTTCCAGTCAACACAGAAAACCTCAAAAAAAAAAGTTGTCGGAATGTGTCGATGATTCAGTAGGTGTCACTGCTTCTCTTACGCAAAAGGCAACATGGGACACAGCCTTTCACAAGAACACCAAGAAAAGGCCCTAATAATTCAGTTATCTGACTAATCTTCTTACCAATAACTAATATGTTTAAGTATGGCAGGTGTGCTATAGTCGCACACATTCGACACACAAGTCTAAGGATGTGACTTCCCTAAAATGAAGACGTCTTTTCTTAACCTGCTTGGTTTTGAAGACAGTTTTAGATAATCATTGGCAATGCAGCTCTGTAACACTGGTGATTACATACATTTTCTATAGCCGCACTAAGCCAGCTAGCCAGCCTACTTGCAGGCTGAGTCAGCTCAACCGGACAAGTCACAGTTGGAAAACCTGCTACACTCACCTCTCAGGTCGGCTCTCAGCATTGCAATACGGAGGTGAGAAGCTGGGGAGAAGGAGACAAAGCAGGTTTCCTCACTACCCTCGCTGTCCTCAAATGGGAGTAGTTCTCCTGGGCCGGGATCGGCCTTGGTGCTCCCCCATCAGCGCCAAGCGCAGTTCGAGCCAGCAGCAGCTGCTTTATCACCGGGAAGGGCCCTCGCACTGCAACGCTGGAGGTGGGAAGTACGGGCCTGCACTCTCCTCCCGAGACGCGCTACAATCGGCCCCGGGCCCTACCCCCGGCTCTGCTACTCCCGCTGGAACCCCTGCGGCCTGTTCCGGTATCTAGACCGCCAACCCCCTCAAGCCAGCCCCCTGACCCTCACCTGCCGGATACTGCTGGTTTCAGACACGGCAAACTCCTCCTTCTCTTTAGGAGTCTTCACCGTGATTTTGATGATCCGCGGCTCGGTGGAGGCGGCGGCACTCTGGGTAGGGGAGTCGGGGGGGTTGCTACCCCCCGCGGATCCTTCCGCGCTCTCCGACATAACGGCAAGGGTAGGGCAGAGTAGACGTGGCCAGCTGTGAGCCCCCTGGTCCCCACGGCCGCAGCCAGTCTCGCAGCGCAACACCCACGACACCCGCTCCCGCAGCCGCGGGCGGAAATAGCCCGGCTCCGGCGCGGCGCGCGCTGATGACGTTCCGCACCGGGGAAGTTGCTAGAAAGGGGCGCGGCTGGCCTGCGCCTGGGCGCCGCTACCGCCAGTGCGCATGCGCGTCTTGCCCCGCCCCGCGGCTGCTGGAGTGGGTCCAGGGTGTGTGGTCGCGGCGGTGCTGAGTCGTGGCTGATAGCGGTCGCGAAGTTTGTGAGACGGCTTGAAGTAGTTTGGTATTTTTTCCCATTGGCAGTTGATTTAAACCGATTCAAAGTCGCCTACATTGGTTTGAAATAAATAAGCAAGATGAAAATTAACTAGCAATTGCCAGAGAGTGTTCCACATCAAAGGGAAACACTTGCTTAAGTCCAGCTGAACCAAACAAACAATATTGGTAGAAGGTTTCTAATCACTTTGGATAAAAGCTAATGTTTAACCTGAAGTCAGTGATGCAATTTCGAATTTAGACAAGGCCTAACAAGTTCCAATGACAATAAAATACAATGCAAGACCTAATGTTCCTTGTATTTCTGAATCTTGTAACACAGACACCTCTGGTTTATTCTTGGTGCACAAGGAGAAAGTATAGACTAACAATTTCACGTTAAAATTTTCACTAAAAAGGTTATCACCCATTCCTAGTTTGCCAGAACAAAGGATAAGACTCTTGCTTTAGTCACAGCTGAAGGGGGTAAATCGGAAGACCTGCATGCTCAAGTGTAACTGTGTACACAGCAATTACCTTCTGCTGTCGCTATAAGACTCACTGTGTGGATTACTCAGCCTTCTACACTGGAAACTGATGGGACTAGAAGTATTTGGTGTCTTTACAAAGGAAGCATTGTTGAGGGGGGTTGGAAGAGGAAGGGGGAACAGGCAGTTCCCCTTATCTATGTTCATAAACAACAAAGGGGCATCTGCAGGATACCCTTATCTTAAGGAGTCTGTCAGGAGGATGACAAGACGCTAAACATAGCCTAAGCTCTTGAACTTTCAGACCAGAGCTCAGGCTCAATAGA
The DNA here is from genome assembly GCA_015227895.2 of Colaptes auratus. NCBI lineage: Eukaryota > Metazoa > Chordata > Aves > Piciformes > Picidae > Colaptes > Colaptes auratus. The sequence goes on from CM026897.1 coordinate 56,580,661, forward strand.
CTACTAAATATTAACTTCTCCACCTAGAGTTGTGAAGAGTCTAATTTAAATGAACATATGATATATGTAGTAGTGGGGTTGCATGTGGAGGGGCACATGTAATAAGCAGTCCGGGAAAGACTGTAAATCCTGAGTACCTTAGTCAATAGGGAAAAGGAGAGGGAAATTTGCGCCCAGGAATTTAGGATAAAAGAAGAGCTGTGACTCCCAGCAATTTGAGAGACCCCCACCAGGAATTGTCCTATGGACTCTCCCTTTATTCAAATAAAGTGTTACTAAATTCCTCTGTCTCCATTGTGACCAGGAACTTCTAAGTAGAGAGAATTTTTCCTTACAAAACCACAGGGACAATGCCTTGTTAGATCTGAACAATAGGGCAACATCCTTATCAGCTCATCATTAATTCTAATATACAAAATGCTATTGTCTCACTTTCAGTGAGGTTTGCTTTACTCATTGGAAGACACCAAAGATCATCATAGAAGTAGAGTTAGACTGGAAGAGAGCCCTCACCTTCTTAATTGTGACTGCTCATTCTTAGCTAGAATCACACACTGTGAAGTCTGGGGGGAAAAAAGTAATCAATTCTTATTCTTATTAGTTAACAAGTAGAATAGAATTAACCAGGTTGGAAAAGACCTTTGAGATCATCCAAACTATCTAATCAACTAAACCATGGCACCAAGCTCCCCATCCAGTCTCTTCCTAAACACCTCCAGTGATGGGGAATCCACCGCCTCCCTGGGCAGCACATTCCAATGGGCAATCACTCTTTTTATGAAGAACTTCCTCCTAACATCCAGCCTAATCCTCCCCTGTCACAGCTTGAGACTGTGTCCTCTTCTTCTGGTGTTGTTGCCTGGAAGAAGAGACCAACCCCCAGCTGGCTACAACCTCCCTTCAGGTACTTGTAGACAGCAGTAAGGTCTCCTCTGAGCTTCCTCTTCTCCAGGCTAAGCAATCCCCAGCTCCCTCAGCCTCTCCTCACAGGGCTTGGGCTCCAAACTGCTCACCAGCTTAGTTGCCCTTCTCTGGACACGTTCCAGCAGCTCAACATCTTTCCTAAACTGAGGGGCCCAGAAATGGACACAGGACTCAAGGTGTGGCCTAACCAGTGCAGTGTACAGGGGCAGAATGACCTCCCTGCTCCTGCTGTCCACACTCTTCCTGATACAGGCCAGGATGCCATTGGCCTTCTTGGCTGCCTGGGCATACTGCTCTCTCATGTTCAGCCTCCCATCAACCAGCACCCCCCAGGTCCCTTTTTGCCTGGCCACTCTCACCCCAGCCTGTAGCACTGCATGGGATTGTTGTGGCCAATGTGTAGACCCCAGCACTTAGATGTGTTAAAGGTCCCTCTGCAGAGCTCTCCCATCCTCTAACAGACCAACGCCTGCCCCCAGCTTGGTATCATCTGCAAACTTACTGATGATGGACTCGATGCCCTCATCCAGATCATCAATAAAGATATAAAAGAGCATGGGGCCCAGCACTGATCCCTGGGGCACACCACTAGTGTGACAGGCTGCCAGCTGGATGTGGCACCATTCACCACCACTCTCTGGGCTCGGCCCTCCAGCCACTTCCTAACCCAACACAGTGTGCTCCTGTCCAAGCCATGGGCTGCCAGCTTGGCCAGGAGTTTGCTGTGGGGGATGGTGTCAAAGGCCTTGCTGAGGTCCAGGTAGACCACATCCACAGGCCTCCCCACATCCACCAGGCGGGTCACCTGATCATAGAAGGAGATCAGGTTGGTCAGGCAGGACCTGCCCTTCCTAAAGCCATGCTGGCTGGGCCTATTTTCTGAATGTACTTTACTAACTAAGCCCTGTCCCTATTTGTCTGATTCACAAAAATTTGATTTTACCTTTTGTAGTTTTATTTAGTTGTATTCATCCCTGACTTCAGTGCCAGGCAAGATTATGGAGCTGGAGAGCGGCCAGGCAGAGAGGGACCTGGGGGTGCTGATTGATGGGAGGCTGAACATGAGCCTGCAGTGTGCCCAGGCAGCCAAGAGGGCCAATAGCATCCTGGCCTGCATCAGGAACAGTGTGGCCAGTGGGAGCAGGGAGGTCATTCTGCCCTTGTATACAGCACTGGTTAGGCCACACCTGGAGTACTGTGTCCAGTTCTGGGCCCCTCAGTTTAGGAAGGATGTTGAGTTGCTGGAACGTGTCCAGAGAAGGGCAACAAAGTTGGTGAGGGGTTTGGAAGACAAGCCCTATGAGGAGAGGCTGAGGGAGCTGGGGTTGCTTAGCCTGGAGAGGAGGAGACTCAGGGGTGACCTTATTGCTCTCTACAACTACCTGAAGGGAGGTTGTAGACAGGCAGAGGTTGGTCTCTTTTCCCAGGCAGGCAGCACCAGAGCAAGAGGACACAGTCTCAGGCTGCACCAGGGGAGGTTTAGACTGGATGTTAGGAGGAAGTTCTTTACAGAGAGAGTGATTGCCCATTGGAATGGTCTGCCCAGGGAGGTGGTGGAGTCACCATCATTGGAGGTATTCAGGAGGAGACTTGATGGGGTACTGGGTGCCATGATCTAATTGTTTAGGTGGATTGGATTGGTTGATAGGTTGGACACGATGATCTTGAAGGTCTCTTCCAACCTGGATTTATTTATTGTATTATTTATTTATTGTAAATTTTTTTCCTCCAGTTCCACTCTGCATGTACCCAGCCTGGTGGCAGAGCTAAGAGAGGAATCATAGAATTGTTAGGGTTGGAAGGGACCTCGAAGATTATCTAATTCCAGCCCCCCCACCATGGGCAGGGACCCCTCACACTAGATCAGCTTGCTCAGAGCCACATCCAGTCTGGCCTTAAAAGTCTCCAGGGATGGGGCTTCTACCACCCCCCCAGGCAACCTGTTCCAGTGTCTCACCACCTTCATGGTGAAGACCTTCTTCCTAACATCCAATCTAAAACTACCCATTGTTGCTGTGTGGTTCAGGGTGGCACCCACAGCAACAAGGATAGAATGCAAGCAGAGTATAGGGAGAGCCCAGACCAAAAGACCAAGACCCAGAGACCTGAGACTCCCCTCAAGCAACTCATATTTGTAGCTCTGCTCTCAGTGTGGCTGAATGTGACTGGTTGATGATGTGGCTGCATGGGATTGGTTAACAAGCTTTTCTTTAGACTCTTACTGGCTAGTGATACTCATTAAGCTAGCACAGCTGACTCCTGTCTCATCTACTATAGTTACTTGTTATGCTGCCACCGGTGGTTCTTATCTCATTTCACAGTTTCTCACCCTTAAGTCCAGGGGACTTTCCAGATTCTCATGGGACACAGTCCCCGAAAAATTCCCCCTTTTTGTTTTTCTGCTACAAATGTTTCAAGAGTATGTTTTGGACTGTCGGCATCTTCTTGAAGAGAAGCAATGTCTGCAGGCACTTTTCAATATTTGCCAGCTCCTGCTGAAACTTATCAATTACATCATTCAACTGCTCCATTTCCTCCTCATTTTTTCTCTTCACACATTCTTAATCACTTTGCAGACATTCTACCTGGCCTTCGAGCTCCCTTGTATGCTCATTTTGCTCTTCAATAACTTTATTATCAGTTGTGCTTTCAAGGAATAATTCTCCCTTTACTATGACAGTGCCAAACTGTTTCCTTTCCTCCACCTTTTGCAAATTGTCTGCACTGATGATTAAGGCTTGTTCCAGCTCTCTTACCCTGCATTTTAGTTTCTTAATTTCTTCATTTTGCTCTTGTATGTCTCTCTGAAGTTGCTCCTTGGTGAGCAAAAGCTCACAGCATTTGTCTGTTTTTTCTTTTAGGTGATTTGTTAACTGATCCAACTCTCTGTTCTGATGCTCGCTGACAGGCTGACTCCTCTGGGGAACCCTTTGTTTCAATAACATTTTCCAGGTTCCAAGGACTAAGTCTTCATCCTTTGTTAATTCTTGACCCATTTTGCTCCCAGTGGCTCACCTGCCTCAGCCAGACAGGTGTCAACGTTCTGGTTCTAGACCAAAAGGCAGTATTCCCACTGCTCTCAGTTACACTGGGCTGTTAACACCTCCTGGTCCTTTTCATGAGCAGCCTGTGCCTTCTCCCTCTCCTGAATCAACACCTGCTCTGTGTTATGTAATGATGCCTTTTTCTCAGCTTCAAATTCGTCCTTCAGCTGTGCAATCTGCTATTCAAGCAGTACCTCTGACTGACACTTTAGTAGCTCAGTCTCTTCCTGGAATTGAAGCTGCTGCTTCAATTTTTGCTCATCAAAGTCAGCCAGAAGAGTTGTTCGCACACTTTTTACTTTAGAGTTGATGCAGAAACACACATCTTCTCATGTTCATGCTGTGCTTTTAGTTTCCCCAATTCTTCTTCCAGCAACTTCTTCAGTTTTGAAGAGTTTAAATCATCCTTATGAGCTTCCTCTGCTTCAATAGCCAAAGCTTTAAGCTTTAAGCTTTAGCAGCTATCTCAATCTTCAAATTATTTTGGGAAAGTTGAAACTCTTCAGCATGCTTTAACATCAACATCTCTATCTCCTGAACCAAGCATGCTTGATAAGTAGGATGACTCCAAGGAATCCAGATTTGATAAGTGTTTAGCCTCCAGCTCATCCATTTGTGCCTGATGCTTTGTCTGTAGTTCAGCAACACAAGCTTCAAGCTGAATCTGCTGTTTACTTTCTAGTATAGATTTAAGTTTCTCAATTTCAGTGTGGTGCTTTGTCTGAAGCTCAGCTGTGAGAGACAAAACGTGCTGCTTATGCTTCTCCTGTAACTGCTGACTTCGGAGTTCCAGCTCATCAACATGCTTCTTTTTCTAACTTTCAATGCACATTCTTCTTGCAGACCAAGGGTGGCTTTTTCCATTTCTTTTGCCATAAGCACTTTGGCTGCCTGCAAGTTGGCATCATATTGCTCCTGAGATTTCTGCATAGCCTGCGCACTTGCAGGACTGTCCTCTAGCTGCTGCAAGCTGTTTTGCTGTTCTTTTACCAGCTTTTCCAATTCTAGAATTTTGGCAGCTTGGTGATCTTGAAGTTGGCTCATTTCAGCTTCTCGAAGTTCAAACTCCTTTTGTAAATTCTGCTTCTCATGTTGTGCTCTGTTTTGCAGTTCTATGCACAACAATGATAACTTCTCTTCTGCTTGAATTCTCTGGTCCTCACTTCCTGGATCACACCAGGGTAACCATTTGTTGCTGTATGGTTCAGGGTGGCACCCACAGCAACAAGAATAGAATGCAAGCAGAATACAAAGAGAGCCAGGATCAAGAAACCTCAGACTCCTCTCAAGCAACTCGTATTTGTACAAGCTTTTCTTTAGACTCTTACTGGCTAGTGATACTCATTAAGCTAGCACAGCTGACTCCTGTCTCATCTACTGTAGTTACTTGTTAAGCTACCACCGCTGGTTCCTATTTCATCTCACAGTTTCTCACCCTTAATCGTTCAGTCTGGGGGACTTTCCAGATTCTCATGGGACACAGTTCCCCACAACCCATTTGTAATTTTTTTTTTCTATTCCCCCCCTAGTCCTGTCTTTACTTGACACCCTAACAAGTCCCTCACCAGCTTTCTTGTAGGCCCCCTTCAGATACTGGAAGTCCACAATTAGGTCTCCTTGGAGACTTCTCCAGACTGAACAGTCCCAAGTCCCTCAGTCTGTCCTTATAGGAGAGGTGCTCCAGCCCTCTAATCATCCTCGTGGCCCTTCTCTGGACACATTCCAGCATGTCCAGATCCTTCCTATAATAGGGGCTCCAGAACTGGATGCAGTACTCCAGGTGGGATTTCACCAGAGGGGAGCAGAAGGGGGGAACCACCTCCCTCGATCTGCTGGCTATGCTTTTCTTGATGCAGACCAGGATGTGACTGGCTTTCCGGGCTGCAAGTGCACACTGGTGGCTCATGTTGAGCTTCTCATCCACCAGCACACCCAAGTCCTTTTCTTCAGGAAGTGGAAAGGGTAAGGAGTATCAGGTAGTGTGAAAAGGAAACAGATTGGTGGAACCACACATATAATGAAAAATTCCCCCCCAACATAAATTTGCAGACCAGCCCAGTTGGAAGTAAATGAAGCTGTATTTACAAGCAAAACTACAATCTAAAATGAAATGCAATGATTATATGCAAAGTACAGAATAGAGTAGAATAGAATAGAATAGAGTAGAGTAGAGTAGAGTAGAGTAGAAGAGAATAGAATAGAGTAGAATAGAATAGAATAGAATAGAATAGACCAGACCAGGTTGGAAGGGACCTTCAAGATCATCATGTCCAACCCATCATCCAACACCATCTAATCAACTAAACCACGGCACCAAGCACCCCATCAAGTCTCCTCCTAAACACCCCCCAATGATGGTGATTCCACCACCTCCCTGGGCAGCGCATTCCAATGGGCAATCACTCTCTATGAAGAGCTTCCTCCTAACATCCATTCTAAACCTCCCCAGTGCAGCTTGAGACTGTGTCCTCTTCTTCTGGTGCTGGTTGCCTGGAAGAAGAGACCAGCCCCCACCTGGCTACAACCTCCCTTCAGGTACTTGTAGAGAGCAATAAGGTCTCCTCTGAGCCTCCTCTTCTCCAGGCTAAGCAACCCCAGCTCCCTCAGCCTCTCCTCATAAGGCTTGTGCTCCAAACCCCTCAACAGCTTTGTTGCCCTTCTCTGGACACGTTCCAGCAACTCAGCATCTTTCCTAAACTGAGGGGCCCAGAACTGGACACAGTACTCAAGGTGTGGCCTAACCAGTGCTGAGTACAGGGGCACAATGACCTCCCTGCTCCTGCTGCCCACACTGCTCCTGATACAGGCCAGGATGCCATTGGCCCTCTTGGCCACCTGGGCACACTGCAGGCTCATGTATTTACAGGTATTTACAATTTAGAAACAGCACAAACCAGAGACAAAATCAGGGGGCTAATAATATCTTCCCCACTCCCTGCCCCCTTCCCTCTGCCCCCTGTACACAAGAGACAAGAGAAAGAGCAGAGAGTTGTTTGTTAGTACTTAGCCACAATGAAGAACACAGCCAAGGTCAGCAAAGCCAGGAGAAGCACCAGCCAGAGCGGAGGGCAGAGGGCAGAGTCCAGAGGGCAGAGTTTGGCCTGTTTAGGACACTAGTTGAGAGAGTCCCTTGAGAGGCAGTTGTGAAGGGCAAAGGGGACCAGATAGAGTTAAAGGTGCACAAGCAGGCTGTCCCCATGTGCCCATGTGAAGGTTCAGGAACAGGCTGTGCCAGTGTCCCGGAAGATGAGCGCCAGGGCACACGGCCAGCCTGGATGGGTAATGAACTCTTAATAGAACTAAGGGGAAAAAAGAGGGTGTACTATCTCTGGAAGAAAGGGGAGGCAACCTACAGAATGTTTAGGGATGTTGCTAGGACATGCAGGAAGAAAATTAGGGAGGCAAAAGCCCATTTAGAACTTAGACTGGACTCTGCTGTGAAGGACAACAAAAAGTCCTTCTATAAATACATCAATAGCAAGAAGAAGGGCAAGGACGACCTCCACTCCTTGGTTGACACAGAGGGGAACATTGTAACAAAGGATGAGGAAAAGGCAGAGGTACTTAACATCTTCTTTGCCTCAATCTATCCTAGCATGGCAGAACATCTTCCAGACAGCTGGCCTGCAGAGCTGGCAGAAGGAGCCAGGGAGCTGCATAGTTTCCCACTGCTCCAGGAGGCAGTTAGAGATCTTCTGAGCCGCCGGGACCCCCACAAGGCCATGGGACCGGATGGGATCCATCCTAGGGTGCTGAGAGAGCTGGCAGATGAGCTGGCCAAGCTGCTCTCCATCATTTTTCAGCAGTCCTGGCTCACTGGAGAGGTCCCAGAAGACTGGAAGCTGGCCAACGTGGTGCCCATCCACAAGAAGGGCCGGTTGGATGAGCCAGGGAATTATAGGCCTGTCAGCCTGAGCTCAGTGCCAGGCAAGATTATGGAACAGGTCATCTTGAGTGTGATCACACAGCACTTCCAGGATGGCCAAGGGATCAGGCCTAGCCAGCATGGATTTAGGAAGGGCAGGTCCTGCCTGACCAACCTGATCTCCTTCTATGATCAGGTGACCCGCCTGGTGGATGTGGGGAGGCCTGTGGATGTGGTCTACCTGGACCTCAGCAAGGCCTTTGACACCGTCCCCCACAGCAAACTCCTGGCCAAGCTGGCAGCCCATGGCTTGGACAGGAGCACACTGTGTTGGGTTAGGAAGTGGCTGGAGGGCCGAGCCCAGAGAGTGGTGGTGAATGGTGCCACATCCGGCTGGCAGCCAGTCACTAGTGGTGTGCCCCAAGGATCAGTGCTGGGCCCCATGCTCTTCAACATCTTTATTGATGATCTGGATGAGGGCATCGAGTCCATCATCAGTGAATTTGCGGATGACACCAAGCTGGGGGCAGGAGTTGATCTGCTGGAGGGTAGAGAGGCTTTGCAGAGGGACCTCGACAGGCTGGACAGATGGGCAGAATCCAACGGCATGAGATTGAACACATCCAAGTGCCGGGTTCTGCACATTGGCCACAGCAACCCCATGCAGTGCTACAGGCTGGGGTCAGAGTGGCTTGAGAGCAGCCAGGCAGAGAGGGACCTGGGGGTGCTGGTTGATGTGAGGCTGAACATGAGCCTGCAGTGTGCCCAGGCAGCCAAGAAGGCCAATGGCATCCTGGCCCGCATCAGGAACAGTGTGGCCAGCGGGAGCAGGGAGGTCATTCTGCCCTTGTATACAGCACTGGTTAGGCCACACCTGGAGTACTGTGTCCAGTTCTAGGCCCCTCAGTTTAGGAAGGATGTTGAGTTGCTGGAGTGTGTCCAGAGAAGGAAACAAAGTTGGTGAGGGGTTTGGAACACAAACCCCATGAGGAAAGGCTGAGGGAGCTGGGATTGCTTAGCCTGGAGAAGAGGAGACTGAGGGGTGACCTTATTGCTCTCTACAACTACCTGAAGGGAGGTTGTAGCCAGGCAGAGGTTGGTCTCTTCTCCCAGGCAGCCAGTACCAGAACAAGAGGACACAGTCTCAGGCTGCGCCAGGGGAGGTTTAGAGTGGATGTTAGGAAGAAGTTCTATACAGAGAGAGTGATTGCCCATTGGAATGGGCTGCCCGTGGAGGTGGTGGAGTCACCTACATTGGAGATGTTCAAGAAGAGGCTTGATGGGGTGCTTGGTGCCATGGTTTAGTTCTTTAGTTGTTTAGGTGGGTTGTATTGTATTGTACTGTATTGTATTGTATTGTATTTAGGTGGGTTGGATTGATTGGTGGGCTGGATTGGTTGATGGGTTGGACGTGATGATCTTGAAGGTCTCTTCCAGCCTGGTGTATTGTATTGTATTGTATTGTATTGTATTGTATTGTATTGTATTGTAAGACAAACTGACCCAGCTTGGCTGGAGAAGGAGCTAAAACACTGCTCTGTGGATAAGATGCTGCAGTTATGTATGGGCACAGAGTTCAGTTATGAAAAAGTGGTATTGGTCCTGGCCTGAAGATGTGGATGGTATTTGGAAATTATTTTCAAACAGTTAGCCAAAACCAACAACAAAACAAAACAAAGGTAGGACAAATAAATGAATGAAGCTGCAATAAGAATTCCAGAACTATTAAGAAATTTTAATAATGATGGACTATTACCTACAATGTAATGTAGGACATATTAGAGGACACAGTCTCAAGCTGTGCCAGAGAAAGTTTAGGCTTGAGGTGAGGAGAAAGTTCTTCACAGAAAGAGTTGTTGGCCATTGGAATGGGCTGCCCAGGGAGGTGGTGGAGTCACCATCCCTGGAGATGTTCAAGAGATGTGAGACTTGGTGCCATGGTTTAGATAGTTATGAGGTGTTGGGTGACAGGTTGGCCCTCATGATCTCAGGTCTTTTCCAACCTTATTGATTCTATGATTCTATAATTTTAATGTCTAATTGCTTAGAAAATTCTTACTCTGCTGTTACACACTGTAACCACAACTAACAGTCACCAAGAGAATCTGCTTTGGAATGGTGGCCACTTTTTGGAGAGCAAAGGCTGCACCAATCACCCTGGGTGTGTTCAACACATCTACCCAGACATAGCTGCTGAAGGGAAAGGCTACTGTGCAGACCTCAGGCTGTGAGAAGTGTTTAGCTGCAAAAGGTGTGCCCAGGTGGAGGACCTCGTGCAGCAGGTGGCTGAGCTATAGGAGACAGTTAGAAGGTTGCATAGCATCAGGGAGGCAGAACAGATTTTAGTTTGCTTGATCCAAATGCAGTCTGCAGAGAATACACAGCCGGTGGCCATAGAGTCAAGTACTTCCCACGAACACGCACAGAAAGGAGAGCCAGCAATACAGAGGGGTGCAAGCTTGCAACTGCACGAACCAACAGGAGGAAGCAACCTGCTTCAAAGCCTGAGGTGCCCTTGCAGAATCACCTCACTGCTCTGCAGACTGAAGAGGCAAAATGTGTTTCATCAGCTGAGATGATAGAGCTGTGTAAGGCAGCCCAGCAATGGGTGATAGTAATGTCTGAAAACCAGATTCACCTGGTGTGCAACAGCTCACATCAATGCACACAAGACAAAATTTATTAACATTGATTTATTAACAAAGCTGAGCAAGTTGGGATGCTATGCAGTCACCTGCAAAGCTAGCAGACCTTCCAAAAGTTCCCCATGTATTGTATACAATTTCTTATCACCAAACTACAGCTTAAGCACAATCTCCTAATACCAAATTGGTTTAACAGCTTCTTTGCCTTCAATTAAAGCAGATGTATTGACAAAATTGATAGCCCATGCTCTGGGAGGGCTGGTCTTGTAGGCAAGGGGCTTTTCAACTCTAGGGGGTGTGTGTTTTAGTACTATATTGATGTATTAATGCGTAAGGTTCATTCATTAAGAACATATTAAGAACATATATGGCAACAGTTTTACATCTTCATGCTTTGGTGATGAAAGTTTATTCCACTAAAGTTTTTTGTTTCTTTAGGTCCTGGTGTCCTTGGTATCTTCTTACAACCTTTTGTTTTATGTTGTTGGGAATTTCCAGCACAAGCCAGACATCATTGAACTTTTGCCTTCTTTTCAAGGCAATAGTCCCTAGCAAGGTTGAGACTCCAAACTTACAATACAATACAATACAATACAATACAACAGGTTGGAAGAGACCTTCAAGATCATCACGCCCAACCCATCAACCAATCCAACCCACCCAAAACACAACACAGTACCATACAGTACAATACAGTACAAAAGAGTACAATACAGTACAATACAGTACAATACAACCCACCTAAACAACCAAAAAACTAAACCCTGGCACCAAGCACCCCATCAAGCCTCTTCTTGAACACCTCCAATGAAGGTGACTCCACCACTTCCACAGGCAGCTGATTCCAGTGGGCAATCACTCTCTCAGTATAGAACTTCTTCCTAATTTCCAGTCTAAACCTGCCCTGGCGCAGCCTGAGACTGTGTCCTCTTGTTCTGGTACTGGCTGCCTGGGAGAAGAGACCAACCTCCGCCTGTCTACAACCTCCCTTCAGGTAGTTGTAGAGAGCAATAAGGTCACCCCTCAGTCTCCTCTTCTCCAGGCTAAGCAACCCCAGCTCCCTCAGCCTCTCCTCATAGGGGCTTGTCTTCCAAACCCCTCACCAACTTTGTTGCCCTTCTCTGGACATGCTCCAGTAAGACAACATCTTTCTTAAACTGAGGGTCCCAGAACTGGACACAGGACTCAAGGTGCGGCCTAACCAGTGCAGTGTACAGGGGCAGAATGACCTCCCTGCTCCTGCTGGACACACTGTTTCTGATGCAGGCCAGGATGCCATTGGCCTTCTTGGCTGCCTGGGCACACTGCAGGCTCATGTTCAACCTACAATCAACCAGCACCCCCAGGTCCCTCTCTGCCTGGCCGCTCTCCAACCACTCTGACCCCAGCCTGTAGCACTGCATGGGGTTGTTGTGGCCAATGTGCAGAACCCGGCACTTGGATGTGTTAAATCTCATGCCGTTGGATTCTGCCCATCTGTCCAGCCTGTCGAGGTCCCTCTGCAAAGCCTCTCTACCCTCCAGCAGATCAACTACTGCCCCCAGCTTGGTGTCGTCTGCAAATTCACTGATGATGGACTCGATGCCCTCATCCAGATCATCAATAAAGATGTTGAAGAGCATGGGGCCCAGCACCGATCCCTGGGGCACACCACTAGTGACTGGTTTCCAATGTTTCTATGAAGTAACCAGCTTTAGGTCATAAAGCCCCTAATTGGTGGTCCTCATTAGAACACCAATGCCATATATTCAACCCTAAGTCAAACAGTGTCACTATAACCTAGGCATTTACTTGGTTTCACTTAGGTAACAGTAGTAGGTGACTCTCCTAAAAGGCATGGAGGCACACATTTCTAGAGAGGTTTGTGGTTTACCAGAGGCTCATGTCAGGGATTACCAAACTTGTATGTCCCACTGTTACCCATGACTGCTGTTTCACATGGACACCAGAGATACAGCTGGGAACAATCTGGATCTATCAAGAGCTGTGAGAGCTGTGGTGAAGGGCTCTGGAGTGCAAGTATTGTTTTCATCAATCCTCCTTGTTAAAGGGAAAGGGATTGAAAGGGTCAGTCAAATTGGACAAATTGACAGATGGCTACAGGAATGCTATCGCAGCCAGGACTTTGGCTACTTAGACTATGGGAATCACTTTGACAAACCTGGTCTCCTGATGGCTGACGGAGAAAAATTCTCAGGGCAGGGGAAGAGCATCTCCTGACAAACAATTGCCAAATTCTTGAAGAGGACTTTAAACTAAAGTTGCCAGGGGAGGAGATCCTCAGTCAACCACAACACTACCACTTTGAGGCCAGTGACACCAGCAGTTTGGAGAGCCTGGAGGATTGCAGGCCATCAGGAGCACAAAGAAACTCCATCCAGTAAGTCAGGTGACCAACTTGCTTGCCTCTATGCTAATGCAGGCAGCATGGGGAACAAACAAGAGGAGCTGGAATTACATGCTGTTGGAGAATGGCTTAAATCTAAGGGACATGTCTCTGTGGAACAGCTACTTGAGCAGAATGTGTAGGCCTTACTCCACCTTGTTGTTTACTGCTCATAGTTAGCTGACTTGCTGAAGCAGCAAGGTCACTATGGCCTCGTAGCTGTTCTCACAGCTGTGTGTTTGTAAGATAACTGGATGGGAAAGGAACAGCTAGGTAAGATAATTGGATGGGAAAGGAAGAGCTAGTGAGAAGGGAGTTTTCTGGGAATGTACACAGAGCCTTTGATATTGTACACAGACCTAATTGCAGGTGGGCTGGGTGTTATAATGTCGCCTTCAGTCAGAGACCAATAGAATAGTGATGCTAGTGCATATTTAGCTGAGATGCTATGTAAGCTGTGTATCCAGGCAGTAAAGTTGAAGCGTGCTTATCAATCACATTGATTGCTGCTGTCTTCCCTCGCTGCTCTCCGATATCTGGTGCCCGAACAGGGACAAAAGCTTTGGAAAATGTCCGTAGCAGCATTCCGCGGGGACGAAGGGGTTCGTTCGGTGACGTGGGCAAGAAGCCGGCCCAGGATAGCAGTACCGGAGGTCGCAGGATAAGGACGACCTGAGGAGCCGAAGTTGTGGTGAGCCATACTGCTATTGGGACTGTGCACACAGGTATTAAGGCTGAGAAAATGGATAGGCAGGCCACGTATAATGATGAGCTTTTTAGAAAAAGCGAAGTAGCTCTTGACTTATTTTTAAGTTCCCTTGAGAAACGCAGCGTAGAGGATGTGGATTTAAAGAAGTATCCTGAATGTTTATTGCAGTTTGGTAGAGAGAATGTTTTTTTTCAAGTCGTCAGAAGATGTATTTAGTGTTGATGTATTGGAGAGAATATGGAAACAAACTGTGGGACTTGATCATAGATGGTGACAAAACTGCCATAAAGCTGCAAAAGCGGCCGGGGAGAGGCACGGCCAAGCACTCCGCGAAACAGAAGAGCTGTGCTAAACGCCCTCCAAACTGTCCTCTCCGAGAGAGGCATTACTGACAATTCTGGCAGTTTGAACGGGCTAACTATCCTCTCCATGAGAGGTATTACTGAGATTACTGGGATTTTGAAAGGGCTATTAGCATGGGCCCGGAATCATGATTTTATCCCCAGAGCAACTGAAGCTTTTACTACCGAAGCACGGGACAAACTGGAGCCCAGCTGTGGGATGAGGTGCTAAACACCAGCCACCATCCCAGCAGGGAGGAAGCAATAAAAAGGCAGCGAAACTTGTGGTTCAGCGTGTTTGATCCCATTCATCAACATCTCCTTCTAATATCGCCAACGACAGCTCGGATTCGGAAGAGACAACACCGACGCTGAGAAATCAAACAGTGCCAACTTTGTTTCACAGTCCCTCTTAGAAAAATGGAGCGCTTGGAGGCTCGCGGCTACGGCATTCTTACGACCGCACCCCTTCCGCGAGCCCCGACGGCCCCCACGGGCACCGACGGCTCCGACCGAGGCGGCACCGACCGACGCACCACCGACCGACGCACCACCGACACCGGCAGCACGGACTGTAGCGGCCCCCACGGTGGCCCCCACGGCAGCGGCCCCAGCGGCCGTCCCCATGGCGGCGGCACGGCGGCGGCCCGGCAGCGGCCAGCACCAGCGGTCACCTCACCATCCCCCCCGCCTCCTGCGCCCCAGACATTGTCAGCAGAAAACATCACTACGACGGAGGCTACAATCGAATTCCGAAGGGACAATAGTGTAAGGGATCGGGAGGTGGGAGGGACGGGGAACTGTCCCGCTGCGCCGCTAGAAAGGTATTGTGAGAAATGCAGTAATAGAAGGGAATCTGTAGATTTTCCTGTACATGCATCTCCTGTGGTATTATTCTGGCATTTGACAATGCTAACGAAAAAGCTAAACAGGTTCTCAGCATTTTACCAATAGGTCATTCTTGAGTCCACAAAATGTTGTTGTCGAGTCCCATCAACACGGTCCTCTGGGTCACCAACCCTGTGCTCTGTTCATTGGCAGATCGTCTACCTCTAGATAGGGCATCCTTATAATTCCTGGTTCAATAGATTCTGATTATGATTGGGTTAAGAAAGTTATGCTCTATAGCATTACCCCTCCTGTTAGCACTCTTGTTGGGACAGAAATTGTTCAGCTAATACCATCTGAGTCCTGAGTGCCTAAAACTTTTAACAGGATTTGAGGATAAGAAGGCTAAGGGAAAACTAGAACAGATTGTGACTATCAGGAGCTGATGTCACTATTGTATCTCGTCATAAATGGAATGGTCTCGAGTTTAAAAGGGTTTTAAATGTATCCAAACAACCTGGGTCAGCAAAGAGCCAGTGCAATTAGCTTTTACGACGGCAAATCAATCACTGTAAGACTGTACGTGTTAACCCTTCCAGTTACTCTATTGGGTTGAGACTCCTTAAGTTAGCTAGGAGCAAAACTTGTTTCTGTTCCTTTTCTGTGGCAGCTACTGGTCAGCAACCAACCCTCAAATTAAAATGGAAAACAGCTAATCCAGTATGGGTGGAGCAGTGGTCACTCAGGCATGACAGGCTGCAAGTTGTTAAGACCCTACCGCAGAAACAATTGCAGCTACTGCACACCTTGCTAGCCACCCCCCCACCCCTGTCTCTTTTCATAATTTCTGACTGTAATGTCTTTCAGAGTTTGGTTATTTAGAGTTTTGTTAAGTTTTCCTAGTAAGCATAATGAAGAGTAAGCATTTGGTATTTACAGGTACTTAGTACATAGTAATTGTAGCAAGGTATAAGGACTTAGTAATGAGTTCACATTGTAAGATTTTTTATGGTTTGAACCTTCTTAGTTGTGTGCCTAGGCATTTCAAAGGAGCTCCATGTAATATAGTTAAGGTTTGTAGTAAATAGCTATTAATTTTTAAAAGTATTCCTTAGCTAATGTGTAGAACAATCAAGACTATGAGGAAACAG
Organism: Colaptes auratus; assembly: GCA_015227895.2. NCBI lineage: Eukaryota > Metazoa > Chordata > Aves > Piciformes > Picidae > Colaptes > Colaptes auratus. The sequence goes on from CM026897.1 coordinate 56,596,554, forward strand.
CATTTCCCATGAAGTTGAACATCGATCACAATAACTGTTATGATAATCTGGGATCAAAAGCATCGATCAGAAGAATGTACCACAGCACCATGTGAATTTGGACTGAATATTATGGCTGGTTGATTGTTGTGTGATTAGAGAAAATGTTCATATAAACTTATATGTTATCTCACCAGTTTGTTATAATATTACACACTTAGAGGGAAAATCAAAATTCATTATAACACAACATGCATTTTCATTTTAGGTTGGAGACTACAACAAACACATGCATGAAAAAAAAAAAAAAAAAAAAAAAAAGAAAAGAAAAAAAGGGAAAAGAGAGAACACCCCATAGCAAAGAAGTTTTTTAATGGTACCAACAAGGAATAGTTAGTTCATGTCAACACCTAGAAACATAAACTTTGCAAAGTGCTGCAACCCTCTCACCACAAGACAGCGCGAACGTGGCACGGCTGTCATGAAGGTGATGGTCAGCAGGGCTGCCTAGCGCTGACCTCAACGCCTGTCACAATAATCCAAGATATCGACAGAAAGTATCTAATTTATAACTGTCATGACTGCTTAACTGTTGTGTGAACATTAAGAGATCAGTATTACTAGGTTGAGCAAAAACACATTATTATGTCTAATTTTCTATTGGGTAAAGCAATGAAGCCATTTTGCTCTTGCTGTTTGCCCACAAGTTTTCTGTCTGTGAAGCTAGAGCCTGGCCAGATCTACCTTTACAGATTAAAGAAATCTTGCTACCATTAAACAATTCATGATTTTTGACCATCCTAGAGAAAATAAAGATGCAACATACCACTAAAGCAGATTGGAAAAGACAGTGCTAAGGATTGCATTTGTGTCTTAATCTCTGTGTGTATTGTGTTCAGGCATAATCAAGTTTTCTCTGTCAATAAGAAGAGTGAAATGTGAAGATCGGAACTATTACGACCTGAGTTCTTCTTTACAATGTTTGCTATTTTTGACCACATATTATGCCAACTCTGCTAGAACATTTTAATTAGCTGAACTTAAGCATTGTGCCTTGTATGGATTACATCAGTCTGTTAGACATGCTGTGTTATGAAACTTCTGCTTTTGCTGTACAGCTTAGCTTTAACTCGCTTGCTTCTGTGTATGCAAAGAGTATCTTGTATGGGCTGAGAACAACTCCCATGAGCAGAGTGCTCACAAAAACAAAAAGGGGAATTTGTGGCAATGCCGGTGACGAGCAGTGTGAGCAATCTGGCAGTGTAGGCCTAGAGCCTGACATGGTGGTAGGCCATGCTCAGCATAAGTGCAAAAGTTGCTATCAGTGTAGCAAAACAGCACTGTGCCTGCACCGTGTAACTAAAGCAAGACACTGGTAGCTACAAACACAGCAAGTTATCGTGTTGGTCAGCTAAACAGGCTAATGTTACTACTGTAATTTTAGATCAACTGCTTTTAGATCAAAATAGTTTAAGGCATGCATATTTACTGAATAGAGCTGCTGTTGATTTTTCGCTTTTAGCTAATGGTCATGGCTGTGAGGATTTCGAAGGCATGTGTTGTTTTAATTTGTCTGATCACAGTCAATCAATTTATAAAAGGATTGCTTGGTTGGAAAATCATAATCAATTGTTAAAAATGTAAATCCTTTAGATCAATGGTTTCAATTGTGGTTTGGAAATATATCTCCTTGCTTATTAGGTCTGCTGAAGGAAGGTTTACGCTGGATTGGTATTGTTTTGTTGATATTGCTTGTTTTGCATATTGCATATGGATGTATTATGAGAAGTGTAAATGAGGTAACATCTCGAGCTTTTCTTGTACAAAAGAAAAAGGGGGGAATTGTTGGAGAATGGCTTAAATCTAAGGGACATGTCTCTGTGGAACAGCTACTTGAGCAGAATGTGTAGGCCTTACTCCACCTTGTTGTTTACTGCTCATAGCTGACTTGCTGAAGCAGCAAGGTCACTATGGCCTCGTAGCTGTTCTCGCAGCTGTGTGTTTGTAAGATAACTGGATGGGAAAGGAACAGCTAGGTAAGATAATTGGATGGGAAAGGAAGAGCTAGTGAGAAGGGAGTTTTCTGGGAATGTACACAGAGCCTTTGATATTGTACACAGACCTAATTGCAAGTGGGCTGGATATTATAATGTTGCCTTCAGTCAGAGACCAATAGAATAGTGACACTTGTGCATACTTAGCTGAGATGCTATGTAAGCTGTGTATCCAGGCAGTAAAGTTGAAGCGTGCTTATCAATCACACTGATTGCTGCTGTCTTCCCTCGCTGCTCTCCGATAACATGCCTGTGAGACTACACAGTTGGTGTTCCTGAAATGTGGTGGTATAGCTCTCTACAACTACCTGAAGGGTAGTTGTAGCCAGGAAGGGGTTGGCCTCTTCTCTCTAGCAACCAGCACCAGAACAAGGGGACACAGTCTCAAGCTGCACCAGGGGAAGTTTAGGCTCCACCACTTCCCTGGGCAGTCCATCCCAATGTCTAATTACCCTTTCCACGAGGAAGTGCTCTCTAACATCCAGCTTAAACCTCTGTAACAGGGAAGAGTTTTGATTAGAAGTACCCAGCTGCCGAGGGCTCCCTGGGAATAATTGGTGTTTGTACCCGTTTGCCTGGGGGTGCCTGGGGATGCTTGGTGTTTGATCAGAGGCTCCCAGGTGCACGGTAAGAGTAATGAATAACACGTATCTGTAGGTTCCTCTGTTTATAAAACTAAGTGGGGATGGGAATGTACTGAATGTGTTGACATCCTGAGCTAACAGCAAAAGGCCTTCAAGCCCTCAATTGACCTCTAATGGACTTGAGGAAGATGAAGATGAGGAAGGCTACTGCTGGGCAGGGGGCATGCGACCCCCTGAGTGGGCTGTGTGCATGAGCAGGAGGGTGAGGAGCTACTAACGTGATTGCAAAATATGGGTGGGGCTTTGGCCTCAAGACCCGGCCTCCTGTGTGATGTCCTGGCCTGATGTAACACAACACAGGGCACATAAACTGGAGCTTGCTACTGGCAGGGTCCTGCTGCTTCTCTGATCTGACAAGATTTGGCCTCGCAGGGACACCTGCCTGGATGGCAGATGGTCAGCTCTGCCATTTCACGATCTTCGGTACCGCCGTGCCTCTTACAGGGTGTTTAGGGTAAGTTAGCTGCGCTCCACTGGAGATCAGGCTCTGCATTTGGGTTGTGGGTAGCTTGAGGGGTTGTGCCTTGCTTTCGGGTTTCGTGCCTTATGGTGCTCTGGCTTAACCTCGTCTGCCTTTATAATAAATAAAGATGTACCTATTGGCACTTGTGGGTCGTGTGATTCATTAATTCCTTATCAAAAAGGACTCACTAAAACAACCTCCCCTGGCACAGCTTCAGACCATGCCCTCTCATCTTGTCACAAGTTGCCTGATATGTCTTAAGAGAAAGTGGGAGAGAGAGAAGGAGAGAGAGAGAAAGAGAGAGAACAGATAAAGATGTAAATCACCACCCAGGTTTCCAATGATGTCCTTCCTGGTTCATTCCATGGTCCTTCAGTAGTGGGTGCACACCTGCCAGTGTGTTCAAGTCCTTTTTATTCCCTTCCAAGAGGGGGGTTTGTTTTCTGGCATGGGAAGTCCTGGAAGGTGGTGCATATCAATACATGAATGCACAAATGACAGTATTAAGCCTTTCCACTGAGTCAGGGATCATGGAGACCCTGTATTTTATTACCCTTTCTACAGTATGCAGCAAACTTCTTTATCTCAGTGGAACACGTGCAAGTGGGTATGGCCATCTGCTCTCCAAGTCCTTCCAAGCTGGAACACTTTGTTCCTTGTTTAAACCATAGAACATGTTTGTTCTAACTGCAAGGCTACTGCCTCACACAATTGTTTGATGACAATTTCCTTCTCCAGGTGGTCAAGAACACCAGGAAATGAGTTGTGCTGGAAAGTGTTCTCACCAATGAGAGCTGGTGCAGAATGTGAAGCTCAAGAGCAGCCTTGGCTGTAGTAACCATGAAGTGGGGGATTTCAGGATACGTAAGGCAACAGGGAGAGTGCACAGCAAGCTCACTACCCTAGATGTCAAAAGAGCGGACTTCACAGATCTGCTAGGGGGAGAGACAAAGCCCTGCAGGAGAAAGGGGCCAAAGGAAGTTTGTTAATATTCAAAGATTTCACTCTCCAAGCCAAGGAGTGATATGTCCCACCAAAGAAGGCAGACAAAAATGCCATGTGTCCTGCAGAGATGAAAAAGGCATTCCTGAACACTCTTCAACACAAGGAGGCCTACAGAGGCTGGACTCCTGGAAGGAGTACAAAGAAGGTGCCCGAGTAGCCGGAGACCAGGTCAGTAAAGCAAAAGTCCACACAGAATTAAATCTGGCCAGGGACATCAAGGGCAACATGAAAAGCTTCTATAGATATGCCCATGATTAAAAAAAAAGAAAAAAAGGAGGAAAAAAAAAGAGAAACTTAATGGGACTTCCTTCTCCAGGAGAAAACAGGGGATATGGTCACCTGAGATAAGGAGAAAGCCGAGGTATTCCATTAATTTTGTGCCTCAGTTTTCACTGGCAAGGGCTCTAACCACACTGCCCAAGTTACAGAAAGTAAAACAAGAACTGGGAAAATGAAAAACCACCCACTGAAGTGCAGATTAGGTTCAAGACTACCTGGAAGTGCACAAGTCCTTGGGATCTGACCGGATTCATCTGCAGGTCCTGTGGGAACTAACAGATCAAGTTGCCGAACTGTTTTACATTGCATTTGCTAAGTCTTGGCAATCTGGTAAAGTTCCCAGTGACTGAGAAGGAAACATAAATTCCAGTTTCAAAAGGGGGGGGAAAAGGAAGACCTGGGGAACTGCAGGCCAGTCAGTCTCACCTCTGTGCTCTGCAAGATCACAGAGCAGAATCTCCTAGAAACTCTGCTAAGGCACATGAACAATGAGGAGGCATTTGGTGGCAGCCAACATAGCTTCACCAAGGTAAAATTGTGACGATAAATTTGGGGGCCTTCAGTTGTATGCTAACAGCATAGATGGACAAAGAAAAAGTAACTCATGTTGGCTACCTAGACTTGGGCAAAATGTTTGACACTGTCCTCCATGACATCCTGGTCACAGAATTGGAAGACACGAATTTGATGGGTAGACCATTTGGTGATTAGGAATTGGCTCGAGAATTGCACTCAAGAGTAAGTGTCAGTTGCCTGACATCTCAGTAGAGGCAAGTGGTTAGTAGTGCTCCCCAGGAGCTGGTACCAGGACTGGTGCCATTTAACATCTTTGGCTGTTTCATGGAGAGTGGGGTTGAGTGCATGATTAGCAAGTTTGCTGACACTGCCAATCTGTGTGATGCAGTCAACAAGCTATGGGAAAAAGATACCATCCAGAGGCACCCTGACAGGCTTGAGAGGCAGGCCCACTGCCAAACACGAGTTCAGCAGAGCCAAATGTAATGTCCTGCACCTAGGCTGGGTGGAGAATGGATAGAGAGCAGTCCTGAGGAGAAGGACGTGGGGGTGGTGGTTGATGAGAAGCTCAAAATGAGCCAACAGCATCTACTTGAAGCCCACAAAGCCAACTACATCCTGTCCTTCATGAAAAGCAGCATGATCAGCAGGTGAAGGGAGGGAGTTCTTCCCCTCTTCTCTGCTCTCTGTGAGACCCTATCTCAAGTACTGTGTCCAGACCTGAAGTCCCCAGCAGGACAGAACATAGAACTGTTTGAGTGAATCCAGACAAGGGCCATAAAGATGATGAGAGGGCTGAAGCAGCTGTCTCGTGCAGACCAATTGAGAGAGTTGTCATTGTTCACTCTGGAGAGGAGGCTTTGGGGAGACCTAATAGCAGCCTTCCAGTATTTGAAGGGGGCCTACAGGATAATTGTAGGATTTTTTACGCAGATAGGAAGTGATAGGATAAGGGGTAATAGCTTCAATCTGAAAGAAGATAAATTTAGGTTAAACATCAGGAACACCTACTTCACCAGGGTAGTACTGAAGCACAGGAACAGATTACCCAGATCTGTGGAGGCTCCAATCCTGAAAGCATCCAAAGTCAGGCTGGATGAGGCTTTGTGCAATCTGATCTAGTCAGAGGTGTCCCTGTCCATGACAGGGGGTTGGAGCTAGATGATCTTTGAAGTACTCTCCAATCCAAACCATTTTATGACTCAGTTTTTCAGAAGTCACTGTTTACTATAAGAGCTTTCCAGATTCAGAATACCTTTACTGATAAAGCCTTTCCTGCCTCCCAATGAATTGTTGTCTTTGCACATGTTTTGCTTTGGAAATTGCTTAATGCTACAGTGTGTTCAAAAAAAGCCTCAGTAATAAGTCTTCTGTATTTAGACCTATAGGTATCTTGCTTCATCTCCTCCTTAGGCTCGTTGCTTAGGCATTCTCTGATCATTTCTCAGGTAACTGACATAAATTTGTAATCTCTCTATAGTCAGTCAATTCCTATGCTTCTGTAATGTTCCACTTCAACAACTATCCCAGAGTAATCAAAATCTCAGGATTTGGTCCTACATTCAATGCTGCACACAAAAAATCTGCATTTTTATACTCCTATTGCACTCACTGGCAATTAGCATGGGACAAAAAGTTTGAGCTTTGTTTCTTGGCAGAAGTGGAATTGTTTGTTAACAGGCAAGCTCTGAAGAATGACATAGGGCACTTTTCAAAGTTAAGAGGTAGGAAAGCTCTTTTTACATGGTAGGTGCATGTCAACTTCCACACTTTGCAGCTGAGACATGCAGATATGACAGGATGCAGATTACAGAACTGTAGAATCACAGAATGGTTTGGGTCAGAGGGAACCTTTCAAAGATCATCTACATCCATGTGCCCCTGCTATGGGGGCTCAGAGCCCGGATTAAATTGACCACAAATGTTTCTAAGGGTAGGGGCATCTACCACCTCTCTGGGCAACCTGGGCCAATGGTTTACTCCTCCCTCTCCTAAAGTTTCTTTGTTATATAAAATCTAAATGTGCCCTACTTCAGTTTAAAAACTGCCCCTCATCCTACCACTAGAGGCCCTGCTAAAAAAGTCTCTTTCCTTCATGTATGTTCCTTTTCCTGGCTGAACAAGCCCAGCTCCCTCAGCATTTCTTCACAGATGCATCCCTCTGACCATTTTCCTGATTCTCATCTGGACCTGCTCCAGCAGCTCTGTATGTTCTCTCTATTGAGGACTCACAGCTGGACACAGTACTCCAGGTGGGGTCCCAGCAGAGCAGAGGAGAGCAGCAAAACCACTTCACATGACCTGCTGGCCATGCCTCTTTTCGTGCAACCTAGGATATGGTTGGTCTTCTGGGCTGCAAATGCTTATGTCCAGCTTTTCATCCACCAATAGTTCTCTGTGGGGCTGCTCTCAATCCCATCATCCCCCAGTCTGTTGCATACCAACAAATTTAGATCTTGGTAAGTCATTAAATGAAATCATCCTAACTGAGAAATTCTATGAAAGCAAGTATTCAAGTCTAGAAATTCAAAAGCAAAATTTTATTGTGATGAAAAAAACAACAGCATTGCAGTTAAGTTTTGAAACTTGTACTAGTTTTCTAATTTTTCTATAGCAGAAAGTGTAACAAATTGATTACTCAAACTAAAACAAACTAATAATTGTTAATTTCTCTTCAAAAACTGTATAGTTGAGCACTTCTGCAACAAATACATAAAGTTATGCAAAACCCTGAAAAAAAGAGATTTAATGGTTTTTTTCCTTTGAATCTGGTGGCAGAGGAGATCACCTGCACTGGTCACATTTTAATTGCCTTTTCTCTTTTTTACCACTCTGTAAGAAATAAATAAAACAAATATTTAGTTAACACACTAGACATGACACTTTATATCTGCAGTTATTTTATGTATTTAAAGTAGTATCAATTTACAAGAAAAATATTCAGGAGATAAGTTGCTTACTTTTCTTAAATTACACAGTTGTTAAGGGGAACAGATTCATCTAAACATGAAACAGAAATTTAAGGCACTTACAGGATACGTAATTGAAATGTTAAAATCTAGAGATTTTGGTTTTTGCCTGTTTGGTTTTAGTCCACAGATTTACAGATTTTGGTTACTTTCCCTTTTATTTATTTATTTTTTAAAATGCATCCTTATGTTTCAAAGCAGTGTTCTGTAAAAGTGGGCCTTGCATTATCAGACACAATGCAACAAAAAACAGGACTCTAAGAAGGGTTGTCTTGGCCAACTTGCAGGATTGCAGTAGAGAACAATAAAACCAGAAACAACAATCCTTGCAAGGCAGATGAGAAAGTTTTCTTTGAAATACACAGACACACAAAAGTTTGGTTGTGTTTTTGTTTTTTGTTTGGTGTGTGGTTTTGTTTTTTTTTTTATAAAAACCCAAACAGCCAAATTAAAACAAACAAACAACAAAACACAAAACCAAACAGAGTGATGAATTAAGCAAGAAACAGTAAAATGTGAAAAGATAAATGCATATTGGACTGGAGGAGTGGCGGGGGGGAAAAGGCAACAGAATAGGCTATTTTGCAGTAATTCCTAAGCATAGGAAGAAGTTCTTCACAGAGTGATTGGCCATTGGAATGGGCTGCCCAGGGAAGTGGTGGAGTCACTGTCACTAGAGGTGTTTAAGAGGAGACTGGATGGGGCGCTTGGTGCCATGGTTTAGTTGATTAGATGGTGTTGGGTGATAGGTTGGACTTGATGATCTCAAAGGTCTTTTTCCAACCTGGTTAATTCTATTCTATTCATAGTGTTATTTTTAAATACTGTTTATTTAACAGAAGGTAAATTTAGCCTATTCGAAGATTTCAATTTACAGGAAGAAAAAAACATTCATATTAGCAAAAGCATGGATGGGAGGGGAAAACAGACAGACTGAAGTTTTCAGTCAGAATAGTGATGTGAATGGCTGAATTTCACGAGAGATTTTAGTCTCAACTAGCTCAACTTATCCATAAGGGACTGAACAATCATAAATATTTGTGTGTATATATACACACACAAATGCACATCACAGAATCACAGAAAACATCCAGTTGCATGACACCTCAAACATCATTCAGTCCAACCCTTGACCCAGCACTGAAGAGTCAGCACTAACCTATGTCCCTAAGCATGGCTTAAACTCCTCCAGGGATGGTGAACCTCCCCTAGTGCAGCATGAAATAATTTCTTCTAGTCCTGTTACTTGCCACCAAGGAGAAGAGACTGCACCCCTCCTCACTCCAACCTCCCTTCAGGTAGTTTTAGAGTGATGAGGTCTCCCTCAGCCTCCTTTTCTCCAGACTGAACAACCCCAGCTCTGTCAGATACTCCTCATAGGCCAGGTTCTCCAGACCCTTAATAAGCCTCCTTGCCCTTCTCTGAACATACTCCAGAACCTTGATGTCCTTCCTATAGTGAGGGGCTCAGAACTGAACACACTAGTCAAGGTGTGGCCTCACCAGTGCTGAGTACAGGGGGAGATCACCTCCCTGTTCCTGTTTGCCACAGTGTTTCTAATACACGGGCACTCTTGGCCACCTGGGCACACTGCTAACTCACATTTCAGCAAGGCCTTTGACACTGTCCCCCACAGCAAACTGCTGGCTAAGCTGTCAGCTCATGGCTTGGACAGCAACACTCTGTGCTGGGTGAGGAACTGGCTGGAGGGCTGGGCCCAGCGAGTGGTGGTCAGTGGTGCCACATCCAGCTGGAGGCCAGTCACCAGTGGTGTCCTCCAGGGATCAGTGGTGGGCCCCATCCTCTTCAATGTCTTCACTGAAGATCTGGATGAGGGGATTGAGACAGTCATCAGCAAATTTGCAGATGACACCAAGTTGGGAGCAGATGTTGGTCAGTTAGAGGGTAGGAGGGCCCTGCAGAGGGACCTCGACCGACTGGACAGATGGGCGGAGTCCAACAGGATGGCATTCAACAAGTCCAAGTGCTGGGTGCTGCACTTTGGCCACAACAACCCCATGCAGAGCTACAGGCTGGGGTCGGAGTGGCTGGAGAGCTGCCAAACAGAGAGGGACCTGGGGGTGCTGATCGACAGCCGCCTGAACATGAGCCAGCAGTGTGCCCAGGTGGCCAAGAAGGCCAACGGCATCCTGGCCTGCATTAGGAATAGTGTGGCCAGCAGGGGCAGGGAGGTCATTGTGCCCCTGTACTCTGCTTTGGTTAGGCCACATCTTGAGTGCTGTGTCCAGTTCTGGGCCCCTCAGTTTAAGAAGGACATTGAGACACTTGAACGTGTCCAGAGAAGGGCAACAAGGCTGGTGAGAGGCCTTGAGCACAAGCCCTATGAGGAGAGGCTGAGGGAGCTGGGGTTGTTTAGCCTGGAGAAGAGGAGGCTCAGGGGTGACCTCATTGCTCTCTACAACTTCCTGAAGGGTAGTTGTAGCCAGGAAGGGGTTGGCCTCTTCTCTCTAGCAACCAGCACCAGAACAAGGGGACACAGTCTCAAGCTGCACCAGGGGAAGTTTAGGCTCGAGGTGAGGAGAAAGTTCGTCACCAAGAGAGTCGTTCGCCATTGGAATGGGCTGCCTGGGGAGGTGGTGGAGTCACTGTCCCTGGAGGTGCTCAAGAGGGGACTGGACATGGCACTTAGTGCCATGGTCTAGTCATGGGGTCTGTGGTGACAGGTTGGACTCGATGATCTTTGAGATCTCTTCCAACCTTAGTGATACTGTGTGATTTAATCAACTGTCAACCCCTACCCCCAGGTCCCTCTCAGAGTTGCAGCTTTACAACCACACATCCCCAAGTCTGTAGCTTGCCATGGAGTTGTGACCCAAGTGGAAGACCTGGCACTTGGCCTTGCCAAACTTCATACAGTTGTCCCATAAGCCTAACCTCTCCAGATCCCACTGCAAAGCTTCCCTCCCCTCTAGCAGATCAACACAGCTGCCCAGCTTGGTGCCATCTGCAGATTTACTGAGTATGCATTCAATCCCCTCATCCAGATCATTGATAAAGATGTTAAAGAGGACAGGCCTCAGTACTGAGCCCTGGAGGACACCACCAGTGACTGGACATCAGCCAGATTTATCTCCATTCCCCACTACTCCTTGGGCCCAGCCAGCCAGCCAGTTTTTTATCCAGTGCAGAGGGCGCTTATTCAAGCCTTGTGCCATGAGTTTCTGAAGGAGAGTGCTGTGGGAGACAGTGACAAAGGCTTTACTAAATCCCAGGTAGGCAATGTCTTCATCCCTTCTCTCATCCACTAGACAGGTCACCTTATTGTAGAAGGAGATCAGATTAGTCATACAGGACCTGCCTTTCATAAAGCCATGCTGACTGGTCCTGATCACTTGGTTGTCTTGTAAGTGCCATGTGGTGGCACTCAGGATGACCTCCTCCATGACCTTTCCTGGCACCGAGGTCAGACTGACAGGCCTCTAGTTCCTTGGATTGTCTGTCCAGCCCTTCTTGTAGATGGGCATCACATTTGCTAGTCTATAGTCAGCTGGACCCTCTCCAGTGAGCCAGGACCACTGACAAATAATGGTGAGTGGCTTGGCAAGCACATCTTCCAGCTCCTTCAAGTACCTGTGGGTGGATTCCATCTGGTGCCTCAGATCTGTGCACAGCTAAGTGGCACAATAGGTGCCATTTCCTCCTGGACTGTGGGGGCTGCTTTCTGCTCTCCATCCAGTTCCAGTGGCTGAATGCTCATGGAACAAATGGTGTCAATGAAATACTGAGGCAATGCAGCCATTCAGCAGCTCAGACTTTTCCTTGTCTTTGGTCACCAGGTTCCTTCCTACATACAGTAAAGGGTGGACATTCTCTCTAGCTCTTCTTGTGGAGTCTCCTTCTTTGAAGATTTTCAAAACCCACTTGGATGCATTCCGGTAAGGACTAACCTAGGTGATCCTGCCTTTGGCAGGGGGGTTGGACTCAATCTCTGGGGGTCCCTTCCAACCTTTAAAATTCTGTGATTGACTGTTAACATACTTCAGAAAGCACTTTTTATTATCTTTAATGGCACTGGCCAGATTTAATTAAACTTTGGCCTTTCTAATTTTCTCCTTACATATCCTTACAAGAGCTTTGTACTCTCTCTTTCTGAGTTGCCCCTTCTTCCATAAGCAGTAGACTTTCCTCTTCTTTCCAATGTGGTAGTTTTAGGCTATGCCTTTAAATTTTTTCCCAGATCATGAACAGAAAGCAGCAAAATGTAAATAAATTCATATTGGGTGTAAAAAGGCAAATAATGATACTTTTAAACAATCCCATTGTTAAGATAAGGAACTTAAGCTAGTAATGTAAACAATTTCTCCCTCTTCTCACTTCCTTGGGCTAGGAGATACTAACTTGCTTCTGCTTGACCTTGGATGCACTGCTTTTGTTGTGAATGGTATTAGCTTCTCTGCTTCTGTCTCATGTCCCTTTTGTACAGGGAGGTAAGGGGGGAACAGGGAGGGAGAAGCTAGTAGCTTCCTCTGGTACTTGGCCAGAGGGGTTCTTGTGCTGTTTATAACCATAAATAATCTGTAAATATTGTAAATACTGTATATTTTGTACATATTCATTGCATTCCATTGTAGATTGTAGTTTCACTTGTAAATACAGCTTTCATTTGCTTCCAGCTGAGCTGGTCTGGCAAAATTCAGTGTTGGGGGGGAATTTTCTACCCATCACACCCAAGTTCTACTAAAAGCTCTCTACTTAAAAAGGCTGGTCGTCTCCTTCACCAGCTCATCTTCTGATGAATGGGGACAGCTTGTTCCTGTACCTTGAAGACTTCCCTCTTGAGGAATGTCCAGCCTTCCTAGACTCCCTCATCCTTCAGGACTACTTCCTAGAGAATGCCACCAACCAGTGCCCTAAACAAGTCAAAGTCTGCCCTCTGGAAGTTCAAAGATGTAGTTACAATACAGTACAATAAACCAGATTGGAAGAGACCTTCAAGATCATCGCGTTCTATAGAGTCACCTCCTAACTTCAGTAAGAAGTGAAAACTCCACCATCTCATGGTTGCTTTGTCCAAGATGTCCACCAACCTTTACATCTCCTACTAGTCCTTCTCTGTGTGCAAGCAGCAGGTCTAGTAGTGCGCCATCCTTCACTGGTTCATTCACTAGCTGTGTAAGGAAGTTATCTTCCATGCACTCCAAGAACCTCTGGAACTGCTTCCTGTCTGCTGTGTTTTATTTCTAGCAGATACCCGATAACTTTGCTGTGAAGGACAACAAAAAGTCCTTCTACAAATACATCAATAGCAAGAAGAAGGGTAAAGACAACCTCCACTCCTTGGTTGACACAGAGGGGAACGTTGTAACAAAGGATGAGGAAAAGGCAGAGGTACTTAACACCCTCTTTGCCTCAATTTTTACTAGCAGGACAGAACATCTTCCAGACAGCTGGCCTGCAGAGCTGGCAGAAGGAGCCAGGGAGCTGCATACTTTCCTGCTGCTCCAGGAGGCAGTTAGAGCTCTTCTGAGCTGCTTGGAGCCCCACAAGTCCATGGGACCGGATGGGATCCAACTTAGGGTGCTGAGAGAGCTGGCAGATGAGCTGGCCAAGCCACGCTCCATCATTTTTCAGCAGTCCTGGCTCACTGGAGAGGTCCCAGAAGACTGGATGCTGGCCAATGTGGTGCCCATCCACAAGAAGGGCCAGTTGGACAAGCCAGGGAATTATAGGCCTGTCAGCCTGACCTCACTGCCAGGCAAGACTATGGAACAGGTCATCTGTGTCCAGTTCTGGGCCCCTCAGTTTAGGAAAGATGTTGTCTTACTGGAGCGTGTCCAGAGAAGGGCAACAAAGTTGGTGAGGGGTTTGGAAGACAAGCCCTATGAGGAGAGGCTGAAGGAGCTGGGGTTGCTTAGCCTGGAGAAGAGGAGACTGAGGGGTGACCTTATTGCTCTCTACAACTACCTGAAGGGAGGTTGTAGCCAGGCAGAGGTTGGTCTCTTCTCCCAGGCAGCCAGTACCAGAACAAGAGGACACAGTCTCAGGCTGCGCCAGGGCAGGTTTAGACTGGATCTTAGGAAGAAGTTCTATACCAAGAGAGTGATTGCCCACTGGAATCAGCTGCCTGTGGAAGTGGTGGAGTCACCTTCATTGGAGGTGTTCAAGAAGAGGCTTGATGGGGTGCTTGGTGCCATGGTTTAGATTTTTAGTTGTTTAGGTGGGTTGTATTGTACTGTATTGTACTTAGGTGGGTTGGATTGGTCGATGGGTTGGACGTGATGATCTTGAAGGTCTCTTCCAACCTGCTGTATTGTATTGTATTGTATCTTGAGTGCGATCATGCAGCACTTCCAGGATGGCCAAGGGATCAGGCCCAGCCAGCTTGGATTTATGAAGGGCAGGTCCTGCCTCACCAACCTGATCTCCTTCTATGATCAGGTGACCCGCCTGGTGGATGTGGGGAGGCCTGTGGATGTGGTCTACCTGGACCTCAGCAAAGCCTTTAACACTGTCCCCCACAGCAAACTCCTGGCCAAGCTGTCAGCCCATGGCTTGGACAGGAGCACACTGCATTGGGTTAGGAAGTGGCTGGAGGGCCGAGCCCAGAGAGTGGTGGTGAATGGTGCCACATCCAGCTGGTGGCCTGTCACTAGTGGTGTGCCCCAAGGATCAGTGCTGGGCCCCATGCTCTTCAACATCTTTATTGATGATCTGGATGAAGGCATTGAGTCCATCATCAGTTAATTTGCGGACGACACCAAGCTGGGGGCAGGAGTTGATCTGCTGGAGGGTAGAGAGGCTTTGCAGAGGGACCTCGACAGGCTGGACAGATGGGCAGAATCCAAGGGCATGAGATTGAGCACATCCAAGTGCTGGCTTCTGCACATTGGCCACAGCAACCCCATGCAGTGCTACAGGCTGGGGTCAGAGCAGCTGGAGAGTGGCCAGGCAGAGAGGGACCTGGGGGTACTGGTGGACGGTAGGCTGAACATGAGCCTGCAGTATGCCCAGGCAGCCAAGAAGGCCAATGGCATCCTGGCCTGCATCAGGAACAGTGTGGCCAGTGGGACCAGGGAGGTCATTCTGCCCCTGGACACAGCACTGGTTAGGCCAAACCTAGCGTACTGTGTCCAGTTCTGGGCCCCTCAGTTTAGGAAGGATGTTGACTTGCTGGAGTGTGTCCAGAGAAGGGCAACAAAGTTGGTGAGGGGTTTGGAAGACAAGCTCTATGAGGAGAGGCTGAGGGAGCTGGGGTTGCTTAGCCTGGAGAAGAGGAGACTGAGGGGTGACCTTATTGCTCTCTACAACTACCTGAAGGGAGGTTGTAGCCAGGCAGCCAGTACCAGAACAAGAGGACACAGTCTCAGGCTGTGCCAGGGCAGCTTTAGGCTGGATGTTAGGAAGAAGTTCTATACAGAGAGAGTGATTGCCCATTGGAATCAGCTACCCATGGAGGTGGTGGAGTCACCTTCTTTGGAGGTGTTCAGGAGGAGACTTGATGGGGTGCTCGGTGCCATGGTTTAGTTGTTTAGGTGGGTTGGATGCGATGATCTTGAAGGTCTCTTTCAACCTGGTGTATTGTATATTGTATAAATGGAAGTCCTCCACAAGAGCAAGGGCTAGTGATTCTGAGACCTTCCCCAGGCACCTATAAAACACTTCATCCTTGTGGTTGGGTGGTCTATAGGAGACCCCCATCATAAGATCTGCCTTGTTGCCCTTTTCTCTGATTCTTACCCACACGCATTCAACCCTATCATCAGTATCACTGCCATGCACAAGACAGTCATGCCCCTCCCTGACACATACAGCTACCCCAATGCCTCTCCTTCTGGGCTTATCCCTTCTGAAGAGCCTATAGCTGTCCAACACAGCACTCCAGCTATGGGATTCATCTCGGCAAGACAATTTTAAGGAGGAAATTCCTCACTTGAAGTAAGTAACAGAGAAAAAGACAACTGAAAAAGAGACCACATAAAGAAGTCGTGTAACATAGTCAAAGAATTTGATGTAATCAGTAAACATGTGTTGCTTCAGGAAGAGTAATTATGATTTAATGAGCCAGTTTTCACAAAAATACAGTATTCCAACACAATATGTTGCAACTTGAAATAGGATAGCTTGCCAAAGACTACAAAGCTACCCTAGAAGTTTCCATTCTATACTTGCAGTCTCCCCTTGTAACCTATGCAAAAGGTCACAGTCAAAACAAACAAAATCCCACCAAAACCCCCCTCAAAATGTGTCAAATCTAAAAAGCACTTCAAGCCCCCAGAATGTTAAGCAGTGAACTATTTATGCAAAAGTTAACTGAAATTCACTAACAAGAGTTGCATTATCAGCCAAGTTTAACTGAACAGACTCTGCACAGTCAGCAAGACACTGATCTTACCACTCTTGTTTCAACACAACTTGTTGTGAATCTCCTGCAAAGACTCATCTAGAGGTAGAGCTGAGATACAGAATGAAAAAAGTGCCATGAACTCTACTGTTAGTCTGGTTACACAGTTACACAACACAGTGAAACCAACTTGTTGCTTTGAGTATGTTTATCAACTAGCATACTTCAAGAAGCTTTCAAGACGGTAATCTTCAACTTGGCAAAACTGTGCGGTAGTCTTGCCACTACATGTTTGTTTTGGTTTTGTTGGGTTTTTTTTGCCTGCACTATGAACCACTAATCTCTTTTTAGCTGGAAAAAAATAGTTAATAGGTCAGTTCAGAGCATGGTAGTCCAAGTTACATCAAAACCAAGTAAACTTACTAACACAGAAAATAAGTACCTGGTATTTTGTTAACTCTGCTTGCAGTTGTTTCACTTTGGATCTTTCTTGCTCTAATGCTGCATGAAGTATAGTTACCTAAAACCATACAGAATATGAACTTTTGAACTATCCTTAACGTTTATGAGTTTATCACATCAGTGTTGTTCTCCATCAGTATTGTGTTGGACAAACAAGCAATACATGTTGAGTTCAAGAATGACTACCACTATCCTTGGGCACGAACTGAAAGTTCAGTTGTCATTTATTTCTCAAGCAACAATTACTAGTTTACCTGCCTAACAATACAGAAACACTTAAACATTCAAAACTTTTCCAACTTCCAGTTTATTCCAGAAAACAATTAACCAATGCACTATTATGCAAGGCAAATAAAGTCATTACATCATCCTCAAAAACTAGTACTGTGTGCAAGATGCTTGGACAAGTCAAGGGCTTAGAACTAATAGTTGCTGCAGACTAAAATCTAAGTATGGAAGTCGTGCATACTCTCTACTATAGTGATCTACCTACTGACATATCTTCATAGCTTACTTGTGTTGGTAATCTTGAGAATAGAAATAAGTCATAACAAACAAAAAACACCCAGCAAAAAATTACCTTCTGAAGCCTTTTTCTGAGCTTCCTAGCTTAGGTTACCAGGTGCTGTTCAGGGAAAAATAATTTCAGGCATGCTGAAGTCTGCTTTCTTTCAAAAAACAGTTTTAAGTGAGTCATTCTGGACATTTATATAATACATGCCGTTTAACACATATAGCTGCAGGGCTAAGGATGAAATGTAACACTTTTTTACTTCAAGAAAGTTTTTGTTTCAGCTATGCCTCTATCATTGCCTTAACTAAATAGCATCTCTGATATACCAATGATGTTTTACATTTAGAGATCCATACTTACCTGTACAGTCAATTCATTTTTGATAATTTGGGATTCATCAGCTTGTAGGAGTATTTCAGCTTTGTCTTTCACTACAGAAAGAGAAAGATACATCATGAGGATCTTCCTAGATTTATGGGTCTTTATCTGCAATACCACTGTGACATGGCTTTATTTCACTATTTTGTTACCTTTAAATAATGCTGTCTTCACTAAAAGAAGAGCAGCTGTTGAAAAGCAAACCCAGCCATTAACTAATAGAAGTGTGAGTAGAAGCTTGTAAAATTCTGGAGATTAAATGCCAACCCTGTGATACATAACTCAAACTCAAACCTGTATCCATTGAGAAAAAAAGTCCATCAGAAAACTGATTATTGGTAATGGATCACAGAATCACAGAAAGCATCCACTTGCATGACACCTCAAAGATCATTCAGTTCAGCCCTTGACCCAGCACTGAAGGGTCAGCACTAACCTATAGAGAACACAGTCTCAAGCTGCGCCAGGGCAGGTTTAGACTGGATGTTAGGAAGGAGTTCTATACAGAGAGAGTGATTGCCCATTGGAATGGGCTGCCCGGGGAGCTGATGGAGTCACCATCATTGGAGGTGTTCAGGAGGAGACTTGATGGGGTGCTTGGTGCCATGGTTTAGTTGTTTATGTGAGTTGGATTGGTTGATAGGTTGGACACGATGATCTTCAAGGTCTCTTCCAACCTGGTCTGGTACATTCCATTCCAGTCCATTCTATTCTGGTCCATTCCATGTCCCTAAGCACCAGGGCTACATGTGGCATAAACACCTCCAGGGATGGTGACTCCATGGCTGCCCTAGGCAGACCATTCCGATGTTTGATAACCAACTCTCTGAAAAAATATTTCCTAGCATCCAGCCTGAACCTCCCATGATGCATCTTGAAACCATTTCCTATTGCTTGCTACCAAGAAGAGGGTGGCCCCTTCCTCACTCCAACCTCCCTCCAGGTAGTTTTAGAGAGCAATGAGGTCTCCCCTCAGCCTCCTTTTCTAGACTGAACAACCCCAGCTCCCTCTGACACTCCTCATAGTCCATGTGCTCCAGACCCTTCATAAGCCTCCTTGCCCTTCTCTGAACATACTCCAGAACCTTGATGTCCTTCCTATAGTGAGGGGCCCACAACTGAACAAAGTAGTCAAGGTGTGGTCTCACCGGTGCTGAGTACAGGGGGATGATGACCTCTCTGTTCCTTCTGGCCACAGTATTTCTAATACAAGCCAGGATGCCACTGGCTTTCTTGGCCACGTGGGCATACTGTTGACTCATATTTAGTAGACTGGCAACTAGAACCCCCAGGTTCATCTCAAGAGTTGCAGCTTTACAACCACATATGCCCAAGTCTTTATCCTGCCATGTGGCTGTTGTGACCCAGGTGGAAGATCTGGCACTTGGCCTTGTTAAATGCCATACAATTAGCCTTGGCCCATTGATCCAACCTGTCCAGGTCCCACTGCAAAGTCTCCCTTCCTTCTAGCAGACTGACACAGCCACCCAGCTTGGTGTCATCTGCAAACTTACTGGGGGTGCACTCAATCCCCTCATCCAGACCACCGATACAGATTTTGAGATCCTAAGTTCCACATCAAGGTCAGTCACAGCTGTAGAAAATTTTACTTACTCAAGTATGGAGATGATAAACTATTTAGGCTAGTGTTTGTGAATTATCCATGGATAACCTAAAATTATCATTATGAAGAAATTACGTTTATTCAAGGATCAGCTCTGCCATGAACTTTATTATCTCAAAACACAGAATACTCAGTCTGTAGAAAACCACAGAGTTGCTCGTTTTATAGTAGGTTACTATTCCATATATAAAGAAAAAAAAAACCTTCAGAACTTCACCTGTTTCCTCTCAAGATGAATGTGTTTCATCTTGGCTTAGATACTGACCTGAAGTACTGAAGTTCCAAGTTAAATTTTGCAATGATCAACCATATTATGAACAGTTAAATTACCCTATACCTAGCTTTTTGTAAACATACTTTGAAGAAAATAATTGAGCTCTTTTTCAGCTGAAAACTTTGGCCAGAGAAGAAATTAAATTTAGCATCTAAACTAAGAAAATGAAAAGCAAGGGCAGTTTTGTAACAAAATTAGTGTGTGTAGCGTAACAGACTCAAAAAATTTGATCAAGCAATATTAGAAATATTAAAGGATAACTACACATAACAGCTATGAAGATGTTAGTTTAATATATGAGTGTCACCCAAACTTTGACACCAAACTCTGAATAGTGTTATAACAACAGAAAATTGTCACACAATAATCCCATAGGTTTATCTATCTCTATTCACTGTGTGACATAAGACTCAAGTTTAGAATGATGCTTGTAGCAGTTCAAAGCACAGCTTGCAAAGCAGGAAGAACCGAACGGTTTCATGAAGCGTTATCTAAATAGATACCATAATGAACTCAGTCCATTAAAAATGGAATAGAATAGACCAGACCAGGTTGGAAGAGACCTTGAAGATCATTGCATCCAACCTATCATCCACCACCACCTAATCAACTAAACCATATAACCAAGCACCCCATCCAGTCTCCTCTTAAAACACCTCCAATGATGGTGACTCCACCACCTCCCTGGGCAGCCCATTCCAATGGGCAATCACTCTCTCTCTGTAGAATTTCCTCCTAACATCCAGTCTGAACCTCCCCTGGCACAGCTTGAGACTGTGTCCTCTTGTGGTGCTGGTTGCCTGAGAGAAGAGACCAACCTCTGCCTGTCTACAACCTCCCATAGCTGTCACTAGCACAAGAAAGTCTAACTGGAAGAATTTATGCACCTAAACTATAATTAAAATACTTTGTATTTCAAAGAATGAGCTCAACATGCAACAGATTTCATTATAGAACAGAAATGCAGTACTGGGTGGTCCACCAAATTTCATAGTTCACTGGAGTCACTGCAAATTAATAGCTGCTTGGTTCTTTATAACTGCCTGTGACTCAAGTAATTTTTTTTAAAGCTGCTTTCAATGTTCCTTCCATGTTTTAAAAAAGAACATTTAAGTTTCCCATTAAAACTCTTACTTTCACCTTCTTGCATCATCTTCAGAAGCTGTGCATTTCTTGTTTTTACTTCTTTATACTTTGCCTATATGAAAGAGATTGAATTACTACATGCATACTGAAAAAAAGTATCCTGTAAATGACATGAAGTTTAAAATAATGTCTTCTGCAGAGAACCTAATAATAAATTCACAGAACTGTAGAATCACACAGGTTGGAAAAGACATCTTAAGATAATCTACATCTAATTAAACCCCTGCTGAAGTTTGGAATACACAACAGTAAAGCAGATTTACTGAGAGCAGGTATCTACTCAAAGTAGGTAACTGAATGTCCAGGAAAAGGGCAAGCATGAGGCTTAGAGCCAGCTAAAATAAGCAAGTTTTGCCAGTGTGTTGGAAGTGCAGGAACCACCATTCATATCTGCCTGAAGCATGTAAGGCTGTTACATCAAGGATTCCATGGTTTCTCCTTGGAATATTACAGCAGTTATAATGAGCTTTCTAGACACTGAGATAATATAGTTTGCCATACTACTTGGCAAGGACAAGACTCTACTGCTCTGAAGATTTTACTCAGCAGTTATTGTTACTACATTAGTTTCTTTCCTCTTCATCTGTTTACAGTTTACTACTCATGAATATATTTGTTTCTGTTTATTCCAATATTTCTGATAACACACTTAAATCTTTTCCTTAGTTGGCCACACATGTCAGTTCTAGCTGTCTCAGCTCCAAATTTATTTTTCCTGTCACAAGTTGTTTTCATACAGTTTGCTCTTGTAGACTCTTGAAAAATGCTTAATTTCAGACATAATTTTTTGTAAAAAAGCTACCATCTTCCACTTTGAGTATCACACCAGTTGTGAGGATAATCACCATTTTGTGGCCATGGTATTAAGGTCTCTGGACAAGTTTATAAAATTAAAATAAATAGCTCTATCCTGATCCACCACCTCAGTCGCATACATATGCCTCATATTTATTCTGTCAATTGTGATCAAGTGCCTATAGTGGTAAATACGAATGGTTTTATACTATAAACTTTCACCTGGGGATTTCAACTTTAGTATGCAGTGAAAACAGCTGTCAACAAAGTTCATGTCCTTATGATTGTAAGTAAAAGCTTCTTTGAAGCATCAGAAAACTCCTAATCTGTCAACCTGCTCAGTCTACCTTCAGCAGTGAATAAAAAAAGGTCAAAAATAAGTCAGAAGAATTCTATGCTGCTTTACTGTATTTTATTATAGTGCCAGTTCCCCATGGAAATTTTTCCCACTTTGCTTTAGGTAGCATCCAGACAATGCTAATGTAGACCGAAAACAGGGACACACAGGCATTTTCCCTAGCTACTCCGTTATACAGCAATATCATGTAATTAGTAATGAACCTTTTTTTTTCCCCCCCTGGTGTGTTCTAGCATATGGTGCATCTGATCTTCAATTTCATTTGAATGTAATAGGAAAAGATAGAACTCTGGTCTTACACTGCAGCTTTACAAGGACAGCTATTGGACTGAATCTACAAAAATCCCAACAGTTTTCTTAAATGCACGGCAATCTGAGTAGAGTTTAAAAAACAAGTAAGGCTGGAAAAGACTCAAAAGTCCAACTTCCTGCTCAAAGTAGAGCTAACTTACAAAGCAAATCAGATTGGTCAAGGTCTTGCCTGTTCCTAAATGAATTTTTGTTTTATTGACCATGGCAATAGCAATACTAGAAAACAAGAAGTAAATTTCCTATCTGGCATATCATTCATTTCTAGATACTTTGTCTTGATTATTTTGATTATTTTTAGATGTTTAACTTACTTACCAAGAAAGACTGCTTCATGTGGTACTGAAGGACTAATTTTCTTTGCGAACACATATTCTGTGGCCAGTATCACTATGGATTGCTCACATTTTAATAAACGCTTTGTTTCAAATGTGTACTTTAAATTCTGCTTACTACTTAAAGTATTATCACCTACATACCTCCCACTGAGTTACTGTCTTTTTCAGTTGCGCAATTTCTGCATCTTTCCTTTCAAGCTCAAGCTTTAGTTGTTCTGTTTTTCCATCTTTCAAAATGCTCCCCTATAAGCAAAAAAAAAAAATAGAAAGAAATTACTTCTCAATAACGTAGTCAAGTGACTTTGATTCTTGTAGTGGGTTGAGGCAGCCCCCCCTCCCCACCACGGGCAGAAATAATGACTCTGACAAATGGATTGCAAAAGTGATGGAAAGTTTAAATAGACAAGAGTGAATGTGTACAGAGAACCAGAAGCAGTGACAAAAGAAACCCCAAAGCAGACCCAGAAACATCCCATCCCCACCTGAGGGTGGGCCCAAGACCCCCAGGGCTCGTTCTTCACCCCACCCCCCCTCCCCCACCCCCACCCCCACTGCTAGGCTAGTCTCAGCTGGCCAGGCCTGAGACCACCCATCCCCCTGGCTGGGAGATGTCTTCCCCAGTTACCGGGTGCCAGTGAGGGGAAGAAAGAGGAAGTGCTAGACCCTGGGATAGATTTTATAACGGTGCAATGAATATGGTAGGAGATACCTGGTTTCCTGTGTCCACCCACTGGGCTGGACTTTTGGACACAGGAAGTACACCACGTAGCAGAGGGCACCCAGCCCAAACCACCACAATTCTTGGGAAAGGCAACTTGTGTGTTTGCTAGACAGGAAGATTTTTGATTTAATCTAAAAAGCTGCATTTGACTACACACTATGAGGGTAAGAAATGCAGTAGTAATGCTGGCAATTTCTGTGGAGTGAAAATTCTTTTGATCACACGTGTTTTGTGTTAGAAACACAAACAAACAACCTCTTCAGACAGATAAAGAATTAGAAAAACCTAAACCCACAGCATTTTTTTTTAAGGTTATCATGCTTTTCATTTGTCCTTTCTTCTACTTGGGTGCTCCCTTCTGATCACTGAATAAGCTTCATTAGGCAAACTCCTTCACTTCAAAAGGACAGCTGTTTACGTGCCTGGTTATGTTCATGAGATGTGCAGTTATCTGTGTCACTGTAATCAGTGAGCTGGACTCTCCTTTTCTCTCCTTCAAGTATTCTGTGAACATCATTTTCCAGCCTGTTGAAAAATCTTCCATCATGCAATGAAGGCTGGGTACAGTTCAGATCCTATCAAAAATAAGTACTGTAACATATCTTCCTTTACATACAAGTTAACAATGAGATAGAAATCAACACATTTTATAAAAATAGCTTCATACGTGGAAAAGTATTACATTGGTACACGGCAAGAATATTGGGACTTCCATCTAGTACACATACCAATTGAAGAGCTTAGAAGTTAATTAACAGTTAACTTTTAGTTGATGATGAAATTACAGAAAAGGTGAAGTTGGCATTTAATAATTTTGGACTATGATTACTCTAACTTAGGTTTTATTTCATTGTTCACTATTCTTCCTTTTGAGTCTTAGTCTTTGTGGACAGGACCACAACATAGTAGCATCACAATACCTTCTCATCTAATTTGCTTCTATGTACTACAATTTGCATTCGTTAACATGCTTTTAATCTGCAAGTTGCATCAACAACTATCTGAAAACTAAAGCAGCAAGAGTAGTGCTAAGAAAGCCAGTATTAAGTTGTCAAGATGCAAGAACTGCAGGCCTATGTCTCAAATCTGCAACTGTAAAGATTTTCCAAATGGAAGTCGGTCAGTTTCAGAACGTATGACTGTCACTACAGAAAGTCCCCAAAGAATTGCTTTCTAAACACAAGAGTTAGGGTTTTTATTACACTAATTTGAAAAATACTTACACTGGGTTTTTTAGCAAGGTTATCTGAAAATAATAGAAAAAAAAAGACATCAATAAGTAGGTCACACCTTGTACAGCTAGTTATTGAAACCAGACATTCTGAAAAGGCAGGGAAAAGCCTCATGTATCTGTTTTCCAAAATGAAATCTCCTCTCAAAGTCACAACACAAAAGTCATTACTAAAGCATTAGCAGCCAAGATTATAAACTATGTATTACATGAACCCCTGTATTTCCATCTTTTCCCAGATCTTTCAGACTACTTAACGAAAAGCAGCATCCCATACGCAATTGATTCAGTTAGAAATGGAAGGCAATGCCTTAGATACATCCACTTAAGACATTTGTTGGCTTTCCTCTTTTAAAGTCTACTTAAGGCTTCTATAGCATGCACCTCACTGTGTAGCTGAAAGCCTTCCAGATTGTGATGCTTTCAATCTTTTTCCTCTATTCAGATTACTTGGAAACAACGTGTTTGGTTAAAATCCTTGGAAAACAAATCAGGTTTCCTTTTCTAGCACCCACCTTGGCTCCTTCACTAAAATTCAGAATCTCTGCTCTGTAGACACATATGAAGGCATTTTAAACATAAAAATAATGCATATAATGAGTAAAAGGTGTTTCAATATTTACTCATCATGATAAAAGCCATTACCATAAAGGCAAACCATGATTTGGTATTACCCAGCAAACAGGAGAAATTCAGTTGTCTGAGGAATGCAAACTTATGACAAAAATCTCACTTACAAATTCAAACAACAAAAAAAATAATCTATCAACAGTGTTTGAGTCCACCACCCATGCCAGGAATACCACACACTATTATGTTTTCCTTAACCTCTTTTTCTTGCATGCCAATCTAACTAGCCCGTTGTTAATATAATGGACACTTGGCTTTTAGAGTCAGTAGGACACATGGACGCAAGCCTTTAGCACTAATAGCATTAATGGGCAGAAACGCATTTTGCTATTAGCATATACATTATGAGAATTCCAAGTAAAACAGCTCATGTGGTATGTATAAGGCATACCTGTACTACTGTCCGACTGAAAGTCTTTCAGAGACACAGTGAGAGGTTTGTCTTTTCCTTGGTTCTTTTTCTTGTTCACAGACTTGGGCCGAGGTGAAGTATTATCAACACCTTCATATTCCTAGAAGAATAAAGTCCCACTGGTATAATTTTCTTCAATACCCAGAGATTTTTTCCTAAACCTTTATAAATGAGAAAACAAAAGAAAGTAAAACCAAAACCACAACGACCAAAAACCCCTCAAATAGAAAAATAAAACCAACCCTAACAAAACCAAAAAAAAAAGTGAGAGTGTACTAAAGGAGATCTTAGCCTGAATGATTTGCAGCCTTCAGACTGGTTTAGAGAGTGCAAGACCTGTCTGTGATTAAGCATCCATTCTGTTCTCTGAAGCAGAACATTGTTCTTCACCACACACCAAATGAACTATCAGCCTAGACCTTCATCAAATTTTACAGAGAATCATGTAAGCTAAGAATATATGGTAGTCATATTCTTATGGCAGGAAGGCAGAGACCTACACAATGCAGGCTATTAATTTGTTTTATAATCAGTGTTCTAGTGGACCTTTTTTTTTTTTAATTCTCAATATATGCTTACTCATTAAGTAGAAGTCAGAAAGCTTTCAGACTGCAGCGGTGCTCTACCAGTTGAAATCAGATATCTTGATACAGAACAACCACTTGAACTTCTGCGTACATCTACATTAATATTCTTAGCAAATTATCAATATCCCAGTTGTTAAAGTAGTATTAAATAGTAGTTAAATATTTTAACTAAGACTTAAAATAAATGTAAATGGTCTTCAGAAAAAAAATAGTTATACAGCAGATAAAGGGGATTTTCTTTCCATAGAGAGAAGACTTGCTCAGTCTACTCATATATTGTGTATTTTGAAAATACAGTATATATTTTATTCACAGGTAACTCTTGAAGAGTCTACAAACAGTGCTATTCTACTATGCCACTCAGAAAACAGCATCCTCACCAGCTAAGAAAATGCATGCATCTTACTAGAACTAAAATATTCACACTCAAAACAGAGTAAAGATGTTAGCAAAAATGCAAACAATTCAACAGTATCTCTGAACAATGGAAGCAAACCGTTTACATGAAGAAAGTGGTACTTCCAGAGATTTTTTGCAAACCTTTTAATCCTTCTATACCTTTTTTGTGCTCCTCATATTCCAGTTTGCTTAACAGCAGTGCTTTTTCAAGATCAGCTTCAAACATTTCAGATGTCATCTGAAGAAACAAAATTAACATTTTTCATATGACAAAGTTGTAAAAAAAGAAAAAAAAAAAGAAGGAGACAAAACCACTAAGACTATCCTAAAATTTCAGTGTCAATAGGTGTATCACTACAATTGCCAAAAAGCTAAGTTTAACTTACGTAACAGATGGATTATTAAAAGCTAATACACCTTTTTGTACCAAAAGCAATAAAGTATCTTGGTTCAGGAAACTTTATGATGTATGCAAGCATACAAAAAGTTGTGCACATCCTTATAATACAGTTACCAACTTGGTATTTCTTTAAAATAGGTGTGTGTTTTTTTCCAGTCTGAAACCAAGGCAACATTAAAGGATCAAAATGGTCACTGCAGACCATCAGAAAGTCTAAACAATCATCCATTACACAGAAAAGATTAGGGTAAACACAAGGGTATTTTTAAAAGGAAAGCAGAACTAAGAAAAATCTGAATTACTTCAAGATGTTTATAGTTTTTGAGAAAAGGAAGTCTCTAAGTTTTCCTGGGAGATACAAAGGAAATGTCAAGCTTCCTAAGAGGGAGCTATTGAGAAAAATGAACCAGGAACAATACAACAGGAATGCTGTCCTCAGTGCTGTATCAGCTCTCAGTCCTTGTGCTCAGATCAACTAGACTGATTGCTCAGCAGACATGCCTTTTCAGACCTACTCCAAAACACATACTTTTCTTCACTTGTTACTACACTCAAAGCATCAAGTTTTTACTACTTGTACCTTGTATTTCTAATGAAATTGACCTTAAGATCACAGTGTTTTTTAAATCAGAGTTATCCATGTATTCTTGACATCATAGTCTTACAGAACATAACAGATAATAATTTAACAGAAGTGATACACTTTGAAGTAACTCATTACTTCAAAAGAGTAACCTTGAATTCATATCCTGAAATGGATCTGTTGTGACAATCTGGGCAACAAGATTACATACAATAGGAGAAGTTATTACTGAAAATGTTGGGTGATAATATTAATTAGAAATAATAAAGCATATAAATGGATAGGCTCGTGGTTCTTAGTGTGACACTAGTCTTTGATTCCTAATTTTTATTTCTGAGTCACAAATCCTTTATTAATTTGTTAGTAGGCTATTGCAAAAATCTGTGGGGATCCAAGACCTTTTAGTAATTCTCCTTGAAAACCTAAAAGTACTTATGCCATAATAAAACTAAATTCCTCACCATTTCCATGTGTGTCCTCTTCTCCCTAAGCAAATGTAATACCTGCTCATGCTAACACATGGGCAGCATCCACAAACAGTGAACTAACAGTTTTAAAAGGAATCTTATTGAGTATGCATATTTTATGGAGAATATCCTAACAGCATGCACTCCATGTTACATACTTAAACCTACAGCAAAGTACTTTTTTGTTTTAAGACAGGAATCACAAGTCACAATTTCTTTTTCTAGCCATCAGACTCCAATATTCACTTATTTACAAGTTTCTGGGTAAAATTAAAAGTAAGCTTAAAGCAGCTTGGGCAACCTTTTGGTAGTTTGACCTCAAAAGCCCAATACTTAAGCTAACATTTATGAACCAAAAGGTCATTGTAACCTCTATGGTTGCCTCAAAGCCCACAGTGTCCAAGTCATACCTATAGCTTTAAACAAAGTTTAATTATTTTGTGTTTACAAAATATCAACAACACAGTCTAACAGTAATCATGCTAAGGTCAGCCTATAGCAAAAGTTAGCACAAGATTTATTGGAAAAATGGTCACAGTCCACACTGTACCTCCACTTTTTACACTCAGTCCATTGTGACCACAGAAACCGTTCAAAACGAAGCTGTGCTGCAAAACAGCCTGTTCTTCAACCTCAAGATAGTGACAGCATTTGGCTGTTCCTTTTACTCATAAAAATGGGACAGAGATATCTTTAGAACCGTAACTATCGTATGTTACAGTGATGGTAATTGCTCTAAAGTTACTTCTAAAATGAAGGAATCCTACAGTAACTTCATAGCCTGTATGTCGGTAAGATCCAAATTAGTAAGAATCAATTGTTTATAACCGAGTTTATTTCACCTGACCTTTTCACCACTCAGTAATAAAACTACAAAATTATTTTTTACCTGAAACAACTGCTTAATACTGCACAAAATAAAGGAACCTGCAAGTACTGAACAAAGCAAATCTATACCTTAAAAAGTAATTCTGAAGTTCATTAGCTCTTGAAATTTTGAAGAGGACTATTAGGCCCACTGCTAGGCCAGCCATCTGGAAGCCCAGGAATTTATGAATACAGCTACAGGCAGTTTGAGAAGGCTAAAGCATCAGCAACACATTAAAAAAAAAAACAAACAAAACAAAACCAAACCAAAAACACCCACAAACAAAAAAACACGAACAAAACCAACACCACAACCAACCAACCAACAAACTGTTTTACTATTTTATTTGTTCAAGATTATTCTACTATTTTTTGACTAAGTACATTTTGCTGTAATTTCTGTTTGTAGAATCACAGAATCATTCTGGTCAGAAAGAACCTGAAGATCACCGAGTTCAACCATTATCTAACTCTACCAAGTCTGGTACTAAACCATTTCCTTTGGTACCACATTTACACATCTTTTAAACACCTTCAGGGGTGAAATTCAACCACTTCCCTGGGGGAAGACTATTCCAGGGTTTGATAACTTTCAGTGAAGAAGTTTCTTCTAATAAGCAATAATGTGCAACTTGAGGCCATTTCCTCTCATCCTGTCACTTGTTACTAGGGAGAAGGGATCAACACCCATCTTACCACAACCTCCTTTCAGCTAGTTTGCAGAAAACTTGGTAGGTAGGGGGGTTGGACTCAATCACTGGATGTCCATTTCAATCTCTAGTATCCTCTGATTCTGCAATTCCTACAGACACTAGTCAGTCTTTGCTTTCGCTCTATTGTATTCTTTAAATGTTAATGAACCCTACTAACAGCATTATTACCAAAAAGATGTTCCAACAGTAAACCCCAGAGGTTCTTATTCTCTAGTGTGCTAAAGGACAGTCAGCACTTATAATTTTAGTTACCTTTTTTCCCTAAAAAGCACATAGTTATTTCATACCTAACATAATTTAGGAAGCTTGATTTACTATGGATCCATATTGCATATCCGTATGTTGTTCCACAAAAACATGCCCAGCCTTGCAGCCACCAGAGCATTTCACGGTCCTTCCATGGTAGTACTCCCATTTGTTGTCCTCTTACCATACTCCAGTATTCACAGTCCAGCTATAAGGTGTGCAAACAACTCAACTATATCTGACAGAGGATGTGGTCTGAATTTCCATCAAAACCTTTCTTTCTGTGTGGCAGTATTTTGTTGTTTCCTCTCTAGCCATCTCTTACTATCCACGAGACTTTCATGCAGTAACATATTGCAGGAAATCCAAAGACAGCTAAGTATGGTAAGCTAGCTGTACCTGCTCATCCCTTTGTCTCCACACTTGCCAATTTTCTTCCTGAGAGTCCTTCTCCATCGCAGCGTGCAGTTTTTGTTCATGCTGAGACAGACAACGTCCATGTGAGGACTTCTGAGGAATCTTTTTAAAAGCAAGGTTTCTGAGCTGAAAACCAATTTTTAACATTAATTAAAATGCTGACAAGTGTACAGAAACAGTTCTAATGGACTAAAAAAAGGCAAACATTCATGTGCTTTATCTTACTGTGTAGCTTGGGATATATTTTTGCTTGTGGTACACACCATAATGTAAAACTATGGAAAACTGAGGGCCAGAAACATCACTGCCAAGTAACAAAAACCAATGAAAAGGAAAACACATTTTGATAACTGAAAATAAAGTCAACAAATCTGAAAAAGTAACTGTGTTGAACAGATGTCGTGCCAGATTAGGTATTAAGGTGTGTTCATACCTGACTCAAAGTAAGTACAGTGCCAAAAAAAGGTGTTATACATGGATTTGGCATCAGCAAGCATAACTACAGGTTTAGGTAGGAAAAAGAACATAGACAGTCGTTACAGCTTGTCTACAAACTAGAAGTTGGTCACATTTTAGGAACCTGAAATAAGAATTACTTTTAATAGTGCACCACATGGACACCAGAGTACCACCTGAAAAAAATACCTTCTGTAATTATAAAATTTAATAGTGAACAAAGAATCTGCAAATATGGGATCTCAAAGATATTCACTGCTCAAACTTAAAAATTAACTGACATTCTGCTCCTTTCTTCAAGTGAAAATAAAGGCATCACTATCAATTTACAGAAAAGGGTTTACTTAACATTAAGACTCTTGGAAGTGGGAAAGAAGCTATTGTCAGATGAAAGATGAATCAAAAAGAAAAAAGTACAGCAAGAGTGTTCTCCTGAATGTGTTTATCGAGAGTCATGACTCCTTAAAATGGCAGCTCACCTTAGCTTAAAGTTATGTAAAATCAGACAACAATGAAGATACTTCACAGCTGTTTGCCTCCTAAGAGTCCCTTGACATACTGCTTTTTGGTTTGCTACTGTCTCTAACCCCTTCTCCCTTCTTCAGATTATGGTGCTGGCAAAGAATACTTAGCGCAGACTATTTTGATTCATAATTTCAGCGGTGCACAGACACAGTACATCTTGGAGTGAACTAAATCAGTCAGCTCCTACTTGCCTCTCTGTCACTGCAAGAATAAGCAGCATTTCCATGCACATAAATTTCTGGAAATATATGCAATGCATATCCATGTGCACCATTAGATGCTTATCGAAAACCTAAACTTCAATATAAAAATAATAACACCAAAGCAGAAAAAAAACTATAAATCACATTAGTGCTAAAATTCCAAATATTATAAATTTAATAGCTCTTAAAAGAAAAATAAAATAAAAAAGAGATGGAGTGGGGGTTGTTTTACATGCTAAATTTGTACAGTTTCAGGCAGTGAGATTATCTCAGATCAGTTGTCAAACACAGCAATCTAGAATTCCAGCTGCTGGAATCTTGGAATAATTCTTTCAGTCTCACTTCTTAATTTCCATTTCACTTGAGGTTTAAGAATCCCAGTGTCAAAAAATCACCACTGTTCTTCTCTCTGTCCCACAACTGACAGGAAACAAACAATAATGAAAGTAGAGGAAGGGCTCTGGATTTAATAGATGAAGGGGCTGGAGTAATAGATAAATCTGAAAACTAAAATTTATGACACTTGATTTTAAAGCTTTTTCAGACAGAATAGGTAGATCTACCTGTATTCTATAAAGCAAAAACAAAACAAAAAAACAACAAACAAAAACCAACCCCAAAACCAACCAACAACAACCAAAAAAACCCACCTTGAAATCCCCTTGAATTTTAATGTTCTGGCTGTCCAAACACAGAACTAGAACTGACTACCTACAGACTTCTGGAAACAAGTTGTTCTCCATCACTCAATTTTACGAAAGGTCACACCCTTCCTCAAAAAATGAATTATTCAAGTGGTGCTGTCAAAAAAAACCCAAACTAGTAATTTATTCACTTTTAAAATTTTCAATGTGAATAAATTAGTTTTATATAAAAAGTAAATTTAAAAAATGCAGTCTCTGTGCCAAGTCTAATTTGTTTCACTGGAAAAAAAATCCCTGACGATGACTTGTCATGGACACCAAAAATCAGTCATCAGGTGGTGACCTTACTGACTACTGAAAATACAGTCCCTTTACCTCATTGGCCTCACTCTGCTGCTGTTCTTTCTTTTTATTCCTTTTCTTTTTTTTTTTCTCATTTGTAGGTGATCTTCCCCCATGAGCCTGAAATTTACTGACAACTCGGCCACTTCTTCCTTTTCCATGCTCTGAATCAGTATCACTTTCAACTTGCAGTAAAGCAAAACGAGATGCAGTGGTAGGAACTGAATTGATTACAGTAGATGCCATTGCCACATCTGAAATTCAACTGAGTTGGCTTCTTTTTAGTTATTGGGCATCCTACAAAAGCAGCACAAAAATAAGAATGAAAACAGTGTTTGACCAAATAATCAGCAATTCATCTGTTAGTTGCAGGGTTAGTACAAAAAACCCCACCCCCCAAACTCAGCATTATTTCTATTTTTCACTAAGTTGTATTAACTATTCAAACAAGAACTACAAAGGAAAAGAATAATCTATAAAATGAAAGTTGTCTTAGTCTAATGTGTCTGGCCCTGAGAGATTTATGTTTGATGGGGAAAACAAGCACAAGGGTCTGAAAGAAGCTGACATTCAGGATCTGGAGGGGAAGAAGGAAAGAAAGCAAAAAAGGGGGAATAGAATAGTGTGTCAAAACTGTTTCAGATGACAATCTTGAAGCCTGACAAACACATGGTTTGTTAAACAAGCATGCAGATAATATGCATATGCAGGCTCCAGTCCGGGGAGCTGAAAAACTCCAGCAGTGTGGCTGGTACTGTTTACAAATATTAGGCTCACCTGGTATCAGCACAGCACCCAGGATGTGCTGGAGGGGGGCAGAACTGGGAAACACATTTATGCATTCCATCACCCCCTGTAACTATAATCCATGTGTGTACCCCATTCAAAAGTACAAACCACTTATCTAGTTTAAAAGTTTAAATTTTGGCATAAGAATATTTGTTT
Organism: Colaptes auratus; assembly: GCA_015227895.2. Lineage (NCBI taxonomy): Eukaryota > Metazoa > Chordata > Aves > Piciformes > Picidae > Colaptes > Colaptes auratus. The sequence continues at coordinate 56,629,751 of CM026897.1, forward strand.
AATTGCATTTTTCTTGCAAAGTTTAGTGAATTAGGTGTTTCACCAGTGACTATAGATTTCATAGAGAATATCTAACTATGTCATTGTACTGTGAATCCTAAAAGTTTGGCATCTGTGAACGTAACTTGAATGCCTACTTAGATGGTCTACCAATGTGTTTCTTGTTAACCACCACTACAGAAGAACATGAGAATTTACAGAAATCAAGAGATTATTTTTATCACTGAATTCCAGACTTCCTACATAGGACCTGTATAGATGCCCTAAAAATGCTCAAGACATACCAACACAAAGCAAACCTATCTTACCAATACTCTGGTAGATGGTCACCACTGTGACCACTGTCCAAAAGAATTATTAAAAAATAGCATTACCTTTTCTTTGTCAGGTAAAAGAGAATGAGCAAGTAAATGGTCCTTATTTAAGTTTACCAAAGACAAACAGTGAATAGGATTCTTCTCTCACAAAAGTTACTCTACTCTGTTTCTCCCCAAAAAGAGAAAGGAAGCCAACTGTATGAAGCTAGCTACATCTAATAATAAAACAAACCTAACATTACATTGTGCAACTAACTGATGGTGATGTTCAGACTCCCTGATCAGATTACAACCACAGATCTAAACCAACCCCACATCAGTCTTGTTTGAAGCATCTAAGTAATCAGTATTAGATACTCAGAATTATTAAATAACAGTAAGTTTGAATTTTCTTTTTGTGTGTATGATTTTAAAATGCACTTTAATACTCAGTAACTATAGCTCCTCAGCTTAGGAACTTAACTACATCAGAGAGATGTTGCTTTAAGTCAAAACCATGCCACACTTCACATTTTAATACCACACCTACAATTCTGACAGCCAAATTTTACCAAGTATCTAATATTTCAGTTCCAAGACTTTACTCCTCTCCCCAAAGGAAACCAATGGACTTATCTCAAAAAGCTTTGAGCTAAACATAGGTATTTGCGACTCCTTTGTTTCCATGGGTGTCATGCACGAGTGCTGGTCACATATTAGTCAATTCTCCATTAGGTTATGTTAAAAGATCACTAATGATGTATTTAAAGTTGCAACATCACTATGGCATTGTTAAACAGATGGCACCAATGAATGACCCAGTTTCAAACTGTTTTGCAAACCACTCGCAGACTATGAGTTCAACTGCCTCTGCAATCTGTTTCTAACTATAAAGTTTTTAAGTACAGTGCCTAAACCAAAAAGGACATATCATTCAAGCTTGATATATCAGTATAAGACAAGCATGATACACCATATAATTTTGAGGCCACACAAAAGCATCTGCTAGCAAGGACTAATTTTTTTCATGCTCTGCTTAATCCTAGGTAACATTCTTCTATGAATCGTGTCAGACTAAATGAAGAGATATAAATGAAATCATGATGATTCAACATATGAAACAAGTAGCATGTTACTTTAGCATATCTGATACAGTGATTTGTAAGCATGAAGTGCTTACTCTACCTTATCAGTAAAGAAGACACATTTAGAAAGTTAAATTGTGTCACGACTGAAAAGAAAGATACCTGTTTAACTTCAGTTTCCTGGAGGGTACTAACTCTATTTAGAAACATAAGATCCATCAATGTCCTGAAAAGCTTTAGTCTCCTTTTAGACATGATGTGACAAAGTAATAAAAAGTAACACAATCATATCTGGTGTTATCATAACTTGAAATCCCTTTTCTGTCAGTTACTTATATATACCCACCCCTTGCAGGTTCAATAGCTTTTGAAATACTTAAGGTTTAAAAGCTCTACCATAAACTATCCAATACATATATTAAGAAGAATTCAGTGCACAATCTTATTTTGTTTGATTGAGTTACCACTAAACTGTCAAGTGTTCAAACACCTGTGAGAAGTGAGCCCTACATCCCAATTAGGTGTCCCTAATCCGATGCTAGTAGTACACCTTTAAGTATGTCCGAAAGAACTATACAACTTGAAGCATAGGAGTTTACTGTTTCAAAGAAAACATGCTGAAGAGCCCAAAATACAATCCAATTCCTATTTAACCACTTCCATTGTCTAATAAATTATAAAGATGCCTTTTAGAAAACTTTAAAAATAGGGCACTGCCATGCTTCTTCCTACATAAATTCTACTTGTTTCTACCACTAAAATACATACTTATGACAATCAACAATCAATATATTTTCTTAGAAAATACCTAAAGTATTTACTGAATTCAGTGCTTCCTTGTAAAACTGAAATAACATTAAAATACACAACATACATTTGTAAATGAAGGAACATGTAAATGAAGAAACATGTCCATTTGCCACTGGCACTGATCAACCTTTGCACCTTCAGTACATTACATACCGATCTTTGCTTGTTTATACAATTAGCAAAGCAAGCTCACTCTGCTTTTTCTTACTGATGCATTTACGGGAATTTTGCATGGGAGGTCTTCCCAGTTCAACAAGCTCCCTTCATTTATGCCATCTGATCAAAAGCTTAAAATTACTTAAAATTAAGTCATCAGCTTGTCAGTGAGTTTCACAAGTAAGTTTATAACCAAAAGGAACCTATAAAACATACCCCTCAGAAGGAACCAACTTTGGTCAGGAATCTATTTGAGAGCTACAGCACTGGCACATACAGCAGGCATAAAACCATGGCAGGTAAAGGACCCTGCATAGTTTGAAAAGGGAGTACGGTGAATTTACTGCTGTTCTTTGGGAAAACTACTGTTTTTGAAGAAGAAAGATTTTGAAAACATTTCATAAACTCAATTAAAATACAAAAGTGCACAGGCGAGTCTGACGCAAGTTTGAAGAAATCCTATTTGAAAAAGCGTGACTTGAGTTTGAGCTTGGGCTATTGCTTTTCTTCCCCTGATTTATGCTCACCCCACACAAAAAAAAACCAAACCAACCGCCAAAAAACAAGCAAGCTTTAAAGTCAAAACTTTTATCTAACAAACTTTGAGACTTCATATTAAATTTACTATAAGCGACTAACGCAGAAGACTAGTCTTCTTAATACCAATCCATATTAGTAACCTTTAGATGCCAATACCTATTGATAACCTTAAATAACATGATCAGTAAACACTGTGTTCCAACAACGCTTTGGATTCTAAGCACGATCCGCACGTTTGCTCTAGCCGACTGGCTTTTTTAACTACCGCAACCTCTCTTCAAAGCACAGAGCCAGAAACCGAGCCCTTTCTGTGCCACCGACAATAAACACGTAGATACACTTCTGGGGAGAGGTGCCCGTATTCCCCCGTCAGGCCGACAGCCTCCCCGACCCCCAGTTTCGAGCACAGAATGAGTATGCCTGTGTTATACAGGAAAACGTGCAGGCCGACGCGTTCACCGCACGCAGGAGGCTGAAGAGAACAGAGGCTCCGGGGGGACGCGTAACGGCAAAGGCAACGAACAGGTAGAAGCGTGGGATTTCAGCCGGGACAGTTCCGCCGCTGCGGCAAGGAACCGGCTCCAACGGCTGCCGAGGCGGTCCCGCTACCCGTGGGGAAGTCGCCGCAGAGCCGACACCTGCCGCGGCCCGACGGGCAGGAGAGGATATTAAGGCACGGTCCCCGATGGACGTCCTCCTTTCCTGCCGCTCTACGAACAGCGCAATGAGCCGTGAAGGGTCAGCTGCTAAGATCGAGGGGCAGCGGCAAAAAGTGGAACAGGAGCCCCCGGGGGACACTCACTCCGGTCCCGACGGCAGGGAAAGAAGAAGAGCGCAATGAAGAGCGCTTGCGCCGGTGCCCAGGGGCAGGTGGTTGTAACGGGCGGCGGGGCAGATGCCCCATTCGCTGACCCTCGCGTTACTTTCCGTCCCTCGCCCGCTGGTTGGCTGGGCATCGGGGCGCGCGCTGCGTCGCAGCTGCGTTACGACGGCAGCCTGGCCGCCGCCGGCCGGTACGGAGTCCTGTCAGGACCAAAAGAACTGCAGAGCGGGAGGCCGTCGCTCGGGGACTGCAGGGTGGGCCCAGGAGTGGGCCTGAGCGGCAGGCACTGTCCACCGTGGACGCGCCATCGCCGCCGCCAGCCTCGGCGCCGAGTCAGAGGTCGGAGCGAGATGGGATGCGCAGCAATGCTCACGAGGCAGCGCGAAACCGTGGCGTCTTCCGGGGCGGAGCCGTGCTGCAGCTGCAGGTGATGGGTGGGCATCTCGTCGCCCCTTCCCAAAGCTGCTGATGCGTGGAAGAGGGTGCCCACGGGTTCGGGAGGCGAGCAGCGCCCGGATCCCGCCTATGGAGGGTTTGCAAAGCGGGGAGCGGGATCAAAGGGACCGCGAGGGTGAGTCTTGAGGGATACAACTGGGCGGCTCCCTAGTTCTGGTCCTCGCAAACCGCGGAACGTCGTAACCCTGCCAGCCTGTGAAAGGCGCGGTGTCTGCTCGAGCCGCCTCTAAGTAACGCCCTTCACGTGCAGTGGGAGCCTGCACCGTCCAGCGGCGCAGCCTCGGGAAGGAACAGCAAAGAGGACGGGAGTATTTGGTCTGTTGTGCACTCTACCAGAGGTTTTTACATCGGCGGCAAATGACGCCACTGTGCGAAGTAACCGTGGAATCCAGTCACACTCGCTGTGCTTCGTTCGCGAGGTCAATAACCCTCGTTAATGAGGTTACATTTTGCAGTGTTTAGTACTGTGTGTAGTATTTGCCGGTATGTAAAAATGATGTAATGTTAGAAATGCATCAAACCTGCACTTGTTGAAATGATGCCCTGCAAATACTTTTTTTTTTTTTTTTTTAACACCAAAACACCAAAAAAACCAAACCCACAAACAAACAAACAACAAACCTCTTTAAAGTATTTTCAGATTATTTGGCAGCCCTACACAGCATTACCAGCTTCTTTGGTATACTGATACTGAAAACCAGGACTGACCTACTGAGATGTCATGAATAAGTACACATTAGAAACTCTATTTACTTGTGTCTGTTTATTGCTTTTTAACTAGAATCAATGTGAATTATATATACACTAATATTAACAGTAGTTAAGGCTCAGTACTTCCATGACAGTAAAAGCAATCAAGCCCAATCCAAAACCAAGCGAGAAAGACTCCAATCCCTATCTCACAGTTCAGCTGAACAATATATAATAACTATGTATAGTAGTGAGAGATACTGTCTTTTGACATTAAGTGGTTTACCTCACTAGAATGAAATATTTTGCTGTCTACTCAGAAGTCTTTAAAATGTGCTACAAGACAGTAGGCCCATTTATCATCGTAATAATGGCATCTTCATAATATGGACCCATTTGACATGTGCCTGCAGGAAGGAAAAATGCAGTTCTTTTACGCGTATAGCTACACATGCTATATACCAGGCCTGGCCTAGGCAATAGCAGAAAGTAAAAATTCCTAAGAACATCTAAGACTCTTAAGGCAACTTTTTCAACATATGACTGGGCAAAGTTCCCTATTAAAAGAGAAATTGTCTCACTTTCAGTCCTGCCACTTTTTATGTCAGAGACAGTGACAGAACTGTTAATTTCATTAAAAAGTGAACATTCTCATCTCTGTATTCCAGTCTGTGCAGCTGATAGGCTTATGCTTCTCAGTGAATGCTGTCCTCTTACACAAAAAGATTCTGTTCTCACTATAAATGCATGACTAACAACATAGTGGTAAAGTAAAGGATATGTGTGGTCCTTTCACTGAAGTATATAAGGAATCCAGAAGAATAATTTGTCAGTGAAAGGACATGACTAATTAGTGCACATGAAATAAAATTCTAGTCCATCTGGCTTACCTAGGGGATGCTGCATTTGATTTCTGTCTTAGCCATTTTAGTTGGTAAGTGCAATTCTCTAAATGTTCAACAAACAAAACCAGAATGTGACATACGCATTTATGTTAACTTGATAAATAAGCTGTAAAGAAGAAGAAAAGTAAGTACATCTGTATTTCGTTCCAGGAACAACTTATCTTTGTGTACTGATTTTGATCTCAAACATGGCTTGTATGGAATGTTTTAAGATAAAAAGCATACAGGACCAGTCATCATTACTAAGTGACAGTGTGGCAACTAGATTTTCTAGCTACATCTCTAAATAAGTAGTTCATTACTGTTTCTGATTCAAGAACATGAAGTACAATGTTCTGGGAAACCTAACCAGCACAAGTGCAGTGAACTTCACAGTGCAGTTTTTGAAAAGTGTATTTTTTTAAAATAATTGCAAAAATACCAAACCAATATAAATAATTTCTTCAGTATAAAAAGGCATTTGAATTAGTTTTGAATTAGTTTTTAATTAACTGTGTTAATTAAAATCAATCTCATATTCAGTCAAACAATGTGAATGTATCCTAATGACTGAATAGTGAGCAATAAGAACTTACTTGATAGTTGATACTTAACAAGACCATGGAAAAAAACAAACTAATACAGTTGCAACATCTATTACAAATGTAATGAAGAGTAATTATGTCTTAGTGACATTAGACTTTTTCTCCATTTCAGTGGAATCTGTAGCAACAAAACTGGCACCAACTCCAAGGCTCGATCGTCTCAAAGATAATTCAGAGGGAGAAATATAACGTAGCTCTCGTCGAGATAGTTTTATTGGAGTTACTTCTTCAAACTGTATCATGGTCTCTCTTCTCTGGTTGACAGAAGGTAGCTGATGCTGAGATTTTGAAGGCTGAGCATCTGTTCCTGTTTTGTCATCACTAGAGCTTGACAAACACTCTTTGTTGCCCCCACATCCTGAAACAACTTCTCCAAGGCTGTATGGATTCTGCTGTGCTCTTAAAATACATTTTCTCTCTGTTTCATTTATTTTTCCTGGCTGACTATTGGTTTCAGGGTTAAGTGCCAATTTGAATTCTTCAGAAGCAACTTCTGCTTCATCTTGCCTAGATGAAGCTGTCCTCTCACCAGCACTGTTACCTAAAATGAAAATTATCAGGAGATAAATAGCTAAAATTACAACTCTTCTTAGTGCCTACACTTGAGAAATAAATGTTTCTTAGTTGTCAGTGCAACTTTACAGCATCACTAACTTGTAGTGTCAACATGATAAAGTATCAACACCCAACATCTTCTCCTTTCTGTTAAAAAATTTGTAATCTACAAAAACATAAGCTGTTAGTTTCGTCTGACAAGATGCAGAACCAAGCAGATGAGGCCCTCCACAGGCAAATAGAAGTGGCTTCACGTTCACAAGCCCTGGTCCTTGTGGGGGATTTCAACCACTCTGACATCTGCTGGAGGGACAACACAGGTAGCAGCATTCCAGGATGTTCCTGGAATGCATAATGACAACTTCCTCCTCCAAATGGTAGAGGAACCAACGAGAAAAGGTGCTGTGCCGGACCTTGTTCTCACCAATAGGGAAGGGCTGGTGACCAACCTGAGGCTCAAGGTTATCAAGGGATAACCTTGTCTGCAGTGACCATGAAGCAATAGAATTTAAGATCCTCAGGGCAACTAGGAGGACATATCCCAAGCTCACAACCCTGGATTTTAAGCATGCAGACTTTGATCCCTTCAGGGATCTGGCCAAAGTATTGTGAGACAAAGCCCCACAGGGAAGAGGGGCCCGGGACAGCTGGTCAGTGTTCAAGGATCACCTCCTCTGTGCCCAGGAGCAAAATATACCCACAGAGAGAAAAGCAGGAAAGAATGCTAGGAAACCTGCCTGGATGAGCAAGGAGCTCCTGGACATGCTGTCACACCAAAAGAAACCCTACAAGGAGTGGAAGAAAGGACAGCTGGAATGGGGACATAAAAGGAAGCTGCCCGAGTGGCAAGAGACCTGGTTAGGAAAGCTAAAGCTCAGTTAGAATTAAATCCAGCCAGGGAGATCAAGGGGAACAGTAAACACTTCTATAGGTATATTAATGGTAAAAAGAAGACTAAGGAAGGCGTGGGCCCCCTCAGAAAGGAAACAGATGAACTGGTGACAAGGAACACGGAGAAGGCTGAGGTTCTTAATGACTTCTTTACCTCAGTCTTCACTGGCAAGAGCTCCAGCTACACTCCCAGAATAATGGAAGATAATGGCAGGGACTGGAAGAAGGAACTGCCCATTGTGAGTGAAGATCAGGTTCATGACCATCTGAAGAACCTGAAAGTGTTCAAGTCCATGGGACCCAGTGGGGTACACCCATGGGTGCTGAGGGAACTGGGGGATGAGGTTGCTAGGCTGCTCTCTATTGTATCCCAAAAGTCATGGCAGTCCCCACTGACTGGAAAAGGGGAAACATAACTCCCATTTTCAAGAAGGGAAAGAGGGATGACCCAGGGAACTATAGGCCAGTCAGTCTCACCTCTGTGCCCAGGAAGATCATGAAGCAGATCCTCCTGGAGGCACTGCTGAGACAGAAGAATAACAAAGAGTTGATTTGGCACAATCAGCATGGCTTCACCAAGGGCAAATCCTGCCTGACAAACCTGGTGGCTTCCTATGACAAGGTCACAACATTAATAGACAAAGGCTGAGCAGCTGACATCATTTACTTGGACCTGAGCATCCTGGTCTCCAGGCTGGTGCAGTATGGGTTTGATGGATGGACCATTTTGTGGATAAAGAACTGGCTTGACTGCCATACCCAAAGGGTGTCTGTCAATGGGTCCATGTCCAAGTGGAGTCCCTCTGGGATTAGTCCTGGGACCAGTCTTGTTTAACATATTTGCTGGTGACATGGACAGTGGCATTGAGTGCACCTTCAGCAAGTCTGCTGATGACACCAAGCTGTGTGGGGCAGCAGACATGCTGGAGGGAGAGGAGGCCATCCAGAGGGGCCTTGACAGGCTGAAGACATGGACCCATGACAACCTCATGAGGTTCAACAAGACCAAATGCAAGGTCCTGCATGTGGGTTGGGGCAATCCCAAGCACCAATACAGGCTGGGCAGCAACTGGTTCAAGAGGAGCCCTGAAGAAAAGGACCTGGGGGTGCTGGTGGATGAGAAGCTCAGCATGATCTTGTGGCAGTTTTAGGCTATGCCTTTAAAATTTAGCTGTGATTGTGAGCAGAAAAGTAGAAAAATATAAATAACTCACTATTGGGTGTAAAAAGGAAAACAAAAGATTATTCTAAACACATTCATTGGGCAGTTGTACCATAACATCTTTCACATTTCACTTCCATTCTCATTCCTTTTATTTTCTCCTGTGGTCTTAGCTGTTCTGCTTCTCTTAGGGAGGTAATAACCCCTTCTGGCTGGCCATGAGAAAATATAAGAACACTAACACTGCTTTTCTAACTAACATTCCTTCCTTCTTTTTGGTACAAAGGGAAAGGGAGAGGATGTTTGGAGGCCTGGGGGGGGAGTGGAGCAGCTTCCCTGCTCTCTGGGGAACCAGAGGTGTACCAGGGGGGTTTCTGTGTTATTGTCTAATTGTAAATACCTGTATCATATTGCAAATACTGTGTATTTTGTGCATATTCATTGCATTCCATTGTAGAGTGTAGTTTTTGCTTGTAAATACAGCTTCCGTTTTCTTCTGAGTTAGTTGTGCTTAGTTAATGTGATGGGAAAGTTCAACCCACCACATTATAAGGTTCAAGAAGACAAAATACAAGGTCCTGCATCTGGGACAGAGCAATCCCAAGCACCAATACAGGCTGGGTATCAACTGGTTCAAGAGCAGTCCTGAAGAAAAGAACCTGGGGGTGCTGGTGGATGAGAAGCTCAACATGAGCCACCAGTGTGCACTTATAGCCCAGAAAGCAAATTACATCCTGGGTTGCATCAAGAGAAGCATGGCCAGCAGGTCGATGGAGGTTTCCCTCTGTTCCAGGATGGGATATTTAGAGATCTTCTCAGCCACTTGGAGCCCCACAAGTCCATGGGACCGGATGGGATCCATCCTAGGGTGCTGAGAGAGCTGGCAGATGAGCTGGCCAAGCCGCTCGCCATTATTTTTCAGCAGTCCTGGCTCACTGGAGAGGTCCCAGAAGACTGGAAGCTGGCCAACGTGGTGCCCATCCACAAGAAGGGCCGGTTGGATGAGCCAGGGAATTATAGGCCTGTCAGCCTGACCTCACTGCCAGGCAAGATTATGGAACAGGTCATCTTGAGTGCGATCATGCAGCACTTACAGGATGGCCAGGGGCTCAGGCCTAGCCAGCATGGATTTAGGAAGGGCAGGTCCTGCCTGACCAACTTGATCTCCTTCTATGATCAGGTGACCCGCCTGGTGGATGTGGGGAGGCCTGTGGATGTAGTCTACCTGGACCTCAGCAAGGCCTTTGACACCATCCCCCACAGCAAACTGCTGGCCAAGCTGGCAGCCCATGGCTTGGACAGGAGCACACTGCATTGGGTTAGGAACTGTCTGGAGGGCCGAGCCCAGAGAGTGGTGGTGAATGGTGCCACATCCAGCTGGCAGCCAGTCACTAGTGGTATGCCCCAAGGATCAGTGCTGGGCCCCATGCTCTTCAAGATCTTTATTGATGATCTGGATGAGGGCATTGAGTCCATCATCAGTAAAATTAACAGATGACACCAAGTTGGGGGCAGGAGTTGATCTGCTGGAGGGCAGAGAGGCTTTGCAGAGGGACCTCGACAGGCTGGACAGATGGGCAGAATCCAACGGCATGAGATTGAACACATCCCAGTGCCGGGTTCTGCACATTGGCCACAACAACCCCATGCAGTGCTACAGGCTGGGGTCAGAGCGGCTGGCAAGTAGCCAGGCAGAGAGAGACCTGGGGGGTACTGGTTGATGGGAGGCTGAACATGAGCCTGCAGTGTGCCCAGGCAGCCAAGAGGGCCAATGGCAGTGCGTCCAGCAGGAGCAGGGAGGTCATTCTACCCCTGTACACAGCACTGGTTAGGCCACACCTAGAGTACTGTGTCCAGTTCTGGGCCCCTCAGTTTAGGACGATGTTGAGTTGCTGGAACGTGTCCAGAGAAGGGCAACAAAGTTGGTGAGGGGTTTGGAACACAAGCCCCATGAGGAAAGGCTGAGGGAGCTGGGGTTGCTTAGCCTGGAGAAGAGGAGACTGAGGGGTGACCTTATTGCTCTCTACAACTACCTGAAGGGAGGTTGTAGACAGACAGAGGTTGGTCTCTTCTCCCAGGCAGCCAGCACCAGAACAAGAGGACACAGTCTCAAGCTGCGGCAGGGGAGGTTTAGACTGTATGTTAGGAGGAAGTTCTTTACAGAGAGAGTGATTGCCCATTGGAATGGTCTGCCCAGGGAGGTGGTGGAGTCACCATCATTGAAGGTGTTCAGGAGGAGACTTGATGGGGTGCTTGGTGCCATGGTCTAGTTGTTCGGGTGGGTTGGATTGGTTGATGGGTTGGACGCGATGATCTTGAAGGTCTCTTCTAACCTGGTTTATTGTATTGTATTGTATTGTATTGTATTGTATTGTATTGTGATTCTCCCCCTCAACTCCACTCTGGCAAGACCCTATCTGGAGTGCTGTGTCCAGTTCAAGAGCGCTTATTATAGAAAGGATCCGGACACAGAATCATAGAATCAGTCAGGGTTGGAAGGGACCACAAGGATCATCTAGTTCCAACCCCCCTGCCACAGGCAGGGACACCTCACACTAGATCAGGCTGGCCAGGGCCTCATCCAGCCTGGTCTTAAACACCTCCAGGGATGGGGCCTCAACCACCTCCCTGGACAACCCATTCCAGGGCTTCACCACTCTCACAGTGAAGAACTTCTTCCTCACAACCAGTATGAATCTCCCCACCTTCAGCTTCATTCCATTCCCCCTAGTCCTATCACTACATGCTGGAGTGTGTCCAGAGAAGGGCCATGAAGATGATCAGAGGGCTGCAGCACCTCTTCTGTGTGGAAGAAGTGAGGCAGTTGGGGCTGTTCAGTCTTGAGAAGAGAAGGCTCTGAGAAGGCTCTGAGAAGACCTTATTGTGGCCTTCCAGTATCTGAAGGGAGCCTACAAGAAGGCTGGGGAGGGACTTTTTAGGGTGTCAGGTAATGATACAACTAGTGGGAATGAAAAAAAATAAAAAGGGTAGATAGATTCAGATTGGATGTTAGGAAGACATTCTTCACCTTGAGGATGGTTTGGCACTGTAACAGATTGCCTGGGGAGGTGGTAGAAGCCTCATCCCTGGAGGCTGGATGTGGCTCTGAGCAAGCTGATCTAGTGTGAGGTGGCCCTGCCCATGGCAGGGGGGTTGGAACTAGATGATCCTTGAAGTCCCCTCCAACCCTAACAATTCTAATAGAGGCCTTACCATTGAAACTTGGCATGTATCTTAGTTGGCAGTCTTAAAACAACTGAACCATCAGAGTCAAATTGGAAATTATTCATATACTGAAAACCAGTCAGCAATTACACTAGCACAGCACACAAAACTCTAGAAAATTTTATGTCAACCTACAGACAGAGCTTTTATTTTAAAGCTCAGCAACAAATTATGAAGTGTTTTTAGTACATTGCATTGAGCATGCCTCAAAATATTCAAAAGAAATTGAATATGGAATATTTCTTATTAAAACTTAAGAACATAAGTCTTTTTAAAAGTTGGAAACTCACAGGTGTTTTCTCATTTCTCCTTGCTCCAGTTTGGCTAAGATGGCTGCTTCCCCACATGGATACATGTCCTGAACTACAAGCTTCTTTGTTACTAAACACAGAATAGTCTTAATCCATGCTCAACAAGCTCCTCAGTCTTTACTCCTAAGACCAGCCCTCAGGAACCTCAGTCTCTAGAAGCAAAGGAGCAGAGCTGGAGGGATGTGGACATTCCACTGGTCAGTCAGGACCAGGTTAGAGATCTCTTATACCAACTGAAGACACAAATCCTTGCACCCTGATGAGTGCTGAAAGAACTGGGTAATACTTTTGCTGAACCTCTCTCCATCATTTTTGAAGTCATGGAGAACAGGAAGGTGCCTGATGACTGGAAGAAAGCCAATGTCGCTCTAGTGTTCAGAAAGGGCAAGAAGGAGGACTTAGGCAACTACAGACCAGTCAGCCTCACCTTCACCCCTGGAAAGATGATGGAGCAGCTCATCCTGGAGGTCATCTCTAACCACCTGAAGACCAGAAGGCTGTCAGGAGTAGCCAGCATGGATTTGCCAAGGGGAGATCCTGCCTGACTAATCTGATAGCCTTTTATGAAACCATGACCAAATGGGAAGAGCAATAGATGTCATATACCTTGACTTCAGTAAGGATTTGATGCTGTCTCCCATAACATCCTTGTAGAAAAGCTCAAGAATGCAGCATAGGTGGCTGGTCAGTAAGGTGGATGGAAAACTGGCTCAGCAACAGAGTTTGGAGGGTTGTAATCAGTGGCACAGAGCCAACTTAGAAGCTAGTGGTGTTCTCTAGGGATCAGTACTGGGTCCATTTTTGTTCAATATTTTTATCAACAACCTGGATGAGGGGATTGAGAGTACCCTCAGCAAGTTCACTGAGGGTACAAAACTGATGGGGTGGCTGACACCCTGTCAGGCTGTGCAGCCATCCAGTGAGATCTAGGCAGGCTGGAGAGCTGGGTGCAGGCAAACCTCTTGAAGTTCAATAAGGACAAGTGCAGAGTCCTGCATCTGGGGAGGAATAACAGCAGGCACCAGCACAGGTTAGGGGTTGCCCTGCTGGAAAGCAGCTCCATGGAGGAAGACCTTAGAGTCCCAATGGACAGCAAGTTCTTCATGGGACAACATTGTGACCTTGTGGCCAAGAGGGCAAATGGTATCCTGGGGTGCATTAAGAAAAGTGTGTCCAGCAGGTCTAGGGAGATTCTTATGCCCCTCTACTCTGCCCTGGTGAGACCACACATGGAATACTGTGTCCAGTTTTGGGCTCCCCAGTTCAAGAGAGACAGAAACCTGCTGGAGAGAATCCAATGGAGAGCCATAAGGGGGATTAGGGAACTTGAGCACCTTCCCTGTGAAGAGAGACTGAGATCCCTGGGGCTGTTTAGTCTTGAGAAGACTGAGAGACGATCTCATCAATGTGTATAAATATCTGAGGGGTGGATGTCAAGTAGATGGGGCCAAGCTCTTTTTGGTGGTGTGCACTAATAAGAAATAATGGGTTCAAGCTTGAACTTAGAAGATTTCACCTAAACATGAGGAGAAACTTCTTTACAGCGAGGGTGACAGAGCACTGGAACACGCTGCCCAGAGAGCTTGTCGAGTCTCCTTCTCTGGACACATTCAAAACCTGTCTGGATGCGTTCCTGTGTGGACTACCATAGGTGATCTTGCTTTGGTGGTGAGATTGGACCCGATGGTCTCTTGAGGTCCCTTCCAATCTTTAATGTACTGTGATACCATAATATTCATGTTCACAGTTCAACAGTGTACTTTATGGTAATTAATGTGTTGGCTCATTATGCTGCACAGAGGGCAAGTGCTGAGCCTTAATTCATACTGGGAGCAGGTATGTGAACAGTATCTATGTGTGAGGCAAGCATGGCACTGCCCAAGTAGAAAGAAACAGAGGCACCTGTTAGAAGAGAGAACCAGTCATGCTGAACCTTAAGAAAAAGCACAGGACCAAGAATCGCAGAATGTTAGGGGGTTGGAAGGGACCTCCAGAGATCATCAAGTCCAACCCCCCTGCCAGAACAGGATCACCTAGTGCAGGCTACACAGGAACACATCCAGGTGGGTTTTGAAAGTCTCCAGAGAAGGAGATTTAACAAGTTGTCTGGGCAGCCTGTTCCAGTACTCTCTGACCCATAAAGGAGCATATCCTCATACTGAGGTAGTGAAAGCTCTCTTGTGCAAGTGAGATATTATTGGTGGTGGCATGCAGAGGTGTGAGGCAACCAAAATAGTGACAGAAATTGAGTGTACTTTTCCCCCTTCACCTGAGTAGTTCTACTGTGGGTTTAGACTCCAGCAAGTATGACATAGAACAGTAAAAAAGTTGAGTAGCAATTGATTGTTGGTTTGGTTCTGGGGTTCATTTTGTTGTTTGTTTGTCGGTTGGTTGGTTGGTGTGTGGATGTGTGTGTGTGTGAATGCACAGAACCATACTAGGAAGCTCTTAAGTTTTTCCTACAATTATATGAATCCACTCTTTTCGGCATAACTAACTAAAGATAGTTAGCAACTGGAACTAAGGAATTCTTTACTGACAATCTCCTAGCATGTAACTTCAATAAAATCAAGTTCTGGGAACACCTTATCCAAAAGCATGGCATTTTACAAAGCTGTTAGTTGCATCAAACGCTTTCAGATAGTAAAATGCCTTTTTCTTAACCACAACAGTTTGAAGTTGTAAATGCTGAAATTAGAATCCAGAGAAAACAGAACAGGAATTTAAACCACTGGTATACCACTGCTGCAGTCTCTCCTTTGTCTCTCCTGTTGTCTCTCCTTTGAAACTAGGAAAGAGGTGTCATATATTCTTGGAGAACAGTTAGTTCAGTAACAATGTGATCTGTATCTGATACACTTCTCTGTGTTGAACACCCTTCAAATGGTCTATTGACAATTGCATAAATATTTAAGATAATATACTTACATTTAGTGGATGCCAGTAATTGATGGGATGACTCTCCAGAGAGGCCTTTCAATTTCTTCTTCATCTCTCTGTTGGTTTTCTTATAGAAAAATAACTCTTTTTCCAGTTGATGGACTTTTACTTCATACCCTTTCAGGGTTTCTGCAGTCTCTTCAGTATCTTGTTCTAGGGTTAGCAAATTAGCAAAACTAATTTAAGAAACAAATAATCTCTGTGCCAAAAAAAAAGTGTCCAACTACAACGAGTAAGTCTTGTACCTTGCTGACACTGCTTGCACTGTGTGGGTTTTAACAGCATCAAAAAGGTCATGCCAAATGCACTTGTTAGTTTTAACAGGAGTATTTAAAAGATCAAGCTCAGCAGGGCTGGTGTCTTTGAAAGTTCCACTATCAGCAAATTCAATATAAAAATACAACTATTATGATCCTGCTCTGAAATATATATTTGATTTTCTATTCATAGTGACACCATGTACCTGTTCCTCAACATCCTACACAACAACATCAGAATAAGTGATGACCAAAATATTTCTCTGAACCTTTATTTTTTATTTTTTTTCAGTTGGACTATAGTATTTGTCATTAGTGACTGAAGGTAATACTTGCTGTGAAATCCCCCTTGCCCAGAAGCAAATACCTTTGAAATGATGCAGTATTAACTGTATTTTTTTCTCATGTTCTTGTTGTTGTAGGGTTAGCTGCCTGTCATACTGCAATTTGATGTGTTCAAGTGCAGATTCTAATTCAAGTATCATGATTTCCTGGTCTATGACCTTCATTTCCTGTTCCTCAATTTGCAGTTGTAATTTGCGTTCAGACTCATGTAGGCCAACAATCTAAGAGAGAAACATAGCTCTTTTGATGTAGCAAGTAATTTTAATAAAAGCTTTTCCATCTTCTGCTTAATAGACTAAAGCCTACAAAAGCAGTGGTCTCTACAAGACATAAGCTTATATTTGAAACAGACTTGCTTGCTGCTACAAGTTCACACTTCAGAAATTAGCTCTATGCATTTTCATTACATGGACTAGTGGATTTCCTCAGTACTTT
Source organism: Colaptes auratus (assembly GCA_015227895.2). NCBI lineage: Eukaryota > Metazoa > Chordata > Aves > Piciformes > Picidae > Colaptes > Colaptes auratus. Next base: position 56,646,217 of record CM026897.1, read on the forward strand.
GTGCAGAATTTAATATGAAACAACAGTGTTTTCCTGATTCTGGAAACCTTCCAGCTTGCACCCCACAAACAACTTGTTCACAAAATCACCCACGGTCGCAAAGACACACCATTTCTTCTTTATATTTCCAGATATGAGTATGATTCATCAGTGTGTGGCTGTATACACTGCAAACAGTATTTTATACTGGATTTAAAGAAAATAAATACATAGGAATACTAGCCTGACCCTTATGAAGCCTGCAGTTTGGAAGAATTTCAGTGCAACATCACTGTTTAAATATGTTGCTGCTCCCAAAGTTAGCAGCAAGAACATTTAGTTATTTACAGTACCTTTTTGAGCTAGTGTCCCCAAAACAAGATATACAAATGTAACACAGAAGTATCCTATTTAGGTTAATATAAAAAATAGTAATTAAAAAAAATAACGTAACTGCAGATCTATGTAATCTGAAGAGATTTTCCACAAAATTTTAGTCTCTAGAATAGTAACCAAAAATAGAGTAAGATACTAGCAATTACCCAAAAATACCTTTTTGAAATATTTGAAAAGGATAACTCTGAGCTCAGCAGCAGACAGGGAAACAAGTTTTCCTATTACATTACTCTCACTCTGTGAAAGAATCTGAGAAGATGATCTAAGCAAATGCTGTCGGCTCTGAATACTTTCATTCTTGTAATCAATAGCAGCCTCCAGGGCTTCAATTCCTTCTTCCAGCTGGAAAAGGACATGTTCTTCCTACAGAGAAACACAAGTGAGATCTTTAAAAAAAAAAAAGTATAGGATTAATCTTTTCATACATAAGACAACTTTAACTTCATTCTCAAGAGAAAAACTAAAGGGCAAGACAAACTAGTAATAGTAGAGAGCATGGAATGGGAAAAATAAGAGGTAAGAGTACAGATCTAGAACACGTGTCTTATCCTTCCGTAGCGTATCTTCCACGTCACAGAGGCAGATCAAATGGTTCATTGCAAAAACAGAAGCCACATTTCCTTTTTAGGTCTTCCCTCTTCCTCCCCACAGTTTGATTTCTGCAATTATTTCTTTGGTTGTGCTAATTTTCTGCTGGCCTGATCAATGAAGCAGGTCAAGTAAGGAGTTTGGTGGCCACAACTTTGTAGAGAACTGGCAGAAATGCATGACCTAAAGCACTGCATAAGAATTTGAGGATTGAGATAAGTAGGGTTCTTTCTGGCACATTATCACTTCAGCCATATGCCCATACTGCTTCTCAAGACCTAAAAATAATCTCTGTATTTATGTAAATCAATTATATAGTCAATGTATATTATACAGATCAACTCAAGTGCAGACCACCCAAGTAATATGACTTATTTTCACTGAAAAAATAGAAATCTTCAGATGAGGTTTGCTTTTAACAAAATCCTATCCCTTTGGGTCTATCTTACCTAATATTTGTAGATAATTTAGGTTCTGATTCAATTGTTTTAATACATAACACTTCCTAAAATATGTATTTATCTCAGAGGTGCTTACTTACTTCAGCTGACAGCACTTTACCATCTTTCAGTTTCTCATCCACGCTATTTCTTCTTCTAAGCAGCTGATCCCTTTCTGTTTGGAGAACTTGAATTTTTTCCAAAATGTCTGTCTTGTCTTCAGTGGTGCTACCCTGAAGCTGCATACCTTGATCACATAGTTCCTGGTCCAGCAGAGTTAAGCGAGTTGACAAATTCATACTATTTTGGTTTAAAGCCTAAAAATAATCACAGCAACAGTAGATATAAAACTGAGACTTCCAGGAAGAAAAATTCTGCAGTGAAAGACTTGCCTGCTTCTTGCAATGGGACCCCATTTATTTTTAGTAGACAACTACCATAAAATTTATTATTCACTCAAAAGATGAAAGAAAGCAAATGCTCAAAGTGCAGTTTTCTACACACTAAAACTTCAAGAGGCTAGCTGTTTTAAGTGACAGTATTTCAATTTCTATTCACTTTTGCTGCTGAAAAATAAATAATGCAAAATGTTTCCCTGTCACCTTCTCTAGTTTGCAAAAGAACTGAGTAATTTTTTGATACTGTATTATTTAATCATAGAATTGTTTGGACTGGAAAATAGCTTTAAGATCACTAAGTCAAATCATAAAGTTAACACTGCCAAGTCCCACTAAACTATGTTTCTAAGTGCCATATCTATACATCTAATGCCCTGCAATAACAGAACTCCACAGTTCATATTGTTTTTTGTTGCAATTTGGGTGAGAAAAAGTGAATAACAATTATTGTTCTCCCCCAGTCATTCAGTCAGTACTATGACTGGTTAGTATCATGCTTTTTCTTAAATCACCTGACTAGATCTCAGTTTCTTGATTTCCAGGTGTTTTTTCTCTTGCAATAATGCTTCTTTTTTGGCTACAATGGCTTCTCTTTTCTTTATATCTTCTTCTAGTTCTGCTAACTGTTGGTGCTGTTGGAGAGTTCTTTCCATTTCTTCATCCAGCCATTTCTTTTGCTCTTCTAATTTCTAAAGTTTAAATAGAGATCCAGAGAACATTAACCAGAACTTTCGTGCTCAGAATTTTACAATTTTGTTTTTCCTTTTTTAAGAATAACTGATAAAATTGTGGAATAAATTTACTTTTTTTTCATATTAATGTTTACTCTGCGACAGAATTTTACTTGGACTAAGACAGAAATTGCACTGGCCTAAAAAGATGTACAGCAATGTTACATTGTTACATCTTGCACACAGAAATTTGTATCAGGTGCCTTTGATGAAATACATTATTTCCTAAGAACAGTTTTATAAATAGACATCTCCTAGGTTTGGAAGGTACCACAAGAATTCAACTAGCCCATTATCACTGCATTACAGAATAGACTAGACTAGACTAGAATTAACCAGGTTGGAAAAGACCTTTGAGGTCATCAAGTCCAACCTATCACCCAACATCATCTTATCAAGTAAAGCGTGGCAACAAGTGCCTCTCGTATTCTCCTCTTAAACACCTCCAGTGACAGTGACTCCACCACCTCCCTGGGCAGCCCATTCCAATGGGCAATCACTCTTTCTATGAAGAACTTCTTCTTAACATCCAGCCTAAACCTCCCCTGGCACAGCTTGAGACCTTGTCCTCTTGTTCTGGTACTGGCTGCCTGGGAGAAGAGACCAACCCCCACCTCGCTACAGCCTCCCTTCAGGTAGTTGTAGGCAGCAATAAGGTCTCCCCTGAGTCTCCTCTTCTCCAGGCTAAGCAACCCCAGCTCCCTCAGCCTCTCCGTATAGGGCTTGTGCTCCAAACTCCTCAACAGCTTTGTTGCCCTTCTCTGGACATGTTCCTATAGTTTCTCAAGACCAGCTATTTGTGGAAAAATATTAAGGATGAAAATCTATGATGTTTAAAGAAAGACAGTAAATGAGAGCTCTGATCCTACCAGCACAGTTCATTATAAATTTATTCTGAAGTCACAGTTTATCAGTTGATGTATTCCTGGTAAAGATAAAAAGTTGACTTCATTTCAAATTTTAAATTCTTTGTCACCTTTAAAGACTTTGGGTAATTCATGAAACTCTTATGTTCCAATGTCCACATCTGAAACAATGTTAAGTAGCACTGGGGATTTACTTTTCACTTTTCTGACTGTGTTAGAAACAATCAAGCCCACACAGCTCTGCAATTTATGCCAGGGATGCTAAAAACAAGCAAACTATGGAACATTCATAACAGAGTCCATCAGGATCACCCTCACACCTATCAGACAACCAAACCTGTCGAATTCTCTGGTCTCTGAATCAGCATCTTTGACAAAGAACAGAAAGAAAAGGCATTAAAGCCTCTCCTTCTGCCATTCAAAATGAGTACAAGAGCTGCTAGACTATTGTGACCGGTTTAGGCTGTGCCTTTGAGAAAGGGACAATTGCTGGAACACTCTGGCTGAATGTTTTTGATATTTAAATGACAACAAGATAGTCTAAACTAATTTCATTGGTAGATTGGTGGAATGCAACTTTAAGTTTAAGTTCTGTCAGTTCAGTCTGTGTTCAGTCTGGGTGCAGTCTGTACTGTTCTCTCTCTTTTCATGTGGGCTTGCCTGTTTCTCCCTCTGAAGCAACAGCTTTGCCGGGCAGGAGCGACCTTGAATTAACAAAGCTAACCAGATAAGAAAACTAATTCTTGCATACGCTTTGAGCTAACAGAATTTTTCTCCTTAATTGCCTTTCTCTCCCTCTCTAACCCTTTTTGGGAAAAAAGGGAGGTAGGGAGGGAGAGAAGGGGGTTTAGGGAACGCCCCTGGCCGGCTGGAGGGAAAAAGCTTTTCTGCATTACGTTCATTGCTGTATATTTCTGTATATGCATTGTAAATATTGTATATTTGTGTACATATTCATTGCATTCCATTTATGCATGTAAATATAGCTTATTTCATTTGCTTTTCCGACTGAGTTAGCTGTGGTTTCTTTGTGTGGGGGGGAGAATTTTCTCACCCTACCACAACTATACTCCCAATTTTTCCAACAGTGAAAAAGAAGACAAAGCTATGATGGAATACTCTTCTTCCACTTTAGAAAGATGACTAGGCGTGAAGAAATACTTCCTTCCCACCCCCCACCCAGGACTCATAAAGATTCAAAATAGGTTAGCTACCTGTAGCTTCTGTGAAGATCGCATTGAACTATTTTTCTTTTTAAATAAAGCAATCTCTTCATCCTTAAGGATCTTCTGTTGCTCCATCTCAAGTTCCTATAAACAAACAAAAAAGCACTGTTCTTCTTGTCTCAGTTTTCAAAATGTATTAATGTCACAGTCCACACAAGTATATAATCTGAAATACAGACCTAAATTTATGTGTAAAATTGAAATTCAGAGCTAGACATCATGTAATAAAGTAAATTTTTAAAAGCTGAAAAACACACAAGATTTCATGAAAATGTTTATAGAGATTTGTCAAGAAAGTCATTACTTAAATCTATGGAAAGCTTGGCAGTAGAGTTTATTGCCTTGGGGAAGCACAGGTAAAAATGGGTCACCTCATTTTTTGTCATAAAGAAACAGCAGGAATCGTACTTTAATTTGTTGCTGGTCCTGCTGAAATCTCTGCTTCTAGTTGCTTATTTTTCCCTCTTTCCTCACACAGTCTCTTCTGTAGCTGGGTCAGCTGATGCTTCATCTGAGCCACATTCTGTTCAAGTTCTGTTGCTTGTCTCTTGCTTTGGTTAAATAATAAAGCCAGATTCTTAGCATCTTGATGCTGCTTCTGTAAGGCCTGAATATTCATGAGAAATTGCAGCTTAATAGCAGGAAAACATAAACTAAAATGATTCAACTTCATTCTTTATTTCACCAAATTCTTAGTCAACAAGACTTACTAGCTCCTGCCAAAACAGTCATTTGTTGTTTCTGTGGTTTCTGAGCTACCTGGTAAAGTTGGCATAGGCAGAATTAATCTCAAGAAATATGAAAAAGGTAAAGATACTGTTCATGCTTGGCAATACAATGAAAGTAGTAAAATCAAACATCCACAGTTCTGGAAAATGTGCAGAGAAATAATGCTGCCATAATGCTGGTCCTGAGTTCAAGACAATAAGCCAGCTACCTCTTTCTGTATGATGCTTGTCCAGCCCATCATTCTAGCACCAAGAGACACACAACACCTAAGTTGGTGTGGTGGGTTGAAATTTCCGCCCCCCCAACATTAACTTTGCCAGACCAGCTCAGCTGGAAGCAAATGAAAGCTGTATTTACAGGCAAAACTTCAATGAATGCATTGAACATATACAAAATATACAGTATTTACAATATTTACAGATATTTACAGTTAACAAAGAGCATAAGAGCCCCCTTGGACAGAGACCAGGAGAAGCTACCAGCTTCTCCTTCCCTGCCCACCCAGACCCCCCTGGCCAAAGAAGGGGAGAGAGAGAGCAGACAAAGTTGCTGTTAGACATAACCAAAACAATACAGCCAAGGTCAAGCAGGGGCAAGTTAGTATCTCTCCAGGGCCAAGAAGCAAGAAGAGAAGAGATGAGAAGAAGGAATTGCTTTGGTACAGCCTTACTTATAGTAGGTATCTCTCCAATGAAATTGTTTAGAATTATCTTTGGTTTCCTTTTTACACCCAATAGTGATTTATTTACATTTTTCTACTTTTCTGTTCGAAATCTGTAATAAAATTTTAAAGGCATAGCCTAAAACTGCCACAGTTGGTCATACACAGAATTTAAACGTGGGTATAGCAGAACTTAGAAGTAGAAGGTCAATGCCAAAGAAATATGACTGTACTGAGCCTGGTCTTGCAAACTATCATAGTGATTTGCTTAGAGCTTGAATTTATATGGTATTTTCATAAAAGATTGATTTTATTTATGGCAGGTAATAAACTTGTTATAGTCTTGTGCAGGTTGTTTTATGGTGCAACATACAATGGTCTAGGAGAATCTCCTATTTCTTTCTTGGTTTCGTATCTACCAGGAAATTAGTGTCTTTATCTAACCAAATATATGTTAAATACCATTCTGAGTACAATAGTAAGGTTCTCATTAGCTACTTTAGCAAGCTTCCTTTGTGTAAAACTGGTGTTAAGGTTCAAAGGTGTCAGTGAGACAGAGATTTGCAGATCTTAATGGTCAGATCAGAAGTACCTGCACTTTCAACTTAGCTGCATCCATCTTCTTACTGAACTCTTTCTGCAACTTGGCTTTCTCAGGAATGTCTCTCAACTCCTTACTCTCCAGCTCCTGAAGCTGCTTTTGTGTTTCAGTCAGTTCCATTTTGGCCCATTCAATTTCTTGTTCCAGTTTAGTTATCTTCAAGGAATATTGCTTGCTGACAGATTGAGCATCCTTACCTTAAAGAAACCACAGCCAAATAGTTTAAAAACAGCAGGAAAATCAGTTGAAATGTAATACTTAATTCTGTAACTGAATCATTGCTTACTTCACTGCGGCTCTACCAGTAATTTCCAAGACATTTTCCAACCCTAATGGAACATACAATTCCTTTCTAACTCTGGAATACAGATAAAGGAGAAGTCTTAAATCTCAATTCTTCACAAGTTGTGAGATTTCACCAAAGAAAGTGCCACCTGAGTGACAAATAAAATTAAATTCTTCTGCATAGGGCAGTTTTTTTGCCAAAAATGGGTTGCCTGTATTTCATAAATTTTGCTTTTTCCAGAAAAATATGCTCTTTGTGTATTTCTCAGCTCTCATAACAATCTACTTAAACAACTTTGGATTGCCCTCTTGATTGCCCTCCCTGACTTGCCCTCTGTAGATGATCTTTTTCAAAGTACTATTTCTTGGGACAGAGAATCTTTCTCACTGCCAGCAGACAACCTCAAGAGAAGGTATGTACAGAAGAGCGTGATTGAAGGAATTGAAGGGGCTAAGCAAAGAGATCCTCACTGTCATCACGAGGCTAGTTCTAGAAGGCATATATATACCAGGACAGACATGTAAGGGATGTAGGCTAACTAGGACACTGACCTTTTCCCTCATCCACTTCTGACTTCTGCTTCTCAACTGTAGTGGTGGGAATGCTTACATTCCCAGCACAGTGATGTGTCTTCTCTCCTATCCCAGACACCATGTGATAAATACATGTCCCTGAAGAGATCAGTGGCACTGAGCATACGTGAAAAATTACACTATTGGTGGATAAAAGCAGTAATCATCAAAGACCAATTTATTTTACGAATACAACTGCATATCACAGCAGAGTAAGCTGTAACAAAAATTTACAATCTTCAGTGCAATCATAGCAAGTAATTAATGAACATTATGAACCTTAATGTTACTAAAGTATTCTTACATAAAATAATTACATAAAAACTAAGACATGCAGGACATCAGAATTTTTGTGCCTTTTCTTCTGCCTCTGAACTTCTAATTTTCCGTACAGTAGCCAGTTACCTGTTCTTATTAATTCCTTAATAAGTTCCTCTTTCATTTTGATATTAAGTTCAAGTTCTCTCATATTTTGCTTGGCTCCAGTGAGTCTCAACTCCGAATTCTTTAACTTCTGCATGTTAAAAACATGATTTTTCTGAAGGCTGCCAATGTCTTCACCTTGAAAGAAAATATGCAATGTGGAGATTAAAAATATGGAATACACTCCAGATTTGCAGAAGGTAGTGCTCTGGAACACTGTATGTGTGGAGTTCTTCCAGACAAAGTAGAAGAATCAAAAAGAAACAATAGGTCAAAACTTTTTCCTTACCATGTGTCTAAGCAGGAAAAGAAAGGCTGGTATGAACTAGCATTTCAAAGACCTTAAGTGGCAGGAAAAATATTCATTGAACTACGTCAGTGTATCTCTGATAAGATAACGGCATCTATTTTATTTAGTGATGCAGTAGTAAATATTAATATCTGAACAGCTTTTTGATGTGTGAAGTGCTTTATAATAATAAGTATTAATAATAAGTATTACTTAAACATCAAGGTCACTGAAATCAGTTTCAGAAAAGGGGAGAAGAATCACAAAAGCCTACACTGGACTATAACAAAAACTCCAATATTTGTATCAAATACACATATTTTACTGGGAAAAGTAATTACATGTGCTAAATACATTCTTGCATATTCTGATAGTGGAACAAGATCTGCTTTCATGACTTCCATTTTACCTGTGGTTGTGTCAGTCTGTAGCACAGACTCTTTGGATAAACCAGACTTGTCTACTTGACACTCCATGTCACTTAGATCAGGAAGAAAGCACAGAGAAGCCTGATTTTGGGTCCATGTTCCATTTGTGAAAGGCCTATGGAAGAATGAAAACATGGTACATTCCAAACACATAGGGATGTTTTTTTTTCCAGCTTCATGGGAAGTATATGACCTTAGCAGAGAAGAATCTCAAAGTCATGTTAAGCATTTGTACCTTCTCCCTCATCAGATCTCTACCTTCCTACCTCTCTGATCTTCACAGTGGAATGCGGCCCAAAACCAAGGATTACGCAATCTTTATTAAATCAAAGTCCTATATTTATTAAATATTTTGTAATATGCTGCATTGGTCCTATAAATTTACCGTAAGTAATACCAGGAGTGGTCTCATATTATGGCAGGATTAGGCAGTAATACTGCCTTTGCTATACATTTATCTACAAAAGCAAAAAAGGAATAATTTTTAAAATTACTTAAGTGGGGTTTTCTTTTTGCTGCCTGTATTTTCTTTCTCTTCATCGCTGTGATCAGAGAGGTGGCAGTGAAGGACCTTATCTTGATCTTCTATGTTGCTCAGCACTGTCTGTCTGCGAGCATGGAATTCTGCCATTACTCGGGCCAGTGAAAAGGCAGGGGGGCTGGTGTACACCTGTCAGAAACCACACGAAACACATGGTAGGTAAAAACACTTGCAACAATTTAGCAGTTCTTTACTGATCTTTTAAAAAATATTTCCATTTAGAAGTGTGCCAACACCTGAGTTTGGTCTACTACTGAGGTCTTCTCTAATAATTCTGAACGCCCTTGTAACAAAAGGTTTTGCAAGAGCTCGGAGCGCTTGCTCCAAATGGGAAAGAAGACCTGTTGGCAATTCATTACCCAATGCATTTGATAAGAATAGCAATTAAATTTTGATAATGCTTTGTATTTGAACCCTCAAAACCTCCATAAAAACATCAGAAAAGACTAAGGCTTTTGTACTTGTTATAGTTGTAGGCCTTTTTACAGTTATGGTATAGTATACACTATAAGACATTAAAAAGTAATTTTTCAGAGTCTTCAGTAGGAGGCTGAACAGCATCTGAGAAAACCATCATTTGTCATATCAAGCCTAATCACTGAGCTAGAACTGCTAACAAAGTAAAGGAAAAAAACATCTAACATTTGTGTAGATGTTACCTTTCGGGTCTCTGTCCCTGAAGGTGGGTGAAGGGAGTGTAGCAGACTCTTTGTGAGTGGGACACTGTATGGCCTTCTTGCAGATGCCACAACAGCTGGCCTATCCACACAAGTGCTTGAGGAGCCCAAGGTTTTCACATCTGTAAACTTCTCTAATTTTTCTTTTAGCTGATCAATAACCATTTGCTGTTCCACCATTTTCTCATTCTCATGGAGAGAAAAAAAAAAAGGCAAAGCAAAACTGTTGCTGAGTATTAGCTGAATTCCTTCAAAGACCATGAATCTTGTAAATCATCCATTGACACTACATTCTCCTGCAGTGCATAGACAAATTCTGAAGCAAACTGAAAATGCTATGACATGTCATTAATCTAACACACAAATTCCAGCTCAAATAAAATTTTGATACATTTTTGTCCATTAAGACCTATCCCTAGCAAGTTAAGTTAGCTTATCTAGGGATCTAGTGAGATGTGGATGACATACTTATCAGTATGCTTGCTTTCTATCTATGTTTATGGAGAAATAAAGTGGGAATTTAACAAAGAAGTTCAAATAAGACACATGGGCTGAGTCTAATTAATTAAACATGTATACAGGCTTCCTCTTCAAGCACTTCCAATTAAAGATTATTTGTATTAATAAACATAAATATGTACATGATCTTAGGATCCTCTGCATAGGCTTCTTTTCCTTCTACCCAGCCTGAAATTTGTTGGTAATGCTAGTATGGAGAACTTACTTACCTGTTCCTCCTGGAGCAGTCTCTGCATGTTTCAAAACTTGTCTTACCTAGACTCATCCATAAGGCCAATATTGTATCTGTTTTCAACTCTTTCTATTCTTTTCAATTCTTTTCAAAGTATCTTTAAAATCTGGCCCACTAACCACGGTAATGTTGAAGAATAGCTAGTGATAGTCAAACAAGAGTATCCAGTGAAAGATGTTTTGCATTCTCCTACTTTGAATAATACATTTTTGTTCATTCTTTGTATCTTCTTTTCTTAGACTGCAAGCTCCTTCCAGACAAACATAGACAGTACATAATACTCCTGTGTCACAGGAAATAGAATATATGTATGAATACTGTTATTTGTTTTGATTTTGGAAGTGGTAAAGGCCAAGTGATGCACTTTGAAGCTATTACTCAACCCTTTAAAGACACTTTGTCCCTAATTCCCCTGTATATACAATCTCACAGTGCAACACCTGTTATATAAACACATGTATAAACATTTAGTATCTATCTAGTACCTGGTACTTTCAAAGTCCTTATACTATCACTTATCACTAAATTACATATTCCTGTGAATGCAACTTAAAATTCTGACAGAAGCAGTTGCTTTCCATTATTCTACCTATTTTATATGTTTTAAAATAAAAGTGGCAATTTAGTGGATTAAGTACCAAAATAATACCGGAGACCTCTCAAGCTTCTCTCCTGTCTCTGACTCTGAAGCAATGGTAATCTCTGCCTTGTAGCTTCCACAATTTACATAAGCATTATCTCAGTGTAATAAATTGACGCTATGCTGTATAGGTTACAAAGGGGGGGGGGGGAATCTAGCCAGAGATAACACAAAAGAAAGAAGGTGACAGAGGGAAGAAAAAGATGACTAGTATGCTTACCTTTCACTGATTGACTCTTCCCAAGCCATCAGCAAAGAAGATAAAAAAGGAGGAAAAGTAGAATAAGAAGAAAAGTACTAGCTAGCTAACCATGCTTACGTTTTCCTTTTTTAAAAAGTCAGATAATTTATCTATCATCCATGTGACAGGCAACATCATAATATTAACTATTAACAGTCTCCTGAATCTTGAAATATCTTACACTTACTACCCATCATAATTTTGTTAGCATGCACAAGATCTAGAGAAGGAAGGAGGCAAGTAGCGTTTCTACTATGTCACTCAGGTTTTTTAACTATACATGCTCAAAAAATTAGGATGAAATTCTGTTTTCTATAGTCAAAAAGGAACAATATTCCAATTCTTAATGAAACTGTAATAAAATACATTTCTAGGCAACCTTTCAATTGAAGCATTCTATAGGATCTTTATAGTCTTTTTTAGGTTCTAAAGAATCTTTAAGACTTTTCAAATCCTAATTCTTCAGGTGTCATGAAGCTACTTAGCAATAATAGGGTGTGTTATGCTTCAAGAAGCACAGAGAAGGTGAATGATTCACCTCATTGTACAGGAAGGCTGCGGCACAGCTAGCATGATACACAAGCTTCAGGAATCACACTGGTGTTCTTCATCCACAGGATGAACTTAACTAATTAAGTGATGCAGCTCTAACTCAAGCAAAATTTCCGTAAGACTGACAGATAGTTATGTCCAAAAAAAGTCCTGAGTCTTAAAATGGTGAATACATTCATACAACGGAAGGGTGGTGTGGTAGAGATACACGTACCTGCAATCGATTTGTTTCTTGAGCCTCCTTTAAAGACTGCAGTTGTTCTTTGTTTTCCTGCAGTAATGTCTTTATCTGATTCTGCAGTACCTGTAGTTCACGGTCCTTCTGGCTAAAGACTTCTTCATCCATAACTAGAGCCTGCTAGATTATAAAAAAAAAAAGTTCAGCTTTGGAAAAAGGGACAATATTATTTTTTTATTATTATTATTTTACTACCATAGTTGGAGAATAATAATTTTAAAACTTCCCACAACAAAGCCTAATTTATTGTTAAAATATGTCATCTGAACTGCAATTTTTTTGAGGTAAGAATGACAAATTTTCCAAGTGGTTGTCTACGGTTTCTGCTGGTTATTTCCTCACTTCTGATTCATCTATTGACTTTCTTCTGACAAATTTATTGCTTCCAAAGCATATAAAGTAACCATAATCAAAGCTATTTTATTGAAGTAGATCTCTAGATCAAATTATTCTCTCTAGGGTGCTATGAGATGCAGCCACAGCATCTCACCATCAATCACAAGATTAATATGCTTCTCAAATTAAAAAGTAAGGACAGCTGTCTTCATTCTGCAACTCAGACAAAAGCCTAAAGATCAAAGAAATCACGAAAATGCTTCTTCAGATGTTCTCATGGATAAGAACTTCCAAATGTTGTTACTCTTCCAGAAAGCCCATAGAATCCAAATACAAAGTATGGACACATCACGTCTTACTGGTCTAAAACTGAATACTTCTGTACACATAGCTCGCCTGTGATGTCTTTCTTCCAAGAAAAGACTTGTGATACTTTTTCCTGAATCCACTCAAGAATCTGATGTCTCTTTAGAGAAAATAACTTTTTTCCAAAGTCTATGTACCAATGCAAATGCTTCTACTAAATGTAGTTGACAAGTGTATCCTGTGACCCACTGGTGGTGTATCATTATGCAGAATTGAGCCAGCTACAGAAAGAACCCTGCACAGATGTTGGTGTAGTGACAGAGGATGATGTGATGGAAAACTAAGTGGCATATTGTATTAAAGATACATAACTAAAACCAGAATACATTCACTCAGTTGCATTTGATATAGCTGTCAAGGGCTTGGTGGGGGTGACTGCAGGGGCAGTATCTGTGAAAAAAGTCCATGGTTTCCTCATGCTAGACACAGCTGGTTCCAGGTGACTCCACTGGACTCACCAGAGCCTCTCAGCCAAGATGTGGACCATGAGGAGGATTGGAAACTGGCAGAGTTCAGAGAGTTGTGATCAGTGGCACAGAATCCTGTTGGAGGCCTGTGGTCAGTGGTATCCCCAGGGATCAGTACTGGGTCCATTTTTGTTTATTACCTTCATCAATGACCTGGATGAGGGGATTGAATGCACCCTCAGCAAGTTCACTGATGAAACAAAATTGGGAGAGGTGGCTGACACATAGTCAGGCTGTGCAAACATCCAACAAGATCTTAACAGGCTGGAAATCTGGGTGCAGGCAAACCTCCTGAAGCTCAACAAGGACATGTGCAGAGTCCTGCATCTGAGGAGGAATAACGTCAGGCACCAGTACAGGTTAGGGGCTGCCCTGCTGGAAAGCAGCCCCTTGGAGAAAGACCTTGGAATCCTAGTGGCCAACAAGTTATCCATGGGACAGCAATGTGCCCTTGTGGCTAAGAGAGCCACTAGCATCCTGGGGTGCATTAAGAAAACTATCCAGCAGAACTAAGCATGTTCTCCCCGCTACTCTGCCCTGGTGACACCAGGGATCTACTGGAGAAAGAGACAGGCAACTACTGGAGAGAGTCCAACGGCAAGCTTGTGGGATTTGAACATCTCTGCTATGAGGAAAGATGGGGCTGTTTAGTCCTGAGAAGAGAAGGCTGAGAGGGTATCTTACCAAAATCTATAAATACCTGAGGGGTGGACATCAGGATGAAGGTGTCAGTCTCTTCCTAGTGGTGACCAGTGATACAACAAGGAAAATAATACAATACAATACAATACAATACAATACAATACAACAGGTTGGAAGAGACCTTCAAGATCATCACGTCCAACCCATCAACCAATCCAACCCACCTAAATACAATACAGTACAATACAGTACAAAACAGTACAATACAGTACAATACAGTACAATACAACCCACCTAAACAACTAAAAAACTAAACCCTGGCACCAAGCACCCCATCAAGCCTCTTCTTGAACACCTCCAATGAAGGTGACTCCACCACTTCCACAGGCAGCTGATTCCAGTGGGCAATCACTCTCTCGGTATAGAACTTCTTCCTAAGATCCAGTCTAAACCTGCCCTGGCGCAGCCTGAGACTGTGTCCTCTTGTTCTGGTACTGGCTGCCTGGGAGAAGAGACCAACCTCTGCCTGGCTACAACCTCCCTTCAGGTAGTTGTAGAGAGCAAGAAGGTCACCCCTGAGTCTCCTCTTCTCCAGGCTAAGCAACCCCAGCTCCCTCAGCCTCTTCTCATAGGGCTTGTGCTCCAAACCCCTCACCAGCTTTGTTGCCTTTCCCTGGACACGTTCCAGCAAGTCAACAACCTTCCTAAACTGAGGGGCCCAGAACTGGACACAGGATTCGAGGTGCGGCCTAACCAGTGCAGTGTACAGGGGCAGAATGACCTCCCTGCTCCTGCTGGCCACACTGTTTCTGATGCAGGCTAGGATGCCATTGGCCTTCTTGGCTGCCTGGGCACACTGCAGGCTCATGTTCAACCTACAATCAACCAGCACCCCCAGGTCCCTCTCTGCCTGGCCGCTCTCCAACCACTCTGACCCCAGCCTGTAGCACTGCATGGGGTTGTTGTGGCCAATGTGCAGAACCCGGCACTTGGTACAAGCTGGGGGACAGAAAGGTCCACCTCAACCTGAACAGAAACTTCTCTATGGTGAGGGTGATGGAGCACTGGAATAGGCTACCCAGAGAGACTGTGGAGTCCCCTTCTCTAGAAACACTCAAGACCTGCCTGGATGCATTCCTGTGTGGCCTGAACTATGTGATCCTGCTTTGGCAGCAGGGTTAGACTCGATGGTTTCTAGACATCCCTTCCAACTCCCAACTGGGGTCAGAGTGGCTGGAGAGTGGCCAGGCAGAAAGGGACCTGGGGGTACTGGTTGACAGTAGGCTGAACATGAGACAGCAGTGTGCCCAGGTGGTAAGAAGGCCAATGGCATCCTGGCCTGCATCAGGAAGAGTGTGGCCAGCAGGAGCAGGGAGGTCATTGTGCCCCTGTACTCAGCACTGGTTAGGCAACACCTTGAGTCCTGTGTCCAGTTCTGGGCCCCTCAGTTTAGGAAAGAGGTTGAATTTCTGGAACGTGTCCAGGGAAAGGCAACAAAGCTGGTGAGGGGTTTGGAGCACAAGCCCTATGAGAAGAGGCTGAGGGAGCTGGGGTTGCTTAGCCTGGAGAAGAGGAGGCTCAGGGGAGACCTCATTGCTGTCTACAACTACCTGAAGGGAGGCCGTAGCCAGGTGGGGGTTGGTCTCTTCTCCCAGGCAACCAGCACCAGAACAAGAGGACACACTCTCAAGCAGTGCCAGGGGAGGATTAGGCTGGATGTTACGACGAAGTTCTTCATAGAAAGAGTGATTGGCCATTGGAATGGGCTGCCCAGGGAGGTGGTGGATTCCCCATCACTGGAGGTGTTTAGGAAGAGACTGGATGGGGTGCTTGGTGCCATGGTTTAGCTGATTAGATGTTGTTGTATGATAAGTTGGATTTGATGATCTCAAAGTTCTTTTCCAACCTGGTTAATTCTATTCTATTCTATGATTCTGTGATTTTGGCCTTGTTGAAGTTCAGATGATCTGATTTGCTCTGCGTGTTTGTGTACCAAACCATTTTTGCATGCCTCGGTCTATTAATTGAAGGGTAGAGACAAAAAGAGAGAAGACCTGATGCTGTGCAAACATTCTTCAGCAAGACTTAAAACATCTTTGTGCTACCAGCACTGTACTGCTCACAAATCTAAAACAACACCCTACGAGCTGCTATGAAGTAAATTAACTCCACTCCAGTCTGACCTAGCATACTAGCATACCTCAAAACAAAAAAAATCTAACAGGTAAAACATCTTAGCCTCATAGAATCATCTTGAAACTGACTAACCAAAATATAACATTACTTACGTCTACCATGATCAAGATGATCATCTATTCAGTGATCCTCTAAAATAAAGCTATTCCCAGGAAATAACACCAAAAAAATTAAACAAGATTGTGAGTTCAATTTTAATTGTCAAATTAACTATAGGTAAATGTTAAAAGTTTTGTATCTTTTGAAATTGAATTAAAGTTTTAGCAGGCTGGTCTTTCACACAGCTATTTAAATAATCAACTTATAATTAAATACCTGGCTTTTCTTTAGTTCCTTCTTTAGCTGAAAAATTGTGATGTGAAGTGGCTCTTGGCTAGTCCCAGTCCCTGTGTCAGTTTCCTGTACGCTGAGAGCTTCCTTTCTTACTTCCTGTACCATAGTGATCCACTTCTGCAGCCTGTCCCGTCGATTTCTTTCTAAGTTAACATCACCATTCAAATCAAGCAGTAATGGGAGAGCTTCATCTACACAATTTCTGTAACTGAAACATTGAACTTGAAGCCGGGTGAGCTGCTCCTCAAGAGAACTTATATGAGTTCGTTCCTGATTTAAGTCACGTGAACCCTGACTACCAAATTTCTGGTTCTGCAAAGCTTCTCGAAGCAATTTGATTTCAAGTTCCATTTCATCAATCCGTTCTTGATCAGGGTTGTAATTTACAACTGGTTTATTTCTAATGTTTTTGGCTCTGTTGGCATATCTAAGGGAATTTAAAGATTCATCAAAGTCTGATGAGGATGGACTTATACATGTTATCATGACCGTCTTGGCATTTCCTCCAAGGGAGTCTTTCAGAAGACGAGTGATTTTAGCATCCCTGTATGGAATGTGTACATTTTTCCTTTTAGGATCTCCAAGGGCACTGATGACATTTCCCAAGGCTAACAGACCACTGTTGATCCGAACTGATTCTTTGAAGCGTTCACCAGTATTTCCAGTCTTTGTCACTCTCTCTGATCCTGCCAAATCCACAAAATGAAATTTGGAGGCAATCCTTTGGACTGATTTCCTGGATGGATCCCGTGCAACATTGGTATTTTTCTGAGGCTCTGCAGGTTGTTTCTGACAAATACTGATGGTAAAAATGGCATGAGATCGACTAGAGTGCTCATTCATTTGTGTTGTGCCTGTGTGACGAGCTGCACTGCCGCTTTTCAGCAGGCTTATAACTTCATCTGCACATTCTACAGGGAACTCCTTAGCACCAATAATCACTACAAATACCAAACCAAAGAATAATTCAATTATTTCTAAGTGCTTCAGCAGAAGTTTACAGCAATGCGAAGTAGTCAAACTATAAACATGTATTAGAAAACCATTATTATGAGGTCATAGCATACACCTTTGAAAAGTAAGACATCAATATGTGAAAAGCATTAAGCACAACATATCTGAAACTTCCAGATATTTAATATACAGGTGTATTGTGTCAAATCATTAGAAACAGTATCTTAAACACAACGCACAGCTTTGCTCATTTACACCTTGCCATAAATAATTTGCAGACTAGTGCTATCTGGAAAAAGTATGAGCAAAGTCAGTTTAATGATATTTTGCTGGGGGGGGGCGGAGAAGGGGAAAAAAAGAAGCTTTTAGCCGAAATTATTCCTACCCTATAGTAAGAACAAAATGTATATTCCATATAGCTCAGATAGTTCATCCTCTTAGGTATCTATTAGCAATCTAACAATGTAAAAAGGTACTGCTGTCAGGTACTCCTACCAAGTACCCCTATCAAGTGTATTTTCTATCCTTTGCTTTAATGAAGTATGTGGTAACTAAAGTACTGAATATGACTTAAACTGCACTAAAGAAGTTTAAAATATATGGGAGGATCCTTATGAAGCAATGATATTGTGCTAAATCAGCACTTTCTTCCAGCTACAGACAAGAAAACAATGCCAGCAACAATAATATATTGCTATTAAACATAACAATTAGAATGTAAAGAATACAGAAAAAAACCCAGACAGCACAGTTACAGAATAAAATATCTCTGCTGTGGATTTTTTTTTCTAGTATTTTCACCGAGAACTATAGGAGAAGGGTTAATTTCAATGCTTCCAAAATATCAGATTCTATTATTAATGAAACATTTTATTCTACTCATTTAATTTAAAAACTGTTTAAAAACTGTAATTCTGATGGGAGAAGAAAAAGTGTAATATTAAAACACTCAGGTGAATAATCCTGCTACTGTGTTTCTAGACGAAAATTTAAAGAAGTAGTAGACTGTATTTTTACTTTAGCATTTGTTGCCATTTCTGATGGAGCATCTATACTGTTCGCAGGCATCTAAAACTCCCAAACTGCTTCACATCCACTAAGCTAAGTTCATATGAATATTTAACTGTTTGTAGTATTAGTAATGAAAACACACTTTCAAGAGATGGGAAGAATTTCTTGGTACACAACTGAAACTCAGCACACTAAATTCTAGGGACAAAATCCTACCCGTATTTCCCTTTTCATCTTCTCGGATATGTAATTCTTTTGCAGAGGTCTCCAACTCCAATAAATCGCGAAGTTTGTCTTTGTAAACCTCTATATAAGATACCTTCACATGGAAGTCAATGTTACGATTTTCAGAAATATGATGAAACAGTTCCTCAATAGCCCGTGGAATGATGCCCTTTTCATCCTCTGCAACGGATGCTAAAATACAAGCAAAGATGTCACGGAAGCCTGCAGCCAATCAGTTGCATGGATTACAAAGACTGAAGATTGAGAAGCCTGTGATATCATAGAATCATAGAATCAATAAGTTTGGAAAAGACCTCAAAGATCATCAATCCAACTTGTCACCCAAGACCTCATAACTACTAGACCATGGCACCAAGTGCCACGTCCAATCCCCTCTTGAACACCTCCAAGGACAGTGGCTCAACCACCTCCCTGGGCAGCCCATTCCAATGGCTAACAACTCTCTCTGTGAAGGAAGAACTCTCTCTGTGAAGATTTGATACTGCTTTGTAAACACTTGTTTTCTAGGATTCAAAAATCCTTGTTTGCATCCATTAGTAGGAGTCAAAGTTAGAAGCTAAATTACATAATGTTATAATCACAAAAAGTGTGAATAATATGGAGTCTCCTTTATTCCTACTGCTGAGACTCAAAAAAAGCAGACTGCAGTCTGTCTCTTCAGCCTCTAAAGTTAACCTTAATTTTTGTGCACAGGGAAGAATAAAACTTAAACAGTCCTCCTTGTCACATTTGTTGTGTAAATGCTTAGGTTTGGGTTGAGTTACTAGAGAACATCTTTCTAAATCAGGTGATTAAATTTTGTACATACAGAACATGTTTTCCTGTGAGTTCTCTGTTTTAACCCATTAAAGCATGTTCAGTAGTTTCCTGAACTGTTGATCTCTGATTCTTCTATAACTGGAGTAATTTAGCCTGAAGAAGGCTCCCAGGGAAACCTTCTCTCTCCCTTGTTGCAAGAAGCAGAACAAGAAGAAATTGCCTCTAGTTTCACCAGAGCTTTAAATTGTACATTAAGGAAAATTACTTCACTAAAAGCGTTGTTAAGCATTGGACCAGGCTGCCCAGGGAACTGGTTGAGCCACCAGTACTGGAGGTATTTAAAAGATGTGTAGATGTGGCACTTAGGGACATGGTTTAGTGATGGACTTGGCAGTGATAGGTTAACAGCTGGACTCAATGATATTAAGAGTCTTTAACAACTAAAATAATTCTGTGATTCTATGATTCTAAATAAAAAGAAGATCTTAATACCTACCAAAAGGTTTTAAATAATCTAATTACATCCATTTGCAAGACTCAAGTTACAAATTTCTATGTCATACAAAAAAAAAAGCAAAGAGTGAGCAACAATCATCTAAAGAAACTTTTCCAAGGAAAGGTAAATCACACATAGCAAGAATCTCTAAACCAATATATGTCAAGAAGAAATTACGGTTTAACTTGCATGTTAAAATGAAGACTGAGAAAACAACATATTATACCCCCAAATTTTATACAACCTACCAATGTGGCCACCTCCAATGGTGTAAGTCTTGCCAGAACCTGTTTGTCCATAAGCAAACACTGTAGCATTGTATCCGTTAATCAAGGACACTAGAAGAGGCTTAATACAGACAGCATAAACTTCATCTTGGGTTGAGTTTTTGCCAAACACGTAATCAAAAGTGAAGACACGGTCTTTCCCAATGATAATCTGTTGGGTATTCCGGACTAGTCTTACACATGTTTGGTGGTTGTGAAGTACTTCTTTGAAAAGCAGAGGTCTGACTCGAACTGCAACTTTAACTGGTGTCTCTTCCATACTAGAATCCATCCCTGTGCTCCCCACAAAGTACTCACATAGTCAACAAAATGCCTGCAACCTAGAAAATCAGGACACCACCATCAGAGAGAGCTGTACAACTACAGATGCAAAACACATTTTCGTCAACTTCATTTTTTTATTCATCCAGGCACATTAATTTTAATCCCCTAGGAAGGGGAGTATGTAGAAGTGCCAACATGCTCCGCCTCTTTTAAAATCGTATAAAATAAATAAATAACCAAATGGGAAGGGACGGGGTGGGGGGAGGGAAATCTGTTCACTGCTTCGTACAATAGCGTGAGAATATAAACCAGGTGTTTGCCAAAGCTACCAAAATACTCCGGTGCCCACACATCGTGTGCTCTTGACTGCCAGAAGGCAGGAGCGCATACTACTGGTACGGTTTTTGCTGGCATGCGTATTCTGAGAGCGGGACAGTATATTTTCCGTGTTCTATCTCGAAGAGGTCTTTTCACTCCAAACCTGAAAGCAGCCGGAACGGGATCACGCCAGAGTCCCCGGGAGCCGTCCGCGGAATCCAAGCGCCCGGGCTGCCGGGGCCTCAGAATCCCGCTACAGCTCCAGCATGGGGCCGCCGGCCGCTGCCGCCGGTGCCAGGCAGAGAAGCAGGGCAGAGACTGAGGCAGGCCGCGGCAGAGCCCGCCGAGGCGGCGGCCTACCGCTCTCCCTTGTTTACTGCGTCTCGCTAGGCAACGGCAGAAACGTCCGGCGACGCCAGACCGGTACCACCTCGTACGCTGCCGCCCACAGCGCCCCGCAGCGGCAAGAATGCGGAAGGGGGAGAGGGGGAGGGGGAAAGGGGAAGGGGAGGTGGGCAGGGGGATGCGAGCCCGCAGGCGCGGACTGCCGCCAGCGAAGCAGCCCCGCGGTGCGGAAGGGCGCCGCGTTCGCTGGCTCAGTCCGCTCCGATGAAAACACATGCTCTGTACGAGTCCTGCCACCGCACTATTGATTCGGTGAAGGCACTAGCTCAGCCTTCTTCGCGGATGTTTGCAAACGGCCAGCAAAGGGCAGTCGGTGTGCGACGGCTGGTAGACCCGGCCCGCCCGGTGCAGAGACGCACAACAAGCCCGCGTGCAAATACACGCATGTACACAAATACAGAACTCAACGGTGGCAGTAATAAACTTTGTATTCACATGTATTGTCCAGCAATGCTTACACTATTGCTTCCAGGCATGGTGAGCAAAAGATTTAGAGCAAGTGGCAGAAAGCGTGCACCAACACCCTTGGTGAAGCAGGAATTGTTTATTGCTATAAAACAAGCAGTTTATATAGGATCCTTTAGTCCCTGGTCTAATAGCCTATTAACACGATCCAATCCATTTTCACTCTCCCATCGTCTTGACCTATTCACTGGAATCCACACCTCTGCCCTTCTTTGAAAGGGAATAATCATGCTATGCTGATCTTTACCAATAACACAAGTCTTTAAAGTAATATTGCTACAACTAAGATGATAAATGCTTCATTCGGGTATAGATTATACAAGCAACACCTATTCCTAATACATATGGGTGGGTAGTACACACAGTAGCAAAGGAACCACATCCAGCTGGCAGCCTGTCACTAGTGGTGTGCCCCAAGGATCAGTGCTGGGCCCCATGCTCTTCAACATCTTTATTGATGATCTGGATGAGGGCATTGAGTCCATCATCAGTAAATTTGCGGACGACACCAAGCTGGGGGCAGGAGTTGATCTGCTGGAGGGTAGAGAGGCTTTGCAGAGGGACCCTCGACAGGCTGGACAGATGGGCAGAATCCAACGGCATGAGATTGAACACATCCAAGTGCCGGGTTCTGCACATTGGCCACGGCAACCCCATGCAGTGCTACAGGCTGGGGTCAGAGCGGCTGGAGAGCGGCCAGGCAGAGAGAGACCTGGGGGTGCTGGTTGATTGTAGGCTGAACATGAGCCTGCAGTGTGCCCAGGCAGCCAAGAAGGCCAATGGCATCCTGGCCTGCATCAGAAACAGTGTGGCCAGGAGCAGGGAGGTCATTCTGCCCCTGTACACTGCACTGGTTAGGCCGCACCTCGAATCCTGTGTCCAGTTCTGGGCCCCTCAGTTTAGGAAGGTTGTTGACTTGCTGGAACGTGTCCAGAGAAGGGCAACAAAGTTGGTGAGGGGTTTGGAAGACAAGCCCTATGAAGAAAGGCTGAGGGAGCTGGGGTTGCTTAGCCTGGAGAAGAGGAGACTGAGGGGTGACCTTATTGCTCTCTACAACTACCTGAAGGGAGGTTGTAGCCAGGCAGAGGTTGGTCTCTGCTCCCAGGCAGCCAGTACCAGAACAAGAGGACACAGTCTCAGGCTGCGCCAGGGCAGGTTTAGACTGGATCTTAGGAAGAAGTTCTATACAGAGAGAGTGATTGCCCATTGGAATGGTCTGCCCGTGGAGGTGGTGGAATCACCTTCATTGGAGGTGTTCAGGAGGAGACTTGATGGGGTGCTTGGTGCCATGGTTTAGTTGTTTAGGTGGGTTGTATTGTATTGTATTGTATTGTATTGTATTTAGGTGGGTTGGATTGGTTGACGGGTTGGACGCGATGATCTTGAAGGTCTCTTCCAACCTGGTGGTGTAATGTA
The DNA here is from genome assembly GCA_015227895.2 of Colaptes auratus. Lineage (NCBI taxonomy): Eukaryota > Metazoa > Chordata > Aves > Piciformes > Picidae > Colaptes > Colaptes auratus. The sequence goes on from CM026897.1 coordinate 56,669,431, forward strand.
TTGTATTGTATTGTATTGATCTGCAAAAGAACTACCAAGTACATGTTCTACTAAAATGCCTTTCCACCTACAAATTATTTTAATAGTTCTATTTACAAATGGTAAAGCTAACCTCCACAACTGTTTCCTTATCACACTTTCAGTACCATTCCATGAGAGTTGCAACACAGGGCCTGAATAGCCCTCGTCGTACCACCTGTTGCTGTCAGCCCTATCAGTATAACCCCATGGTCCCCAATCAATAATTTCTGCCTTTGTATGATTCAGTTTCTGAGACGACTTCCCTAAGCATGCATGCCACCTGAGTAACATCCCCCAGTTGCTTACTACACAAGGAAGAATCACTGGTCATCCTGTTATGTCTACAGGTTCTCCAATTACTCCAGGGAAATCAATACCAGTGTAGTTGGTTACTGATTTGTTCACTGTAACTGCGACCACATGCTGTTGTGGGCCAAAATACACACAATCTGTACTGGACTGGTTTGGAGTGACACCTAATGGCCACATGTCCACACTAAATGTGACATTTGACATAGTAATGTTTTCCCACAGCTAGTGTTCCATGGGTTCTAACCAGTGACTACCTGCCCACTGTGTATCGTTGTTAATTAGTGGTAATTCCATGTCCCACCATATTAAGGGGCGAAACATGGGAGGATTTAAAATGTGGGCCCAGTAAGTCTCACTTTTACTTTGATTCATCATCACCATCCGTAAGAGGGATGTTGCCCACAGCATCCTGCTACATTGGTGTTGCTGTCTGGGGCTCATTTTTATGACACTATGGCTTTATTTGTCGAGCTGGTAGCCAATAAGGACCTGTGGAGAGAGAAACACATCTGTGACCTCTTCCCAATGTTAAGAGAGGAATAGGCCCTTCCCATTGTCCAGTATGTATGTCTCTATATAGTACTTGAGGCTTGGGATAATCTTTTAGGGGTAACATCAATCTCTCAAAAGACAGATTTTAAAAATTCAAAACATGTATAGCTTTTGATAATTTGTCATGAGGTGTGAGACCTTCTGTGGTTTCAGCTTGTTTCTTTATGATACATTTCAAGGTTTAGTGCATGCATTCAACTATGCTTTGACCTGTGGAAGAATGTTGTATGCCTGTGTCATGCTGAATTCCCCACTCTGAAAAAAATTGAGAGAGATTGAAACATAACCAGGGCCATTAGCAGTTTTAATTGTTTTAGGAATGCCCAAGATTGCAATGGCACATAAAAAATGAGATCACACTTCTCATGCTTTTTCTCCTGTATGAGCTGTTGCTACCACAAAACTGGAATACATATCAACAGACACATGTGCGTATTTTAACCTGCCAAATTCAGCTATATGAGTCATGTCAGATTGCCAAATTTCATTGGGGCAAAGTCCTCTCGGCACAGCTGTTATCTGTGGTAATGGTGTGACTCTCTGGCAATCGGGGCACATTCGCACAATGCCTGTAACTCCATGAAAAGTAATGTCAATTTCATTAGGCTCTTTGCATTGTTATGAAAAAATTCATGCATAATTGTTGCTTGTGTGGTAGGTTGAGAGACCAAAAGTGAGACTCAGACAAACGGTTTGAAAAAGTGGTAGAAAGTTTAAATGGAAAAGCAGTGAAAATTTTACAGAGAACCACAAGCACCGTGACAAAAGAAAGATCCCAAAACCTACCCCAAAAGCATCCCACCCCCACCTGAGGGTACACCCAAAACCCGCAGGGCTCTTTCCACACACCACCCCCCCCAGCCTTGGGCCTAGCTAGGCCCAAGAGAGGCTGTGAGGTGGCTCACCCCATTACCAGGTAGTGGTGAGGGAAGAAAGATCCCACAGGATCCCACACTGATGTCTTATAGGAGAGCAGGCCATTGTGGGATGAAATACCTGGGTTCCTGTGCCCACCCACTGGGCTGGACTCTCTGGGACATCACAGGTGGGGCTTGTGTGGCAGCATCCAGCCTGAACCACCACAGCTTGTTGGCGAGCATTGGGCAAATGTGCTGCTGCAGTCAGTTTGTCTGCAGTCGCATTCCCTTCTGTAATAGGTCCTGGAAGATTGGAATGAGATCTCACATGCATCACAAAATATTTCTCAGTCCTTGCATTACACATCTGTGCCAGTTCTATAAAAAGGTTAAACAATTCCTTGTTATTCAGTCTTTCTATAAATGCAAATTCTAATGGTAACAACACCCCATAAACATATTTGGAACCTGCAACAACATTCAGCGGTTCCTTGGCAATTAGCTTAAAGGACTCGACTGCAGCCCCTAACTCTGCAATCTGAGCTGAGTCTTCCTGATGAGCAATGTGATGTTCTCATTCCTGTTTGGCGTTGTCAAACCAAACTACAACAGCCTTGTGCTCCCACCAACAGTTTGTTAGAGACAATATGTGTGGCAGTTAAAGGGATACCAGAAAGAGATTTCAGCAGCTTATGACTGGGTAGGTCAAAGGCAACAGTGCCAATAAAATCTGCCAAGGCAATTTGCAGTGCCATAGAACTGGCTAAAGCATTAGAAAAATCCTGTTTGTTTAATGCAATGTGTAAGATATCAACATCCTCTGCACAAATAGAGATGCAGTGAGTATGTACTTTCTGAATAATGTTTGGAATCATTTTAGATCTTGCCCAGATAGATTTAGATGGTTGGTGGGATAAAAATTGCCACTCCGGGAGATGCAAGTCCTTACCATCCCATTGACCGACAATCCCAAAAGGCTGGTAACTAGAATTTATAACAAAGCCTCTTAATAACAACTGGGGCTGATGGTGGCTAGCAAAACATGATTGCATTTTTCCAATTATACCATTCAGAGATTGTAAGGCATCCAGTGTCAGCTCTCATGGTGAGGCTGTCAGTGTCTCCCTGTAACAGCTGAAACAGAGGATCCAGTTCTAAGGTAGTAATGCCCAGCATGGGCCTGACCCAATTTATAATGCCCAACAATTTCTGTAAGTCATTTAACGTACACACTGAATTAAAAAGTTCAATTTTTGACGACTTTAGACTCTGTTAATTTCCATCCCAGGTATCTCCAAGATGGTTCACATTGAACCTTTTCAGGGGCCACATGTAACCCATAATGTTCAAACTTTGACAGCAATACAGGTAAAACTGTTGACAATTGATCCTCCTGTTCTGCAGCAATATCATCCATGTAGTGAAATATTAAAACATCCTGAAAAGCATTTCTCACAGGTTTCAATGCTGACCCCACAACAAATTGACAAATCATTGAACTGTTTTTCATCCCTTGTGGCAAGACAACCCATTCATATCTTTCCATAGGACCCTGACAATTAACAGTGGGAACTGAAAGTGTTTGCAATCATCTGGATGGAGATAAATAGTAAAAAAGCAGTCTTTTAAGTCTATTACATAGCATGGCCAATGATCTGGAATTGCCACAGGATTAGGTGCCCCTGGCTGTAATGACCCCATATTTTCCATTGCAGCGTTGCCTGCTCTAAGATCTTGAAGCAATCGCCAGCTCCCAGATGTTTTTTGGTATTACAAATATTGATGTATTCCAGGGCCTTGTAGATGGTCTAATATGACCTGCCCCTAGCTGTTCCTTTACCAAGATGTTTGCTTGTTTCAGCCTCTCACCTGTCAAGGGCCATTGATCAACCCAGACAGGCTGTGTCGTTAGCCATGTCAGTTTAAGGCAAGGCTGATTCTTTTCAATGGCCCTTATCAGAAATTTGTCTACAGTGTGAGGCCCCATTGTTTCAAAAGATCCCTTCCCCAGAAATTACAATATGTTTGTAAAATAAAGGGTCTTATATTGCCAATTTTGCCATTGGGTCCCACTATTTTCAATGGATTTTTTGACTGATATGGAACTTGAGTTCCACCTATTCCTTCTGTGGTACATTGTGACAATTCCCAATTGCGGAGGAAATTATACTGCGGCGGAACAAGCGACCAACTCAATGTGAGTGATAAGGCAAGTTCAACTTTATTGGGTTTGCCTCAGACTTTTATAACCATACAATAATATATGCCTACTCGGCATAATCTTATTGGTTCTACCCTAAAAGGTCATGTTTACATACTCCTCCCACTTGTGGTCTTTCACAGCTGCTATACTTCCTCTTCTACCCGGCTCTCAGTTCCACTTAAGTTGTTTACCAATTTCTCAAGGACAGACCATCCTTGAGAGCTTGCTGGCTGACATTCAGCTCAGCCTATAATTATGCTAACAGCCTAAGCTTACCAACTTACTTACATACTTATTTACTTATACCATAGCTATATATTTATGATCATTGTCAAAGCCTGGGTTGTGCAGTGCCTCTAGGGGTCCATGTCTTCTCTCTTTAAGCCATTCTTCAACACCCAATTGTCTGGCCATTCCTGAGCTCATATAATAGGAATATCTGCTCCAGTGTCAATGAGACCTGTAAAGGGCCTTCCCATTATACAGACATTCAGCGTAGGTCGATCATCCTTGTTTGCCTGTGTCCATAAAATTTTTGAACAACCTCCCTCCCTATTTTCTTTAAGTGGCCGAATTCCAGTGGACATATCAGGCAAAGGTATCAGTTGAGCAATTCGTCCCCCCTGTGGAACTAACACAGTAGGGAGGGTGTCCAGAGCATGGTTTTTGTATTACCTTTGTAATCCTTATCTATCAACCCTGGGAGAACAAATAAACCCATTTTAGTTGTGGATGATTGACTTATTAACAAAGCATGAGTTCCTAAAGGACCATTCACATTAGATGTTACCATTGTTACAGACATGTATCAGACTTATTAGTTCGGCATTACATATGTCCAATACAGCACTTAGCCCTGTTGCTCTGAAGAGATCAGATCCAGACCCATCAGGTCCAGTATTTCTGCATAATAGACCCTGTTCGTTTTGCAGGCACTGGGTCTTGCACCCCTCACCCCGTTTCCTGATTGAACAATTTCTCTTCCCAAAACATTAAATTGGGAGTGGCACAGACTAGCCCAGTGAAAGCCCTTTCTACACTTACAGGATACCTTGTTTGGTCTTTTTACTTCATTATTAGGTCCAGGACAATCATGCTTGAAATTCCCCTCCTGTCCACAGTTAAAGCATCTCACTTGAGCGCAATTAACAATCGTTGTGCTAATGCCGAAGCCAATAACTCTGCCTGCATTCCAGCTTTGTATCTTTCTGACTGCACGTGGGCACAGGCCTTGATAAAATCAGACAGTGATGCTTGTTTATTTGTGGATTTAAGAGTTTCTAATATACATAGACAGTCCCTATTTGCATTCTCCACAGCTAATTGTTTCATTAACGTGTCAGATGCTTTGGGCATGTCAGCTTGGTGTTCCACACTACCCCCCCCACCCCCTCCCGCAGCCTATGAACTGTATGCATGGTTCATCATTGGCCTGTCGCACAACACTGAAAGGCTTTGTTGACCATTTAAAATCTGGTATCTTTTTAAAGGCTTTTATTGCCAATCCCGCTATTAGCTGCAGGACCTCCCTGGTACAGAGAAATTGCAGCTGTGGATCAGCAAATTGTCCCTCCCCCATTAATTCTTTTGGGTTTAATAGATCCTAAGCCCGAGATGTGTACTGGGCGATACACAAATCTCTATACTACCCATACCATATAGAGTACTGGGTGGATGTTCAGATGAGTTTAAAAATTATTTTCCAGTCATGTTGTATCATTAGATAAGACTCTCATATAGCTTCTAGCAAATTCTCAGTATAAGGAGACTGCAGCCCAGAATCAGCCACTGTCCTCCTTAGCTCCCTTAAGCTATCATAGGACAGAGACTGATACATGGGCGCAGTCAGAAATTGAAATTTGCAATCTTGTAGCTACACTAGGAACATGTTCATTATTCAACAGCCCATTAAACATTTTAACACCATCCTGCATACTCTCTCCTTGATAAAGTATCCCTTTATCCCTCAACCCCATATTACTCATAGCACTAGCAGGAGGGACACAAACACCTCTGTAAGGTGGCGGGGGTGAGGGGTAGACAAAGCTCCTGCCTACTGGGGTTAGAAACCGAATGAGGCTTTCCCTATTGGAAAAGGGATAGGAAACAGAGTTAACAACCTCAGTAGTATTTAAAGGAAGAGAGGAAGATAAACTCAGTGCTGTGGGTTGTAAAAATGGCTGGTTTGATTTTTCGATCAATTCCTGAGTAATGGAGCTGTCAGAATTAAAAAAAAAAAAAAAGTTTTTCATCAGTTACTTGCATTGGTGGTTTTAACTTTGCATCTGGTTTTGTTTCTTCTGTTGGCTTACTTTCTGCTCCATTTGAGGACTTGCTCCTTCTGCAGCTACTGTGGCTGCCTTAGGCGGAAGTACTTGAGGACATAAATCTGTCTCCTTTTCTGTCTCGTGTAGCCATGATCGAAATTATCATCTGGCTCTGTGTCTGACTGAGAGCTGCTGTCCACATATTTTACATCTTCATCAGGCAATGTCTTAGACTTCTTAACGGGCACATCGAACGGTTCTTTCGCTGTTGAACTAGGAGCTTTTTTGACTGCACACTCATTAGCGGGTCATCAGTGTCTATTCTTTCCTTCCCCATTTGCCCTGTGGCTACACCACTTGTTTCTGCATGCGTTATTTGTAGGAAGCTCAACCTGCTTCCGAGAGCTCGCAAGGGTAGGAGGAGTGTTTAGTGTCCCACAGGGTGATGTATCGCTGTTTGATTTACTCATTAGCGTGGTCAGCACTAGCCATAGTATACACCACATTAGAATGTCTGGTGAAAAATCATTCCCGGATTTTTGGGCTTCTGATAGGGTCTCTCCAAGCCTGTTCCACTCTGTTAAGTTGTATTGTCCCTGATTCAGGATACCAGGGGCAATTGCTACTGATCCACAGCAAGAGAAGGGTAAGTTTTTGAGAGCTTAGTCTGTACCCTTGCTCTTTGATAATTTACATAAGCACATCGTGGTGCAATTGCTGTGACCTCATGGCTCCCTGGGCCATATTATTCCCTGGCCACAGTCCCCATACCTGCCCTGCAAGTGTAGAGGATGGACATGTATTTGCTCAGTTCCCCAATTCGGCTCACTGGAGGTGCAAGCTGAGGGTGAGTCCAGGGAGAGATGTCACTGAAGTCCCTGTTCAGGCGCCATTATGGCAGAAAGCATGCATGGACTCGTTAGTGAAGCAGAAATTTTTATTGGTACAGAACAAGCAGTTTCTATAGGAAAAATTTGAGCAGGCTAAGCAATTCCCTGACATTTTTGCACCTGTGTTGTTAATTGAGTTTTCTTCTTTGATATACAGCTGTCCATTGTTATTTTCATCCTATATCAGGTTAAGCTGTTCCAGCATGGAGGCAAATGTCCTTCTGTCTCACACTTCAGGTTGTTTACTGCAGTCAGCTCTTCTTTTTCATCAGGCCATTCTTCTGTTATCAGTGGCCTGTTGTTCTTTCTTGTCCTGAAACTTTCCATAGATACTGTCCGCTCTCCTACAAGCATTATCATCAGAAAATGGCCGTTTGATTTAGCGAGCTCCAAAACAGAGTATGACAAACCACAGCATGAAAGCAGTAACCACAATTCAGATATAATAGCAACCAGACGGGACTTAGTAATATATACACCGCACTCGGTGAAATGGAATCTCTTTCATGTCTTCCCTGTGATCCCTGGCATAGTCCCAAAGATAATAATCAAGTAAAAACTGCGTTGATCTTTCCATGCATGTCCTGGCCCTTCTTCTCATAGAGCTCCAGCAAGTGCTTACAAACCAATGCACAACACCAAATGGAACAGCCACGGATCTCCACCTCCTCTTTATCTCCAGACTGGAAAACTGTTCCTGTAGGACATAAAAGACAGCAATTCAATTATTTCTGAGAGACTAAAGGCCCAGGATGTGAGTTTGCTTCTTCCCCCCTCCTCATTCACATTTACTAAATTCTAGGACTGCAGTTTTTCTGACTTGCATTACAACTGCTAACAATAGTCCTATATATTTTCTAAATCATTAATTTTACCATGACAACTTATAAAATTACTCCCCTTTCAATTAAAACAACATCCTGTACTCAAAGTGGTATAAAAACAAAATAGCTATTTGGTTATTATACTGCACATGACATGACCACTTCTTTGATTGTGGAGGCAAAAAGGATAGTCAACCTGTAATTGGTGTATTTTCTTCTAGGATAACTCCCAAGATTTAAAAAAACCCAACCAACTGAAAAACAACAAAAAAAAACCCCCCAACTAATAACACTGCCCACAAAATCCACAACTATGTGTAAAATAAAGGGACTAATTTGTTTGCATGACTTGGGTAAGAATGTTCTTATTAGCATTCATGGAAAAGATAAATTTGCTGTGACACTGCATTCTATTAAGATCCATGGAGGACTGCATTTCTGTCTTGATGTGTAATTTTTAAATTCGTGTTGTTGTTCACTGAAGTTCCACGTAAGTACTAGAAATGGAACTATGCTTAAAAATGAGAGCTTCTAGTCTTATGCAATTAACTTCACTTAAAACATTTTTTTTAATGGAAGCTTAAATATTACCTTGCTTGTCACTAGCAGTTTGGTACAGATGAAGAATCCTCCTATTTGTATAGCATCTATGGACTACTGACAAAACTGTTGCTTATCTAAACCTCAAAAATTACAACTATACTCTGGCTGAAAAAAAGTAGTTTTGGAAACATCAGCCCTTCAGAAACTTAAGAGACTAATTTGTTTAGTGTCTCTTTATACCTCGATAAGGGAAGGTTTAAATCAAGGAACAGTTTTATCTTTATTAATAATATAGAGGTAAGACTGTATTAGTGAGGGAGAAACAAACCTTCACGTAATTTTTTCATTAGTTTTTCAGAATACTTCATTGCTTTTAAATGAACAAGAACTTGAGGAATCCTGTAGTCAGCAAATATAGTCAGACTAGAAATGTCATCAAAACAGCCATCTCCTTTGCCTTCTAGTACACTCCATGTATCTGCCACAAGTATTTGTGCCCGCTTGTAGAAAGACACCTTTTTCTTCTGGTGAAAGAAATTTGTAAATTGAGTACCTGAAACACCAACAAATACAGCAAATCACATGTACACATTGTTCAGTAAAATGCAAACTATCCTTTGGTTAATCATACATATTAGTTAACTAACAGAGGATAAAAATTCAACACTCAAAACACCTTAAAATGTGAGCAATACTGAAACATGAACAACTACTGTGTGGAAAGCTCATCAACAAATTGAAGTAAAAGAAAAATGTGAGTCACTGTAGTGAAATTTGCTTAGGTCCTGCTTGAATCTCAGAACACATTAATGTTGGTTTACTTCTGCTTGCAAACACCGTACTTGAAGTCCAGCAAACAAATTCTTTCAGAAACTAGTACTAGAGTTCAACCAACCCTTTATTTCAAGACATGTAAAAGACATGTATTGGACTAGAAAAACTGTACGGATCAGAACAGCAAAAACAGATGAAACAAACAAAGGACACTCTGTGCAAGTAAGCTCAAAGCCTTAGACTATGGTACAAAGACAACTTACTATCCAAAACAGTCTTGACCTTGCAGAGAGGAAAGTAGAAACAATTTAGACTAGCAAAAGGAATGTATGTTTGTTATTTCAGTGTAGCTCCAAGACTTGTTATCTTTACCCATATATTATGTCAATGTTAGAATAAACTAATTCACACAGTTCTGGTCTCTGTAACTTTTACAGGTTACATGACCAATCTTTGGGCAGGTATATAAAGCTCTCAGATGCTCTACATAAATGTCTTCAATTATCACACTGGAGTCTGTGACCAATCCGCCATGTCAAAACCCAATTTTTAAAAATCAGTTTATGCATAATGTTAAGGAAATAAAATTCTAGTGAAAACTTCAGTGGATGCTCCTCTGCGTTGTGTAGTGTATCTTGCCAGTTAAAGAGTGGAAAATTAATTACAGTAGAATATGTATTCACAAATACAAGGGTTTGTTAGATACTACACATGGTTCTATTTGTCATTGACTCTTTTGGTGGTGCAAATTCTGGAAGGATTTATATAGTCACAGGGAGAAAAAAAATAAAGATATGCTGTGACCTGTATGCTGTTGAGGTTTTCACTCCTTGATGAGCACAATGTGTGAACATAAATCCACATCTTTAAGAATAAAAGGTGTTAGTGGATTGTGGTTTTCTCCTCCCTATATAACTAGATGGCATTTTCAGCTTCTGACAATATGTGCCAAACAATGTGAAACTAGAATGGGTAGTTTGAAATAAAAGTAGGTGGGGATTGAACTATTTTCCAGTTTTATTATGTCATTGTTCTTACGACCACAATTTATGAATGGCATTTTAAAACTAACTTAATTTGACTTTATTTGCAAGATTCTACAACTACCTGAGACCAAAGCATATTTTGGTTGTTACATGCTATTTTCACAGTATCACCAAGGTTGGAAGAGACCTCGAAGATCATCGAGTCCAACCTGTCACCACAGACCCCATGACTAGACCATGGCACCAAGTGCCACGTCCAATCCCCTCTTGAACACCTCCAGGGACGGTGACTCCACCACCTCCCTGGGCAGCACATTCCAATGGTGAATGACTCTCTCGGTAAAGAACTTTCTCCTCACCTCGAGCCTAAACTTCCCCTGCCACAGCTTGAGACTGTGTCCCCCTTGTTCTGGTGCTGGTTGCTAGAGAGAAGAGGCCAACCCCTTCCTGGCTACGACCACCTTTCAGGTAGTTGTAGAGAGCAATGAGCAATTTTCCTAGAATACTGAGAACAAGATATCCAGAACAACTGAAAGACCAATTTCTGAAAACTTTCCTTCCCTGTGCTTCATCCTTGGCATAGATGCACAAATTTACTTCCAGAGAAAACACACTATTTTGTATATTAATAAAACACCACTTGAAACATTGCAACAGGAAGTAATAATTAATAGATCTAATTCCATCTTAGCTTCTACTAACCCAAAGCTAATGGAAACCAGGCACATTGCTCTTTCTAGCAATAACAAGCTCAATGTCTCCAGTACCACAACACTTTGCAAGACCAGAGGGAGAATTCAGTTTTAATTTTTTCATCTTGTATTGCAATTTAATTTGTAAACATAATCCTGGCTGAGACTTACTGAGCAGATGAATTTATAATTTTGCTGCTTCAACTTAGTTGTATGCTGCATATAGCTTCTGACACTGATGTAAAATTATCGAGATGCAAAAGATTATTAAGCATTGCTAGTAAATTTTCCCACCATTTTTTCCCCCAGAGAAAAGAAGGAAAGCTTTACATGGATACTCTATCTCAAAGATAGTATCATTGGAACATTTTAACAGTTGGCACTACAAACATACTTCTTTTTTTGTCATGAAACACACTTACCTTCCAGGAAAAAGTACTATATATAGGGACATCTGTGTCTCCTCTCCACTACAATGAGCCAGTATCAAGAGATGTAACTAATTCTGACCTACATGAACTACACAGCCAGGGACAAAAAGCTTTCTGGAATTTTGGTTTTGGTTTGCAAGTCACTTTTTGTAAGCAGAAGAATACTGGCAGTTTCTATAATTGTATCAGGTACTAATGTTGGAGGGATTTTGAGTTTTGGTTTTCGTCTGTGCGTGTGCTTTGTTTTTCCTGTTTTTTTTTCTGTTGTTTGGTCAAGGATTCTTAAAAAAAGGGAAAAAAACACAAGCAAGGTGTAAACTTGGTCTGTATTATTTCACCCAGCTTCAAAATACACATCTTGCTTAGTGAAAGCAGAAAAACGGCTTCCATATTCATGCAACAGGCTTTACTGCTATGTCAGTGCTTACAGTCTGGAATCATTTTTGGAACATCTTTTCATTCTGTAGTCTGCTGCTGCCTTTAGGGAGGCTTGCTTTATAAAGCACTCAGCATCACCTCATGAAACACATTATACCAATGAATACAGTCACTATAAAGATAAGAAAATACTCTATCATTTTACTTGGAAAATATTTTCCTTTTGAGCATAAGAAATGGAAAAAAAAATGAAAAAAATCCCAATAAATTAACAAGTATCTGTAAAGACTAGTTAGACAGAACCTGTGATTCTTCATGTAAATATACCATAATTCACACCAGAGACAAGGGAAAATAAAATCATGCCACCTAATGGCAGATTTGAGTGATAAATGCAATAGATATAAAGCTCCAGTGACTGGTGTTCCAAAGTTACCTTGAAAAGACTGGACGGACTATTAGTATGGCCTACACTCTCACTAGAATGGAGTCTTCTGGACAGAATGTCATCACAGCCAAGTAGCAGTCTGAGCACAGGAGCAGTCACAGATGCCACTAATGCTAAACAAAGATCATGCCCATGCAGGCAAAATCTGAGACACACAAAAAGACCTCCAGGAGACTGTCTGTTTACTTCCCATCAGTTTCTTTCAAGAAAACTGTTCCAAACAGCTGTGAACCATGACAAAGTATGGGTTACTTTTGACCTGTGGTCATTTGTGCAATGCCTGTTGTCTCAGCAACAGTTATAGCATAGATTCCCAGTAGTTGCGCATTTTCACATCTCTACTGGAGTTTCATTTCCTTCAGTAGCAGTGGAGATCCTTGAGGTAAAAGAAACGATATGGGAAGAGGGGCCTTGGTAGCAATTAGCTGTGGAGATCCTTACAGTAAAAGATGAAAGAGAGATGAGGGGACAGGGGTTGGAAGAAAATCAAGAGAGGAAGGAGAAAGGGTGGGAAAAAAAAGGATAAAACACTGATTTCTCAGGCAGAAATTACTTCAAATGTTCTGCATTTATAAGGAGCACAAAGGAGTCATGATCTAATTGTGGATTTGGAGTATGTCAAAATAAACTATATCAAAATGATGAAGACAGCATATGAAAATATGGCTCTCCTCTAGGGAAAAAAGGTGACTCTTGTGATTGAAAACACATTTCTGACTAGTTAAGGACTCTCAATTCTTTTACAGTTAATAAATTGTGTGATTTTGTTTTCAAATGTTTAGACTGATAAATGAAATTTCAGTAATTTTATCACAGCTTACCAATAGCTATACTGTGCTCCAGAAGCATTACTTTAAAAACCCTCTTTGCTATCTGAATGTCTCGTAGCAGCTTACATAATTATGATCAACTGCTTTAAAGTCCAGTTTTGTTATTATACAGATCAGGCAAAAAAAATTAAAATGATAGTGATTTTCCTTCTTACTTCCCTTGAATTTTACTTTTGAATACACTGTCTACAAAAATGTTTCTGTTCATCTTCCATCTCATGGATTAAAAAATATCCCAGCAATTCACAAATACCAGATTCATTCTGAGCTGACTGTCCTGTCAGAAAAACTCACAAAGACAACCTAATGGCCATCTTTTAAAAGTTACAATTAGTTAGGATTAAATTCTTATCATGATACTCAGTGTCAGAAATTGCTTACCTCAAATATAGCTTCATCTCTGTAAGAAGGAAAATTTTCCAGTACTAGATGTAGTAGTTTCTGAGCACTTTTCTCACCCATTTTAACACAGGTGAGGAAAGAGCCTCCAAACTTCTCCAACAGGACTGTTCCACTTTCATTCAGCACACGATGTCTTTCTTCAATCAAAGGTATGGGCACTTCTGTGTCCGAGCGAAATACATGTCTAACCTGGTCAAGTGTCATGGTGGCAAAATATGATGCACTGGTAATAGGTATTCCTTCAGGAAAAAAAGTAAGATGTTTAGGCTATCATAGCATAACCTAAGTCCTAACACAAAGGCCTGCTACCAATGAAAGCATTTACACACTAAGATCCAAAGAGGCTATGAACTCTTTAAAATCACCTGACTGTTCAGTGATAACTGCAGTCATACACATGCTTAAAACTAAAATCGTGTTTGCACACAACTTCCCACATGCAACAGTGGAACCTTTCTTACTTTTTACGTGTAATTTTTTTCCAGGTGCTTAGTCTTCAAGTGTGGTGTTTACATAGCACACTGGCAAATAGTTCGTCTGTACTCAGTATAGTCAGCAAAGACTTGTTTTCCCTTAGCTCCTAATCACGTTGTGTACTTACAAACAGTGTCTTAACGCGAATGTTCCCTTCATTTATAAGTATGTAAAAAACTAACTAAAACTTCCATCTTTATCTACAAATAGATTTTTCTCCTGATGACAGCGAGAAGAAGCAGCGCTAAAATGTTGATTTTGGAGGCATACGGCTTTCCAGACTTCCTGGAGTTGCTCTCATATGAAACTGGTCCAAAGAACTTCGCCTCACTTTCTCGTCTTCCGTGGAAACATGCAATTTATCTTAACGACACATGTGAAGGGGCAGGAGTCATGGATAGCCCATTACAGATACTCTTTGAAAGTCTTTTTAGCGGAAATGCGATGACCCACGTAGAACCCCAATTTATGCAGTTTCGATTACAAGGCTTTGGTGAAGCGTTTCCATTTATATCCCCCTAACTCTGTGATAGCCACCACGCACAGATTCGTCAAACCAGGACGTTTCTGAAGGTAGCTACTTTACAGGCATCGCTCCGTAGCACACCCCACCACCGGCTGCACAGCGGGACGCACAACCCACCGGGCGAGCCCAGGCCCTCCACTCCACTCCCCTGCCGCTCACTAACCGTCGTCGAGAGCCCTGTTGACGGCGGCGCAGAGGGACCAGTAGCCGCTATACGTTTTACCCTTGTAGTTCACCAAGTACTTGTGCTCCTCCCGCTCGGACCAGAAGGAGAAGTTGAGAGTATCCACCAGGAACACCCAGTTGACCGCCTCCTCGCTGACGGCTCGGGGGTTCAGCTCGTGGAGGCTCTTCCACCCCGCCAGACCGAACTCCTCCGCCGAGGCTTTGTCAAACAAACTCTCCGCCACCCGCCGCGCCCCCTCCTCGTCCACGGAGACATCTTTACTATGGCTCGCTATAAACTTGGCAGACTCTAAGGGGGACGGAAACACTTCCATACTCAATTGCTTCGCGGTGGACCGGAAACACGCACGCTTTCAAGCCCAGCCCCTCTACCGTGACCCCTCCCAGCCAGGTGGCGGTGTAGCGACGGTAAGCAGTTCGGTCGCAAGTTCCGGCGGCGCAGAACTGGCTGCTCAGACGTTGCTCAGTGAGGCGCGGCGCAGCCCCACCGCGCCCCTTCACCGTCGCGGCGGTGCTCTTTAGTCCCTGCGCTGCGAATACTGGAAGGTCGGGTGCGGTACCGCTTCCGCAGCGGAAGGCGGGAGAAGGAGGGAGGATGCGCAGTAGCTCCAGACTCGCGGGTGATGCTTAGCCGGAGAGAAACGCAATAGTACCGCTTAAATCATGGTCATGTGAGAAACGAGCTCACTGAGAAATTTTAAATACAGTCAGTTTATTATAAAATAAAGGCAAAACAGCGCTGGCGCATAGCAAGTTTGCTAGAGGCGCACCATAACAACACAAATTGAACTTACATAAACGTCAAACACATAATTCATACATTTCCCCAGCCCCTCTCCATCAGGGCTGGGACAAAACTTGCACTTTTGACCTGGGCAGTCTTCAGACATCTTGGCGCCTCACCTTTATTTTCCAATACACAAGGATCGAACCCGCACAACGTAGACTACGACCAACCAATCAGCCCAACGATCGAACCCCACAGTCCCCAGCAATTCCCCTTGCGAAAGCCAAATAATACAATTTCTCACAGGCAGTTACTCTGAGAACCAACCATCCCTCCTCCCTGCTTCTCCTCCCCAATCTTGCCAAAGTTGGGGCACTGTACGTGCTCAGTTTCTTCGTAAAGGAACTTTTCCGGTAGATACACATTATTGAAAAGACACAGAAGAGGCAAACAAAACTCATTTGCATGTCGATACACATAGAGCTCGCCTACCGATTAAAAAAAAAAAAAAAAAAGGGCAAAACAAAGAAATGAATCCAAACAGCAAGCAAAACAAAACCACCACTTACACTCATATTGAAGGCACATATTAAAGCTGGGCACCAGTGTTTTAGTTACATGGTGCCCCAAACCTTTGCCTTGGCTACAGATGTCTCCTGATAACTTGCACCCAGCTGTGATAAATAAAGATGGAGGAAGTAATTTTGCCTCAGCTAATGAAGGGTATAGGCGAGCAAGCGGGAAGAATACGAAGATCCCGCCCCGAGGGTGGGAGCCGAGGACATTTCTTGCCACTTCAGGTACTGGACCCTAGCAATAGGTGCAGTGGATCTGGAACAATTGAGTTCAGAAGTTCAAGCATCCACTGACCCCTGAAGAGACCACCACCAGACATGCAGCAGCGGGAACTCCTGTTGTGGGGCAGAGATTCTTTGTTCTTGGATCCAGTCAGTATGTTGCACAGGAAGGGGTCCTGTAACAAGGGCGGGTTACTAAAGCCCCCAGTGGGGGGAAGCACCCAGTGCTGTAAACAAACCTTAACAGACTTTGCCCCTCAACGGATTATTTTTTTTAGGAGCGAGCTTGTTTCTCATACATCACCTCTTACTTGGACATGCCACGCATGTCAGCAGTCCTGGCTCACTAGAGAGGTCCCAGAAGACTGGAAGCTGGCCAGCGTGGTGCCCATCCACAAGAAGGGCTGGCTGGACCAGCCAGGGAATTATAGGCCTGTCAGCCTGACCTCAGTGCCAGGCAAGATTATGGAAGAGGTCATCTTGAGTGCGATCACACAGCACTTACAGGATGGCCAAGGGATCAGGCCCAGCCAGCATAGATTTAGGAAGGGCAGGTCCTGCCTGACCAACCTGATCTCCTTCTATGATCAGGTGACCCGCCTGGTGGATGGGGGGAGGCCTGTGGATGGGGGGAGGCCTGTGGATGTGGTCTACCTGGACCTCAGCAAAGCCTTTGACACTGTCCCCCACAGCAAACTGCTGGCCAAGCTGTCAGCCCATGGCTTGGACAGGAGCACACTGCGTTGGGTTAGGAACTGGCTGGAGGGCTGAGCCCAGAGAGCTGGCGGCCTGTCACTAGTGGTGTGCCCCGAAGATCAGTGCTGGGCCCCATGCTCTTCAACATCTTTATTGATGATCTGGATGAGGGCATTGAGTCCATCATCAGTAAATTTGCGGATGACACCAAGCTGGGGGCAGGAGTTGATCTGCTGGAGGGCAGAGAGGCTTTGCAGAGGGACCTCGACAGGCTGGACAGATGGGCAGAATCCAACAGCATGAGATTGAACACATCCAAGTGCCAGGTTCTGCACATTGGCCACAGCAACCCCATGCAGTGCTACAGGCTGGGGTCAGAGAGGCTGGAGAGCGGCCAGGCAGAGAGGGACCTGGGGGTACTGGTCAATGGTAGGCTGAACATGAGCCTGCAGTGTGCCCAGGCAGCCAAGAAGGCCAATGGCATCCTGGCCTGCATCAGGAAGTGTGGCCAGCAGGAGCAGGGAGGTCATTCTGCCCCTGGACACTGCACTGGTTAGGCCACACCTTGAGTCCTGTGTCTAGTTCTGTGCCCCTCAGTTTAGGAAGGATGTTGTCTTGCTGGAATGTGTCCAGAGAAGGGCAACAAAGTTGGTGAGGGGTTTGGAACACAAGCCTATGAGGAGAGACTGGGGGACCTGGGGTTGCTTAGCCTGGAGGAGACTGAGGGGTGACCTTATTGCTCTCTACAACTACCTGAAGGGAGGTTGTAGACAGGCAGAAGTTGGTCTCTTCTCCCAGGCAACCAGCACCAGAATAAGAGGATGCAGTCTCAGGCTGTGACAGGGGAGGTTTAGACTGGATGTTAGGAAGAAAGTCTATACAGAGGGAGTGATTGCCCATTGGAATGGGCTGCCCGGGGAGGCAGTGGAGTCACCATCATTGGAAGTGTTCAGGAGGAGACTTGATGGGGTGCTTGGTGCCATGGTTTAGTTGTTTAGGTGGGTTGGATTGGTTGATAGGTTGGATGCAATGATCTTGAAGGCCTCTTCCAACCTGGTCTATCCTATCCTATCCTATCCTATCCTATCCTATCCTATCCTAATTTGGTTTAGCTGAGCTGGAGTTAATTGTCCCCAAAGCATCTTCTTTATCGCTGTTTTGCAGCGGTGTAGCTGGGTGTTGGCAACACACAAGCGTTTTGGCTACTGCTGAGCCAAGAACCCAGACAGCTTTTCCAGCCTTTTGCCCACAACAGTAGGCTGAGGGATGGCCAAGCTCTGAGACAAAAGGCAGGCCAGCTGACTCAAATGGACCAACAGTTGTATTACATACCCTATCACATCAGCTCAGATATAAAATCTAAGGAAGAAAGTGTGAGGAGCATTTATTGATGGCATCTGTCCTCCAAAGCAACTGCTACATGTATTGAAACCCTCCTTCCCGAGTGCCCAAACATCATTTGCTCATAGGAAGCAGAAAATAACATCTTTCTTTGCTCTTGCTTCCACACACAGACTTTGCTGTTCATCCCATTAACTTGCTTCTGTCTTAACTCACGGGCCTTCCTTAATATTTTCCCTCTCCCGTCAAAGGGGAGTGACAGTGGGCTTTGGTGGGCATCTGGCCCTCAGCCAGGGCCAACCCACCACAATAAGAGTAATTACACCATAGCACACAAAAAAAACCCCAAACCAAACAACAAACACCCACCAAACCGAAAAACAAACCCCTAAAAAACAGCGAAGAGAAATGCTTTACAACCCTAGGTGAAGTAAAAAACCAACAGCAAAACAAAACACAGGAAAGGAATCCATGCGTTTTCTGGGCTCATCATATCCATATGTGCAACACACTTTTGTATCTTTTACATTTGTTTTTATTCAGGAAGTGAAATCAAAACTTGTAAACTATAAATACAAATGCCAAAGTATTACATGAGATATCCAGAGGCTTTATAATTTTTTTCACAAAAATTCTATGGAATTAAACATACAATAGGGAAAACCAAATAAGTTTAGGTTTTGCATACAATGAAAAACAAGTTACAGCGTTAGATACCATCAATTTGCTGATTTATAAGAATTTCTACCTCATACAAATGAACGCTCAGAAAACAACTATAATTCAGTAATGGTACAGCAACTGTCATTTCTAACAGTGTTATCTGCACTAAGCAAGCTGTCTATAACCAGGTGTACTTTACCACTGTTTATTCAGTGACATCACAAAGTTTTTAAATATTTATATACTGTCACCAATATATATATGTACTGCAAAGAGGGCCAAACACTTGCAAAAGATGTCAGGTTTTACACATTTGCATGAGTATTTTTGCCTTTTCCCCAAAAATCAGTCTTTGCTTTCACACGATTTCTTTAATTTGTAAAAATCCTCACATAACTCCATCTAGGTTAAAGAAGCAGAAGAGCAAGCTTAACAGCAAATAATTTCATTTATGCAAAGGGGCAGGGGGAAGAGGGGAAGAGTATATCCATTTTGGATATTACCTTATGCAAATCTGAAGAAAAATAACCAGCAAGGACAGGTTCACTAAATTTATTTCAAAGTAATAAACTGTTTCTTACAAAAGAGCATTACATTCTGCACACTGCTTTCAAAGGATGTCAGGGACATGTGGACTACCAGTGTTCTCCTCACTTCAAAAAAAAGATACAGTGTACATAAAGCAGGGCATTCACAACAATTACAGAAAAACATTACAGTTTACCACCAACAATGAACAAAAATTAAATCCACTCTCTCTGCTGCTGCTTCAAAATTCCAATGTTAGTCTCGTGCGCCCTTTCCCTCCCCCCCCCCAGGTATTTGTAAGGAACTAAAACATGACATCTGGTGGACAGCAAATATTCCACTACACCTCAAATGCAGAACACCTATGAAGCAGAGGAATGTTGGCTTTTTAAACAGAAGCAGATTAAAAAAAAAAAGGTGCAGGACTCCTTCAGTTCTTCACTAGTCTTAGAAAAACTTTCCAGAATACTGCTTCACACTATAAAAAAGAAAAAATAATCTTGCATTAGAATCCTTCAACATCTGCATACTGCTTCACACTATAAAAGAAAAAGAAAAAAGCATGTATTAGAATGATGGACCATACATCTTGCATAAACATTCACAATTGACATTCTTAGACCATACTAAATTATACATGTCTAATTATTTTAAAGTAAATTAAAAAATATTAATGGCTAGTAAATGTAGGTATATTAATATATTTTAGACACGTTTAAATATTAGTAATCTAAAGTCAAACATTCAAGTTAAAACATTGAAATCTCCTATGACCACCAACATGTTAGTAAAACAAAACTAAACAAATTCAATCTGAAGCTGTTAATATTTGGCAAAAGAAAGACAAAATAATGTTAGCAACGTGTGAAATGCTGCGTAACAGCCACCAAATCGATTTCAACTTGTCCTGTAGAGGCATGGTCTGTGCCATATGGCAGACTGTGATTTGTTGTCAATTTAGTTATCTAAAAACAACAAAATCACTAGTCTTCCACACAGAACTAGGCCAACATTCACTGAAATCTTCTATATTTTCTACAGGCTCTATGTAATTTATTACAAGTATTTTTTTTGCAGCAGTTTTCACCACAGAAATAAGAGCACTGCTTGGTTAAGGCATCTTCCAGCAATACTAGTTTTGAGGCTGTTGTCATTTTAATTAGCATGAAGGAAAGAATCAAGGCAAAACTACCTCTGGAGAAGTTAGGTTCAAATAGTTACTTAAAACCTGCCTTGTAAAAACTTGACCACAGAGAACAACTTAAGCCTGTACACATCAATCAGCTTGAAACTGACAATAGAAACATGAAACTTTAACTTGCCTGTTCTGCAGTAAATACTGTGCATTTTGTATCTGGTCCTGTGTTCCCGTAATAGTTATTATCCGATCTTCTGAGCCTTCTAATGGTTCATCAATTTTGATCGAAGCTCCTGATTCATGACGTATTTGTTTGATTCTCTGTCCTCCCTTTCCAATAATAGATCCTGCCAACTAGGGGAGAAAGCAAAACATTCAACTCCTGATACAAATTTCTAGAAATGTATTAAAATCACAGCAGTGTTTGAGTAGCTTCCACAAGTTTAGTTTTAAGAGCTGCAATGGAAGCTTACTTCTTTACAGCCTCAAAACATCCCTTGCAACGTTAGCTGTACAGACATCGATTAAAAACTGGGAGAACCAGTTGCTCATTTGCAAAAAACAAGCTACACACACCACCTCTATTACTGAATATTAACCATTAGTGAATTTGTTTAGTGTGTCTCTAAAGTGAAAACACACAATGGAAGACTAAACTTCAGGTGATTTAGAAAACACTTGATATGAGAAATACTTGTCAAACACCCTAAATACCTCTGATCTGTTTATGTAATTTTAGAAAAGTTTGCGACTTTTTTTTAAACAAGAAAAAAAAAGTTGAAAGCAAGTCAACTCTACTTACATCTTTGGGAATTGTTACTTGTGTTGTGATAATAGGTCCCCCAAGATCTCCGTATGGACCACGTCCCCCTGCATAAGAATAGTCTGATTTAAACGTATGCATCAAGCCCTTTAATAACTACATAATGAAGTACATGCAAAGGTTCTATATAAACACTTACCATATCCAGAGCCACCCTCGAACTGCAAGAGAAAGGGGGAAAAAAAGTGAGTACCCATGATTTATTAACACATTTTCATCCTAAGTGTCACACTGTTAACTTTGAGCCCATTTTATGTAAACATCTCAACCCCAACCTTACTATAAATACAACAGCGTGGTGCTAACCAAAGGCATACTGAGGCAGAGGGCAGACCAGAAACAAAAAGGATGGGTGGGGAAGCATAACTGTACATAACTTTATGTAACTGTAAAATATTTCAGTAAAATATTTCAGTTTGCTTTTAAATAATCTTAAATGTTTGACTGTAATATTAAATAGGAACCACCAATGCAGAGTTAAGAAACCGTGCAGAGCAAGTAACTATGAAATCTTCTATGATCCAAGGCTTTGGATTTAAGTTTTTGGCACTGGATTCCAACAAGTCTTTTGCTTCATGTATTTTTCTTGCCAAGATGATCCACCTTCATCTGGATGATTCTTCTATGGGCTGTTCTGATTTGGGCCTTGCCAGCAGACACACTTACATGTAAAATAATACATGTAGCTTCTCACCTACTAATTTTCTCTTCAAATCCTCCTTTCTAGTATGATTAAAGACTAGAAGTTTTCTCTCTCTGTAATTGTCTGTCCCCATGGTTTCCTAAGGTGGGAAGTTTAATGACCTACAAACCTATCGGTTTCAACACCAAGTCTGACTGCTGTCATAGCTCTGGCCAGCACTTGATACAGCTGGGCTTGGTCCTTGCCAGTGCCCTGGGTGCACCTGGCACAACACAGGTTCTCTGAGGAGACTGTGGCTCCTTCTGTAATGGGGACAACAAATGACATAAAGGACCCAGCGATACCAGTTTACCTAGCAGTCCCACCAGTTCAGCTGCTGCCAGACAGCTCCTGATGATGCTTTACTCCTGACTCTCTGATTAAACTAACATTCAAATGAAAAGACCAGAGTACAACTTCATTAATGCTACCAATACAGCTAAGGAGAGGTTCAAATCTCCAGTTTTAAGACAAAAAATTTACACAGCGACTGTCAATTCTCCTATTTCATCTATGTCTTCAAGAAAAAAAAAAAAAACAACACAAAACCAACCAACAAAAAACCCCAAGCCCAAAGCTGTAAAAAGAAGAGCTCCAGTAGTTAACTCTCCTCCCACTGTCAACATCACAACCCTTTGTACCTTAGAACAGATAATCATCACAACTTCCTTCTGTTCTGCTAAAACCACCATATACCAAAGCCAAGTATCCAGCAATGAGTACTGCTGGCCTCTGGTTTTAGGATTTCTAGATCAGTAATGGAAATCAAGTGCTTCATTTCATCTAATACTTTCTAAGTGCACAAGTCTCCATTTTTTTACTTCCCCAGAGACTCAAAGAAAAAGTATACACAGTTCTCCAGAATTCAACTTCTGGGTGACCAGTGGGGTTGACCTATGTGAGAAGAAGCATGGGGCTGTACCTGTGCCAGTCAATGCCAGACAGTCCTAGCCAATGCCAAAATGGACCCTTAATGGTCCTTAAAGCCAGTGGCAAAGCTGGTGGCACCTCTGTGATCCATGTGCACTAGCAGTGAGATTAGGAAGAGAACAAAAGTGAAACTACCCTGCAGACACCACAGTAAAGCCTGCAGCTCATATAGAGAACTGCCCTAAAGCAGATCATCACACTGCAGTCCATAGAGGATGTTATGCTTGGGTGGGAATGACCTGAAGGAAGCTGTAGTCCATGGAGAGCTGACACACATGGCAACACTTGACAGGACACACAGTCAGCGGGGGGTGCAAACTGGACCAGCCTGCTCCTGAAAGCACTGTACTCTATGAAGATAATGCAGGCTGGAGCTGTTCTTGAAGAACTGCTCTCTACTGGAAACATCCAGATTTGAGCAGTTTGTCAATCACTGTACCCTGTGGGAGAGACTCACAATGGGGCAAGGGAACAGTATGAGGAGTGAGGAACAGCTAAAGCTTGATGAACTGACTGCAATCCACCATTCCCCATTTTTCCTGCACCACTCCTGGTACAGGAGAGCAGAAAATGAAGGAACGAAGTTGACTCTGGGATAAAGTGAAGGGTGGGAGGGAAAGGTGTTTTCATTTTTCCTCTTTGTTTCTTGCCATGCTACTGTGTTTTTAAGTGTCAATAAATTAATCTTCCTCATGTCAACTCTGTTCTACCCATGATGGTAATTATCAAGTGATCCCCTATCTTATCTCTTGAGCCACAAACTTTTCCACCTTATTTTCTCCCCTCATCCTGCTAAGGAAGAGGAGTGAGAAAGCAGCAAGATGAGCACCTGGCAGCCCACCAAGTTCAACCAACCAGAACTACTTTTTCACATTGTACTGCAACATTTTTTCCCCCTAAATACTGTTTTAGACTACCTTTTCAGAAGATCAGAATGGAAGCTACTCAGACCAAAGAGTTGAACTTGTTCTCTGCTTCTAAGCAACCTATGTTGTTTAAACATGTTACTTAGTAATAAAACCTAATACAGCTTGTAGTAGAGTCCAAAATGCAAGAGAATCAAGGACTCATCTTAAAGCTTAACTCAGAGCCTGATCAGAGTAGCACAATGCAAACACACATAATCCTGTTATCTGTCTCAAGATCTCTTTTAGCACTAATTTGTGTTCAAAAACAATCCTTCCCTTGATCATTTTTACCTCCCTAAACTACAGGACAGCAAATGACCTGGACAGCAGATGAGTTAAGCAATTACATTTGCTGTGTTCATATAAGCTGAGTACAAACTTGTAGTATTTGGCAGTCCTTTGCCATCTTCTAGACAGTATGAGCACTTGAAGAACCCCTTTAATTTCCTTTCCCTGAATCTATCTGATCAATTGTACATTTCCAAGTGCATTGCTAAGTAAAGCAGAATAGTTTATCCCCAAATATAAGCAAGAAGCTACTTTTAATACTTTATGTTTAAAACAGGATGATGTTTAGAACAGGAGAAAATACATTATGAAGTTAATACAAAATGTATATCCTAAATCCATGCACACACAGCACACTGGTTATGCAGAAAGTTACTATTCACAACACAAAAATGGGGTGAGTATAGAAGAGGCAAAAAGAGGTACAAGAAAGATCCTGTCTTTTGGCTGTGCTGCCACACACTTCCCACTTTTCAATTACTGTACAGGACATGCTGTAAGATAAACTGCCAATAAATCCTGAGTCAGAAGGACAGCCTTATGATTTTCAACAGGTGCAAGTCAATACTGATTACACTTAGGATCAAGAAATACAGATCAATGTAATCTGTTTAATAAAGCAGTCTTTACAGAAAAGGTTGAACACACTTACCAACTCTGGTGGCTGCATATCATCACAGGCATCCACATGACACTGCATCATCTTCCAGACATAACACAGTATGAATAAAAGAGGAAACAAATGTCAAATAAGTCTGTGTTACAGACTTATTTCACAAGCAACTCGGCAAGCAAACAGAACACATACTGGTACAGAAACATTTGTACTCCAACAAAGACTTAGGTCTTTGTGACTTAGACTACTTTCAAGATTCACTCCATTTCAGTTTCATTTTGGGGGAACTTCTTTCTGTGGTGTAAGGAGTCTTTTTCTCTTACAAAGGTCAGACAACTAAGGGCAAAGTTCTTTTTTTTGGTCTTTGAGAACACCTTCAAGTGCTATTTGATATCAAAATCTTTTATTCCTGCCACGTGTTAGAAAACAAAGGATTAATGAGTTTAAAACAATAGTGATTAGCTCTACAATGACAGCTGCTTAAGCAGGAAGAACATTGCTTCTTGTGTTCTACCAATTCATTTTCCTTTACCTCACAAAGCAAATAACCAGACTAACAACCTATTTCTGCCTAACTGCTTCTGCTACCTTTTTAAAATGTGACGTACAACACTTGTTTCATTCAGTGTTATGTGTTTTCAGCAATTGATGTACACATGTGACCGGTTGAGGCTATACCTTTAAGAAAGAGACAGTTGCTGAACACTCTGGCTGAATGTTTTTGATATTTGAACAAAAACAAGATAGTCTAAACTAATTTCATTGGTAGATTGTAGAATGCAATTTTAAGTTTGGGTTCTGTTAGTTCAGTCTGTATCTGGTCTGGGTTCAGGCTGGGTGCAGTCTGTGCTTCTCTGTCCTGTGGGCTGGACGGCTTCTCTCCTTCTGAAGCAGGAACGGCCTTGAGTTAACAGCTAACCAGATAAGAGTACTAATTCTTGCATGTGCTTTTTGAGCTAACAGAATTTTTCTTCCTTAATTGCCTTTCTCTCTCTCTCTAACCCTTTTTGGGAAAAAAGGGAGGTGGGGAGGGAGAGGGGGGTTCAGGGAACCCCCCTGGCCGGCTGGAGGGAAAAGGCTTTTCTGCATTGTGTTCCTTGTTGTATATTTCTGTATATATTGTAAATATTGTATGTTTGTGTATATATTCATTGCATTCCATTTATGCCTGTAAATATAGCTTTCATCTGCTTTTCCGACTGAGCTAGCTGTGGTTTCTTTCCCTGTGTGTGGGGAGGGAACTTTCTCAACCCACCACAACACACTGGAAGGAAAATTACATACACACTGGCAGAATATGCCAAACAGCTTAACTTTTACATCTAATGCAAGAAAATGTGTGTAGCCCTTAACTGGTGTCAAATTATTTCATCCTAATTTTCTCTGATTTTAATAGGATGATCTAAGAGAGTGGAATTCTGTAACTTTCTTCCAGTATCTGTATGGATAAATAGAACAGTTGTCACATATTCTTCCTTTACTGATTTTTTTAATGTGCTCCTTAATGCCATATCACTTAAACATGAAGAATGTTTTGTATTTTTAAGTGTATGTACTTAAGTTCTCACATATCAATACATACACATATGTAAATAGAAAAAAAAAAATCCAAGAAGTAGCTGAAGAACACAAGTACATCAGAAGTTTGAAGACACTCGAAGTCTGAGAAGAGACAGTCCATTTACCAGAAGACATTCTGATTTAAGCCTTTATTAACTCAGACTTTGAAATTGTTCACACTTTGACTATTTGAAAATTATCACGTAATCAGAATCAGAAATCATTAAGAGGTGAGGGGATAAAGTTACTTTATAGGCTTGCCCACTTTGTTTTCCACCCCTCAAATTCATCTCTGAGTACTTGAAAAAAACCTGAGGATGAAGGTGTTTAAGAAACTTTTTTTTTTTAAACTGTCAGAGCCCTTATGGTCCACAGGCATTTGATTTGGAGTAGGTACACAGTTACTTAGAATCATTACTGTTGGGGAAGACCTTTAAGATTGTCAAGCCCCACCATAACCACTAAACTATATCCTGAAGTGCTTGTAGAAACTCAGATCAAGAAAGGAAAAGTCAACCTGACAGAAATTGGGCTAAGCAGAATCAAAATGTATTTTCTATTCCAGCTGTAACAGACTAAAAATAGAACCCACTGCTGCCCAAAAGTCAAGCTAAGTAAGACCTGGCTCATCAAAATATTCAGTATATGTGCCCTAGCATTAGCTTTATTAGTTGCAAATATAAGAATATAAAAACTCTTACGCTAATAAGAATATAAAAACTCTTAAGCTCTGAAAACATGTAAAGACAAATAAGGAATCTTCCAGTTTCTTAACATGTAGGGTAACATGGATAACGTTTTATTGTGTGAAATCTTTCCTTTTAGTATTTCTTTATAAGGAAGTAATATTCTTGCAATTACATACTTCCATTAACTTATACTCCCAATGAGGAAATGTGAAAATCCCATTTATGCAGCCTATCCCATGGCACTTTCTCAACTTCTTGCTCTTCCATTCATTTAAAAATAAACCAAACATAACAGTAAAAATCTTGTCTCAGCTGTCACTTTAAAAAAGGTGCCAACCAAAGCCAAAAGAGGAAAAGCAGCTTACTACTACAGAGATTTACCTCTGGAACATGTGATTTCCCAGGTTAAAAACATCTAGTACAAGAGTAAATGATTGCTGGGAAGTTTCACATAGAGGAATATATTTAAGCCTTTTTTTTCAGCTTTCATATACTAGGAGAGACTTTTTTCCCCTCAACAAGTATCAGAATTAACTTAGGATTCAACTCAGCAGTGGTCCTAGTACCAAAAAATGACAGTGAAAGTGGATTTTTGCAATGAAACCACCAAACAGACAAGAACTGAGTCAAAAGAGCAACCATCTTCTAGCCTAACTAGAGCTTTTCACAGATATTATTCTATTTAAACTTGTTTTTTTCCAACATCAATATTAAGAATGTTTGTGTGAATCAAAGAATTTCAGAGAATGTCATTCTAATGTTTCTTGTTTATCTGAAAAGCCTACCAATTCCCACTTCTGTCATCCTGACTAGAAAAAACTGAAAGACAATCAGTGCAAGAAAACCCACAGGATAGAGCAGTTAAACTTTCAGTGCAATTTTTGGTGGCATAGAGGAAAGCAAGCAAGCAGTGTCTAAGATACCACTTACGCCCCAAACAGTCCTCTGCATGGGACCACCTCTACAGACAAAAGATCTTATCACCAGAACCATGCCAGTCCCACACTTAAGCGCATGTGTTCAGCAACAGCATGTGTAGGCAGTCGGTATGTTAACTGTGCTTATGCGACAAAACAAGGCAAATTTTAAGCTCATACCATGCCATCGTAACGGTCTCCTGGTCTGCCCCTTCGGTCATAGGACATAAGATCTCTAAAAATGGGGGGGGAAAAAAAGGCAGCAGCACATGAGTTCCTTTATAAACTAGTTTAAATAGTCTAATTTAAATTTGCAATTTCATAGCTTATACAGCCTAACTTCAAACCACCCTAGTTCAAGTTTCAGCACTACTGACTATAGTCCCAGTAGACTACTGGGACTGCTGCAGTGCAGCAAGTAAGTAAATACCAGTACTTTTCAAAATACTCTGGTCTAACGCACACTCAACCCTGCACAGTTACTATCAACATGGAAGTGTGAAAAACACCACCAGAAGATGAGAATATGGTTTAGGAGACTGTACACAATGTGAGTTTTGTGTAATGTCTTTATATGGCAACTCACCCGCCACGAGGAGGTGGTGGAGGAGGAAGGGGAAGATTACGAGCTCTGCTGCCACCTCTACCACCACGACCTGGTGGAGGTGGTGGAGGTCCTCTGCGAGGGCTCATATCATCATAGTCTCTTCTTGATGGAGGCATAGGTCGTCCACCACGACCAGGGGGCATTCGATCAAAACCTCCTCTTCCACGCATTGGAAAGCCTACTGGACGGCCCCTTCGATCATCGAACATAGTGAAGCCACCATAGTCGTATGTTTCATCATAGAAATTGGGATCGTAAGGCTGGGCCCGTCCTTTTATCGGAGACTAAAACAAACAAAAAGACAATCCCCCAACCCAATTAGAACTACTACAATTGTCCATTAAGTCATTCATTTGTACATTCTTAGACTTCACTATGCTTGTAAGAAAGGGGAAATGGTAATCTGTTTCTTGTGAGCTTAACTACAATATTGAGAAACTGCCAATACTTTATTAGTGGCTAATCAGTTTTGTCTCGCTCTCTTTAATTTCTGCATCTTAACATTTATATAAAACATGAATAATGGTCCACTACTATAAAAAATTGCTTCCCTCTTCCATAAAGTGCACCCAATTACAGAAAAGGGAAATACTTTCAAAAGGTCATAATGATGGCCTTATTACTAGGAAAGCAGGAGGTACTAAATTCAAACAAGAAAGATACCATTCTACACGCAAATAAATCTTGAAACATTCATGAATGACAATGAAAATAAAATTAATTTCATAAACATTACCTCAGAGATGAGATCCAAGATAATCTTAATACATTCAACAACTCTATCAGGTTTTCCACCAATAAGAACTACTCTGTCAGTGGAATGAGGACAACACTCTTGGAAGAGCTTTATGGTTGTCTGAGTGTTCTGTTGAAGAAAAAAAACAAATCAGAGATTTTTCTAAGTATTTTAAACAACTTCATAAACCCATTAAAATAATGTTACAAACAATCCAAACAAAAATTTCCCAGCCCTTTTAACAGCACGCTTGCTTCTAACTTCTTGCAACAAGTTTAACACTGTATTTCTTTAAGATCTGTCCTGACAGTTTTGTTGAAAAGGAAAAAAATTACAATTTCCCTCTAAATTATGATTTATCTATGCTATCTAAATGTTACCAAAAGGACCACCTATCTGTTGTGAACTTAGAGGTGTACTAACCTTCACGTCAAGAAAACATGCTTTGGATTCAAGACAGCAATACTACTAGGATTACAGTTATATTGCTGTTCTCAACTCATGATACCAGCTCCTACCTGAACAGACCTGAAATTGCCTCTGACACAATGTCAAGGATGGATAGAAAACAGAGAGCTATTTTACGTTCAGAAGGGCCATTAGGTTGTTGGTTTTTTTTTTCAATCTCATTCCTTCACTGAAATAAAGACAATGAATGGTCTTCTAGGAGACTGAATTTTGAAATATAAATATACAAGTCTTTTACAGCAATATTCAGGCACTCATTCAACTTTCAGGCACTTTTTCAACTTTCATAGTAAGAGTTTGTGAAGACGCATTTGCCCTAAACAATTTGGTATGTCTAACCACACATATCTAGTTCATACAGCAGTTCACTGTAGGACTGATGAATGTGATTTTCTCTTTTTAGGAAGTAGAATGTCCTTTCTTTAATAACATTAGTCTACCACAGATACTGCTTCAAGCTTGACTAGAAGTTCCAGGTTCTACCACCACCAACTTTACTTCTGAATGCTTACAAGAAAGCTGCAACTCACAGATGTATTTCAGATCAAAATCATGTATGCAGTATGTTCTGGAGGAATTACTCTACAGAAGATACTTGCATCTGCCCTTTATGAACATAAAACACTGAACTGTTGATTGGAAAAAAAAAAAAAAACCAAAGCAGCAGAACAAGAAACTAGTACCTCTCTGAGTTCTTTAATTTTAGCACCCTTGACACCTATAATTCCTCCTGCCAAACTCTGGTGAATGAGAAGTCTTAATTCGCAGTCGAAGTCACTGCCTTTGTAGTGTTGATACTGTAAGAAAGATGGATACAAGACAAACAGTATTAGTCATACAAAATTTGAAATGTTCAGGATTCGGTGAAGTTTATTCTCCAAACACAGAGCCAAGACTGATTGCAGAGTTGTAATTCAGTGTTTTTTCTGACAGAATCACAAATACTTAAGCAAAAACTGATGTTAGATCAGTTTTCCTTATATATTACATGACATTGCACTACTAAGACTGAAAAATGTATGAAACATTGTAACATTCTCACAAAGCCAACACAAAATACAAGTTATAACTACTTTAAAAAGGGGATGAAACAAGTCTGAAAGTAAGTACTTTGAAAGGGAAGAGGGCTGCTGAAAACCCTAATTTAATAAACACTGACTCTGTCCTCTATGAAAAAACCAAAACCAACAAACAAAAGAAACCTCAAAAAGCCACAATCACAAAAAAAAAACCACAAAAGAAAACCCAAACAACTCATCACAAAAAATAAAGGCCAATGAAAGCGCTAACATTTAATTTGAGAATCATTTTTCTTTAAACAGCTTTTTAAAATTAATTCCCTGTATTTAAAAAGCAGCAAATAATCTAGAACCATCTTGTTTCAAAGGCTAATCTTTTACCTCCAGAAGGAAAACAAACATCAAGAGACATACCTCTTCTAAAGTAGGAATAATCTTCTTCAGAATTTCTCCAATTGTCTCTATATCTGCGCTTATGCTCAAGATGCTGTTGGAGGCCATAATGCCAGACAATACAGTGAAGGTGGAAAAGAAGAAGTAAATTTTTTTAGTAAATGTACACAAAATTCTAAGATTTACTACAGAGAAGAGCTTACAATACTCCCCATTTAAAGTACACCTGTTTGCTCAATTTACAACACATGCATCTTTGTTTATGCCCAATATATATGCATGATAAATTTAAGATTAGGTAGGCCTTGCAGAAAGAAAGACAGAACGGGCTTTTGGAAGGGCTCAGATTAAGTGGGCAAGAAACTGACGCAGAACTGAAAGTAGAAGTGAATATTCATGTTCCCCGCCACCACTAATTTAGGATACCCTCGCTATTACATAGGTAAAACTGGCACACCTTCTCACAGAAAAGTGGGGATATGCAAGTGGTGAACACCGTATCCAGAGTAAGGTTATGATACCAGTTAGAAATCAGATCACTAATGGGTTCTCCAAGAAAACAAATACAAATGTAAGACAAAAAAAGACAAAACAAATGAGAAGTGAAGGGAAGTGAACCAGAGTTAGCATTTCATCAGAAATTAATTATGAACAGGCAATGTTGACGGGAGCAAGGTGGGCCACAAAGACAGAGCGAGAGTCTACTTTGAAACAATTTGATTTATAATGCAGCAAATATGCAACACTTGAAGCTGTGCTCCTTCCATTGAAATAAAATCAGTGGATTGTTTGGGTGGGCAACTCACGTAAAAGTTCAGTGACAAAAAGACTTAATGGGCAAAATAAGACAGAAAACTTGGAAAAAAAAAACAATACACCGTCTATAAGGGGATACTATTTAATTATATCAAAGGCAGGTAATAAAATACATTTCTCTCTTTCTAATCAGGCAGTGAGGCATAAACTGTTGGGACATACCGCTCGGGGCCACTGCTGTCTGGGACTGAAACACTGGCATTGTACTGCATTGGTCATTGGCGTTCGTGGATGTTGGCATTGGGCATGGGTATTCAATCAGAAGTTGTCAAGTATGGTACCCGTTTGGCAACGAGCACATTTTTGGGCATAGCCAACCAGGGTTTTCACATGGGCGTTCAGGGGCGGATGGGCCAACGTCATGGTGGGCAACGCAGGGGCAAGTCGATCCAGTACATGGGCAACGGAGATATATGGCCAAAAAAACAAGGAGAGGGAAAAGGGGGAAAAGCAATAAATTTTAATTTAATACAAACTATACTCATTACTCTCAATTAATGAAACAAGCTTAAGTTGTTCTGAAGACTAACACAATTACGGATTGCTACACCAGCTGTGGTTTAACAGTATGGATCTTAAAAATGAGTCACTTGATCTGACTGAACTACTTCTAACATATGCTGTTTCAGTAGCAGGCTGGCTCATGAGGGCAGACACAAAACCTGTTGAGATCGCTATTATTAGAACCTCGGGCAGATTGGGAAAGTTAGTTTTCCAGACCGATCTAAATTATCTGGACTTAGGTGACGCATTAAGTTGGAAAAAATAAAAGGAAAGGAAAAAAAAAAAAAGAAAAAACCACCACAAAAACCATCCTATTAAAAAAAAAAGAAAGAAAAAGACAACTAGCTGCCAACGTTAGTGAGCATATGTATGATTCCTGACCATTTCAACCTCAATTCTAGTTGTAGTTTATGCACTTAGTTGGAACTGATTTGTAATGAGATACTGCCAAATCTTGTATTTAATAGTCTTGATTGGAAAACTGTTGAAATTGTAGCTGATGTCAAGTACAGGAGTGTAAACAAATGGAATTTAAGAAGCGTTGCCAAGGTTTATAAATACACGTTATGCTGAGCATGTGCCTAATCACAAGAGTCAACCCCCTGTAAAATGTGAATAGGCAAGTCAGTAATGATTGTTTAAAACTGCTTCCAACTATAATCGAATAGAATTTTCTTTTGCTGTTCTATAGCCATATTAAAATGAAGAAACCTTAACATTAATGCTTTTGAGATTCGTGTGCAAGCTGTTGAAGAACAGATAGACTGGTTTGTTTTTTAAAGGAAGATACAGAATTCCTCTATCACTGGGTTAAGCCAGCCACCTGCAATAGCTTCAGCAGTATTATAATTGATTCACACAAATGGGAAATGGTACAATTAAGGGGTTTAAGCTTTGTCAGTATTTCTAATTAGGATGTTAACTCACATGAAGTATGTAATTTTGTGGAATTGTATTAAAAAAGTGAAGAGATTTAATATAAACCTCTCCTGCCATGAGTCAAGTTGGGTTTCCATTAGAACAGAAATTTAAGAACTAAGATACCTGCTCTAATAATCAGTAAAAATGACTTGTAACTAGACTATTGATGTCTAGAGTTGAATTGCTCCCATTTCTAGAAATGTAAGCTATCAAGCTTTCGATGTAGTGTTCTGAAAGAATTGGGTGTTAAATTAGTTCAAACACATATATACTCACGTCTGTACGAAGTGCCTTAATATTTTTGCCACCTTTTCCAATCACTGCTCCAGCATTCTGGAAAATAGTTTTCAGAAGTCACATTACAGCAACACAGCACAGACTGCATTTTCAAACTCCTCAAGACTAACATAAATCTGTTTTTGCATTATGCTGCTGGCTTTGGGGTGGAAGCATGCAGGCACTGGTTTTAAAAGGTTCAAATAAAATTGAAACAAACTGACACACTATGCCTATGGAAAAAAGTGGTCAAAAACTCTTACACTACTGAATTTAGAAAAGGATATGCAGTTTCTCAACTAGTATTTCAGTTCCCAATGCATGCTTCTAGGTCATTCTGTGTGTGTTAAAGCCTCAAGCTAGAAGTCTCAAGAGGATATACTGTATGAATACAATGCCGGTCAATTATTTCCCTCATTTATGGTAACTTCCCCTCCTCCCAAAAGGACTGTGCTTGTAAATTCCACTTTTGCACTCCAAACACTTGATAATTCAAAGTGCTGACTTTGGTTTTTATTTCTTTAACAACTGACTTCTCAGAGAAGTACATTCTGAAAATGGTTAAAGCTTGTACTAACAGCCACTAACTTCAAGTTTCTGAAATCAGCAAGAATAGACCGGCAGATAATCAAGAGTAACTGTAAAACTCTGCTTTTACCCAGTGATTACATGCGAAGGTATTACTATTAGCACACAATTATGCATTATGCTTAACGGCACGAAAAACATTTTGCAGTACCATGTGAAATGTGATGCAGAGGGACAGTAACATTCTGCCAATACAAAAGATTAAGGCACTTCAGAAAGTACAAATCATCTCTAACAACTGGGAACACCAGAGGAGATTCATACGTAACAACTTTACTGCAACTGTTTACACATGTCAACCAAACCACTGCAACCCCCACAGAAGCACTGCTACTACATTTCTTCACATTGATATATATGTATATGGACAAGTTTTGTAAATCTGTTTGACAGTTACAAAAATCCTAAAGAACTTCGTCTTACTTCTTACATTTAATTTTACAATAGCCAGATGATTGTTCTCTAATCTGTTTCCTTTTGAAATACTACTACAAAGAAATTCCCTTAAAAATAACAACCTCTCATTTATTTTGCTGTTTTTTCAGCAAGCCTGTCTTCTAAAACTGTTGATCTTCAGTGACCTACCCTTCAAAAGAAACACTGAAAATAACTACATCACCAACACAAAACTGTTCATGCACATTGAATTATTCCAAAAAAGTTATCTTTCGTTAAAAAAAGTACATATTCTTTCCAAAAATGCACTTTGCCACACTGCCTTAAGCAATGCTGTAGCAAAACCATTAAAAATGAAAAAGCATACTTTGCTCTGAAGAAGGATGCGTAATTCAACCATCTCATCTGTGTTCCGAGATCTCTTGAAGGCCTGCTCTTCCTCCATATCTTCTGCTGGACGTTTGCCTGTAGAAAGGTCCATAGGGGAGAAACACAAACATTCATTTAACTTGTGGAGCTGTAATAAAATGGAATACATGCCAAATTCATTCTCTGTCTGAATACTTTATTTCCTATTAGCCAAATGCTAATTACTGACATCTAGTCTTGGGCATTCACAGAAGAGAAACAGGGTTTTACTTTATCAGCTTACTTACTGATTAACCACTGAAAATCCACTAGAACCTATGACCTGTAGTTTACACCAGAATGCTTCACACAGCCAGCAAGAAATTCGCAACATACTGATTAAAGCAGTGCAGCAACCTCCACTTGGTATTTATGATGTGCAATTGGGAAAAAGCCTTTCAGGCAAAAAGCTCTAAGTTACTATTTCAGTGTTAAGACAAATTAAAATATCACTTTAAATACTTTGTGCAAAAAAATAGGATAAATGCCCCAACTTCTTTACTAATTATGCCCAAGAAGTTTTTCATTAAGCTCTTTTGAGGCGTTTCACACATTTATACTACTGCATGTAAAACCTGCAATAAATAAAATGCAATTAATGGATATGCCTGACAATACTCACTACTCACCCTTTCCATACAAATACGGAATACTTAACTATGAAGTATTTTCAAATCCTTTATCACAACTTTCAGCTGCTTATCCCATGTGTTAAGTATGCCACTAGAAAGATGCATTACGCGTCAAAAGCATGTGTCGACTTTAAAAGATTAAATGCAGCATGATAAACTACTGCCCACACAGTTAAAACATTTTTTATATTATAAACATGAAATACTTATAAACACTAAAATATAAAGAGATTCTCTCTTAAAAAACCAGTCCTTTAAAAAATTTACCATTTGTCTCTGTGTTAATGAATGTCTCTTCCTGTTGCTCAGTCTCCATTGCCTTTTCTTCTTAGATGGGCAGGGAAAACCTGTTGAAGAACAAAAAATCTTGTACATCTATAGTTTGTGAAAAGACAAACAGTACACTGTGCTAATGAAAAAAAAAGGCAAAAATAAATGTCTGCTTCTAAAACTTACCACTATTATATATCCTTGCAGAGAAAAAGTCAAGTATTCTGGGCGGGATCAAAATCCAACAGCCTATGGCTTCAAGAGCCTATGAAAACAGCATACATCAGTATCGACTGCTCATTTTCAGCTCAGATTCTCACTACAGCCAAAAAAAAAGACGTTTGACCTGAGCTTTTGTTGTAAAGCTTTTCTTTATCAAAGAGAAAGCAGACCCAGACCAAACACACTGCTAACAGGATATGAGAGACAAGTCTGTAAATGCAGATTAACTGTTACTGTCTGAATTACAGTTTTTAGGATGCATGTCTTTGGTTTACTTTTTAGAAGTCTTTACATAACAAACTAATAGAAGTCCTATTATATTAATCATCAGCATTAGTCGTATAGATGCTATACTAATCTATTAGCAAGCATTTTAGCATGCCTCCACTCAAGTTCAATAGAGGAAAAGACAAATTACACCTTCCAGCCACACAGGGCGGGGGGGGGTGAAATAAGAATTACCACCTGTGGTGGGGTGAGAAAGTTCCCTCCCCACACACAGGGAAAGAAACCACAGCTAGCTCAGTCGGAAAAGCAGATGAAAGCTATATTTACAGGCAGAAATGGAATGCAATGAATATATACACAAATATGCAATATTTACAATATATACAGGAAAATACAGCAATGAACACAATGCAGGAAAACCTTTTCCCTCCAGCCGGCCAGGGGGGTTCCCTGAACCCCCCTCTCTCCCTCCCCACCTCCCCTTTTTCCCAAAAAGGGTTAGAGAGAGAGAGAAAGGCAATTAAGGAAGAAAAATGCTGT
The DNA here is from genome assembly GCA_015227895.2 of Colaptes auratus. NCBI lineage: Eukaryota > Metazoa > Chordata > Aves > Piciformes > Picidae > Colaptes > Colaptes auratus. The sequence goes on from CM026897.1 coordinate 56,706,354, forward strand.
TAGATGAAAAAGCACATGCAAGAATTAGTACTCTTATCTGGTTAGCTGTTAACTCAAGGCCGTTCCTGCTTCAGAAAAAGAGAAGGCATCCAGCCCACAGGACAGAGAAGCACAGCCTGCACCCAGCCTGAACCCAGACCAGACACAGACTGAACCAACAGAACCCAAACTCAAAACTGCACCCTCCAAGCCACCAATGAAATTAGTTTAGACTATCTTGTTTTTGTTCAAATATCAAAAACATTCAGCCAGAGTGTTCAGCAACTGTCTCTTTAAGACACAGCCTCAACCGGTCACACCACCCTCTGTAGTTACATATAATCCTCTGCACACACAAAACCAAGAAAGAGTATCAAAAGTAGCTGAATTTCTCTAAGGTTTTCTGAAATAGGTATCTTGCCTGTGACCTGTCTCTGTTAAGCTGATTTCCAAATACTAAGTGATATTAAAGAGAAATCTAGGAAAAAAAATATCGCTACCTATTCTCAAAAATGTTTCCACAGATAATCATATTTTACCCCGTTGTATTTCATTAATTCCCACTGCCTCAACAAATTATATTCTCTCATTCTGGCAACCAGAAAGATCAAAAAAGCCCCAACAAACCAACCAACACAAAAACCAACAACGAGGGGCATCTAACTTTTTTAATGCACTCTCAGCCAGCTGTTAATTTTTAATTGTTGCCTTGCTTGCTGTACAATCTAACACCAGGCACTGCCTTCCCAGCACACACTCATTTTTATAGGCACTTAATGCGAGCTGATAGACACGCACAGATTTAATGATCACAAAATCTCTGCCAGACGTTGCCAAAATGCTGTTACTTGAGGGAACAATTGAGAGAGGTCGAACAGATTTTCACACAGTTTAAACAGGCCTTTCGGACCTCAGTTTTTCTATTTCCAACTATCCAAACAATTCTAGTACTGCAGACGGTGAACTGTAAGACACAATGTAGGGAACAGCCTCCTCTAGTCGCGTGTATTTACCCACCTAGTCAAACCTCCCCTAGTTGTCTGTCTGTAAAGTGCTCTCAGTTACCGGTCTCTGCTGGGTAAATCGAGTTATAGGGATTAAATTTCGTGATACTTTTTGTAAATACCGAAAGGATAAAGTGGCCACGAAAGGCAGGAGGTGGCAGAAACTTCTACAAACATCGCGGAAAAGAGCTAGGACACGCCAGTGCATCTCAGACGCCGCTCCCTCCGGGCGTAGCGGCTCTTCCCGCTCGCCTCTCTGTAGCCGGCGACGCGAAGGGCGGCGAGCCCAGCTGGCTCCCGGGCGGGAGAACGGCAGCATTACATAACTCTCCAAGGCCCGGCCTCACTTCCCCGGCAGCAGGGACCAGCAAAAATGGCGGCCACTGTAATGGCGTCTGTCCGCTGCTAGGCGGAGTCGGGAGCGGAAAAGGCTCCACTACCACGCGGTCGCAGATTTGTCCCCCTCTGCCCAGGGAGACACAAAGGAGGCGCCCAGCAGCCCGAGCAGCAGCACAACCGGAAAACTGGACAGCCTTGACCCTGAAGGAGATCGACAGCGACCGCTCCAAAAAGCGGCGGTGGCGACGCGGGGCGCTCCCTAATAGGCCTCCCGCGGCCACCTCCATACAGGCCGCGGCCAACACTGCCCTACCCTCCACCCGCCGTAATTCCCGATAATTTGCCCCGGGCACAGAGTTACCAAGGGCAGGCGCAGTAACCCAGCTTTTGCAGCTCCCCCACCCTCAAAGAGCATCCGACAGCGCTGCCGGCCTTCATCGCGCCACGCTGGCTGGGCCACATTGTTCATGGCTACCTTTCTAGCTTTCCCCACGTGCTGGCGAGAGCGGGGGGGGAGGGGGAAGTCTTTGGGCCTGCAGACTGCCCTCAGCCGTCTGAGTGGGCTCTCCCCCACCACCAGCCGAAACGGCGACATTCCAGTCTCTTTCTCCAGGCAACCCTCGCCCACTTCACGACCATCCCCCAAAAACCCATTTAAGTCCTGGGGCGCGACAGCTCCCGGAGATTGAGGCCCTGTGACAGGGGCTAGGCACAGGCTTCCTGCGCCGCTGTGTCACGTAACGGCACCGAAAAGGGCACGATGGAAACTCGGGCCAATCTGGCCTCTACGTCCCCTTCCCCCGGCGCGGCCGCAGCGCCCCCTCCTCGCCGGCCCCGGTTACACCCCGCCACAGGCTGTGCATACCTGCACCCACCGCCGGCCCCGCTGCGTACGGGAGAAAAAAGGTAGCAGCCCCCACCAGCAACGCGCACATCCACCAGCACCGCCAGGCGATTGGTCCTGTCCCCTCCCCCCTGCCTGGGCCCGCCAAAGCTCTACTGGATATGGCTGCTGTCCATCAAGAATCGGAGGCGGCCCCACTCCGCCCCGCCCTCCGTGAAGGCCAAAATGAGCCAGGCCCGGCACCAAGAGGAAGGGAGGCTGATTTGCCGCGCCACCCGCTGCACTGCTCACCGTTGCTCCACGGTCGGTCCCTTTACCTGTCCAGTGGGAGTCACGATGGAGAGGTACAGAAAGGGGCAGCAAATGAGAGCGACAGCCACCACGATCGTGAGAGGAGAAAATGGCGTCTGCGAAAACCCCGCCTTGTGCTCGCCGCCTGGCGTCGGTGGGGGCGCGTGGGGGGGAAACGGAGGGAGTGGTTCTCGCGATGCTTAAATGCGCGCGCGACGCACGATGCCTATTGGCTGCTGAGGCGCGCGGTGTTTTTGGGTAGCTGTGCATGAGAGCGCCCGCTGCCCGCTTTTCCCCCCCGCCCCGGCCCGGTCTCAGCTCTGTGTGATAGAAGCCGGGGCCGCCTGTCGGTGCCGTCTGCTCGTCTCGGTAAGTGCTGGTGGCTCAACTGTGGGGGGGAGGGAGAAGGGAAGCTCTTAAGCTCCTCCAAGGGGCTGCGGAGTGCTATTCCCTCCCACCTCCCTGAGTCAGCTCCCCTCCGCGCCCCTGAGGGCCCTGGCCCGAAGGGGCAGCGCTACGCAAGTGGCAGGCTGGACCTGTATTGTGGTTAACTAACTGCGCAATGTCTTCTGGGGTGGAGCTTCGGGGAGAACTTGGCGCCATTGACGGATGTTTTTGCACGTTACAGTGGCAAAAAAAATCTCTGTAAACTTCAAGTTGCCTCACCTTGAGTGCTGTGTGTAGTGCTGGGCCCCACAATTTAAGAGGGTGCTAAGCCCAGAGAAAGGCAGCAAAGCTGGTCGGAGGGCTGGAAGGCATGTTCTATGAGGAGCTGCTGAGGAGTTTGGGTTCACTTAGTTTGGAGAAAAAGACTGAGGGGTGATCTCATTGCACTCTATAGGTTCCCAAGGAGAGGAGGTGGAGAGGGAGCTGCTGACCTTCTCTCCCTGGGGATCCAGTGATAGAGCACGTGGCAGTAGTCAAATCTGTGACCGGAGAGCTTTAAAGGGGAGTTTAGAATGGATTTCTTTACAGAGAAGGTGATTAAACATTGGAACAGGCTTGCTAGAGAGGTGGTTGGGGCTGCAAGCATTGCAGAAGTTGCCCCTGTGATACAAATGCTGATAGATCCTCAGCTTGATTGTTACAGAGTCTCTTCCTTCTGTTTATAATAGTGCTGATGAAAAAGGAGAGTAAATTCTTAGGTTGGTTTATAAAGTAATTGGTGTTAATAACAGCACCCCCAGAAGAAAAAAAACGACAAACTACTTTTGCTTGTTGCTTGTTTGATTTTGTTTTGTCCACTCATCTTTCCATCCATAATTGTAAAAGAATTTCAGTTACAGGTTTCTAATTAAATCAATAGAAAGTCACAGAGCAGGGTTGCTTGTAAAAGTTTCCAAACTTTCTTGATGCCCCATGGTGAGTAAACAGCACATACTTTTTATGCTGATTAAAATGCCTGTTCCTTTTTAATATTTCTAGAACTGTTTTTAATTTAAATTGCTTTGATGTTGTTACACTTGGAATAGTGGGACTTTGAATGAGGGCAAATTTCTGTATAATATGAACAAGAGACTTGTCATAACTTTAGCTGTTGTTAGAAGAGTAAGTATGTCTCTTTGTTATTTCTTCCAGGGAACACAGTCTTGAAAGAAAATGTCTACATCTAGCATTGCAGGAAGAGTGGAAGCTTGGTTGTTGTCCACATGGCATGTTAAAGTTCCTTTGACATGGCTGGAAGCATGTATTAGTTGGATCCAGGAAGAGAACAGAGGTAGTAACTTAAGTCAAGATCAGATTAACAGGCAAGTATTTGAGCAATGGATTCTTACTGATCTAAGAGATTTGGAATATCCTGTTTTACCTGACTGCATCTTAGGCTCTCCCAAAGGGGAACTGTCAGGTTTCTACTCCATACAGATTGATTCACTGGTTGATGTCAGCCAGCCAGCATATTCCCAGTTGCAAAAAACTAAGAGGGAAAAACACCATAAATGAAGAAGTAACAGCCAGTACTCAGACATTTAAGAAGCCCTGGGAAGCAAAGCCTACTCGAATGCTAATGCTGCAACTGACTGATGGGATACATCAAGTCCAGGGCATGGAGTATCAGCCGGTGCCCATCCTCCACTGTAATCTTCCTCCTGGAACAAAAATCACCATACAGGGTAATATTGCATATCGTCTTGGTGTTCTTCTGCTGAAATCAGAAAAATGTGAAGCTGTTGGGGGGTGAGGTGGATGCTCTAATGGAGGAGTATTCTCAGGAAAGGGTTCTTGCTAGATTAATTGGAGAAACTGAAAACCTTAATTCTGTTGGACAAGCTTCCCATAATCAAATTATTTCAAGGTCTTTGAATGAGTTAGAACAAACTCTAGGCCCTTCAGATGAAGAGCTTCTAGCTAGCCTTGATGAAAATAATGAATTTACTTTAAACAATGAAGCATCTTTAGAAAGTGGATACTACACCGGAGGCAACAATTTTAATACAGCCTCAGGTTCAACAAATGCACACAATGGAAATGTTTTGCAACGAGAATCTAGAAGTCCTTTGCCTCATTCAGTTCAACAAGTCTCACCTCCTGTAGAATATGCCGATGGCTGTTTAAATGACTTTCCTTTAGAAGATGACTTTCTTCTGGAAGAAGAGATGCAAAAAGAGATGGAAGAAATGAAATCAGTGGTCATGAACAGAAATCTAAGTTCAGTTACTGAGAGGTTTTCACATACATTTAAAAACTCCTGTAGTTCATCTTTAAATGGCACTTGTGAAACCAGTAATACAAATGAAAGAGATGAGCCTGTAGAAACTACCATCAAGCAAAAGACTTTTGGAAGAACGGTATTTAGTGGAGATGGAAATAGTGTGAGTAGCTTCTCACAGCACAGGAGTGGACATCAAATCTGCAGTTCTGCAGATTGTTCTTTGGAAAATCCTCCTAAACAAAGACGGAATGATACAGGCCTAGATGAGAGCAGAGGTAAATCCCAGGACAATTCAGACAGCAGGCTGTTAAATTCTGTACTTTTTTCAAAAACAGATCCAGGAGCAGATCAGCAGAAGCATGATTCACAGACCTTTCCCTGCAGAGGAGCAGAGGCACATTTGGACTTAGATTCTCCCCCTTTCACCTATATTTACCTTCTTTTGGCAAAAAAACCAGAAACTGTTACAAAGTTGAAAGTTAAGTGTTTTATTGTTACTCTCACTAGTAACCTTACAAGCACCAACGGATCCTGGGTATGAAGGCAAAAATTTCTGATGGTTCTGCTTACCTTGAAGTAGATTTTGCCAGTGATATTCTAACAAGTTTGATTGGCTTTTCAGTGTCTGAAATGAATAAGCTGAGGAAGGATCCAGCTTCACATCTGAAGCTTAAGGATGGTTTAGTTAAATGTCAAAAACAACTGATAGATCTTTGTTGTTTGATGACTATAGAGTTTAACCCGCTTCAGTCTAAAGCCACTGTATTAAATCTCCAGAATGCTGATACAAGGCATTTAGAACAACTGAAGAAACGTTTAAATAAATGATATGTAGAAACTAATACACTCTGTTTTAGGAAATGTTTAAGTAATTTTCCCTTGGGGAGCTCTTGAAAGTTAAGTTTTCAAGTTAAGTGGTATGCCTTTTCTGTTATGAGGAAAAATAATGGAAAAATGAGAGGGGAGTGGATGATGTGTTGAGGTGAAGCTTTGTTTCTTATGGTGACAGTAGTGCTGTCACCATAAGATTTCTGTTTTCCTTTAAAATATGGATATTTTTCATTCTTCACAATCATCATTGTTCTTGACTGGTGACATACAGTAGAAGAATTTGTCAGGAAATGGATAATACCAAACAAACCATCTTGTACTTTTTCAAGGATGATTACTTACCTGATTTTTAAAAGGTAGCTGTAGGAGCCTATCAGTCTTTTCTTGGAGGAAAATGCATTTAAATAATTATTCAGTCCCTTCTGACTGCTGACCTGAAAACTAACATATATTCAGTGTGTGAGAGCCTGAAATGTAGAGAAATGAAAGATCTTTCTATAAATGTTCAGGTGTAAGGGAGGAAAAAACCCAATTCTATACCTAAATGAGCTAAAAATATGTATGTTTTTTATAATCAGTCAAAAAAAGACCAAGTTTTTTAATGTTTTATTAAGAGGAAGGAATGTTTATACCATGAAGAGCCTGTTTTTGTCATGTTAGCATTAATTGTTGATAATAGTTTTGAACCCATAGGCAACTTTATTCATTAGCTCTCATGTTTACTTAATCTATCTCAAATACTTGTGCTTCAAACCTGTCATATATGTGTATTTATTATTTGTCTTAATTTGCTCTTAAAATTTTATTTATTTTTAAATTTTTTGCTTACAGAATGTATAAAAATAAATACTGATGTTTTCATTTAAGCTGTGGTAGAAGCTGTTTGGTGACTTAACAGGGGGTGTATTTTTCTTTTACAGTGTGTAGAGTATCAGAAAGTGTTCTTTGTTCTTCCTTCTGTCCATCCTTCCCTCATCTTGTGATTTTTTTTGTTTTGTTTTCTTTAAAATTAGAAGAATTAAAATTCTGCCAGGGATGAGAGACCAGTGACAGAAGTCTGCACAGTGTTTGCAAAAAATGTAAAATTTGTGTCTAGGAGAGGGATTTTTCAATTGGACTGTCAGTGTACTTTTTCAGAGCCTTTCTTTCTCTGAAGCATGTCTGTTAGACTGTTGGGAACTGCGTAGAGAGACCATCAGTATTGCACTACTGCCCCATACCCACTGAAACACATCCTTTGAGATTCCAAGGAACCAAAGGAAAACTAGAGGCATTTGCTAAGTAAGGTAAAACGTTAGTAAGGTGGGAGAGGGGAGATATTGGGCTTTTTTAGGCTCAAGTTCTGAACTTTATACTTGATTTTACACAGTTTAGAACTGCTTATGTGTCCCCTTCCTTCCTCTCCTCCCTTTGCCCTCCCCATTCTCAAGAGAACCTGAGCAAGCCTTAACACTGTGAGATGTTGCAAAATTTTGGCCTTGACATATAAAAGGATAGGATTCCTTGAAGTTCAAACTAAACAAATAATACACAGATTTCATTTTACTCATGCAAAGAAAGAGAAATGTCATTCAAAGCACAGAATCAAATTAAGTGTTTGTTTCAGGTGAAGTCACACCTGTCCCTCTTTAAGCATTTATGTGTAAGATTTAGTCATCTCTGCTAAAGGAAGCTCATATGTCTTCAATCCTTTGTCCCCCTGGCCTCAGCACTCGCCTTAAAGGCATCATTATTTATCTGATTTTTTCCTTCTCCCCTTACTCCTGTTGTCCTCATCTTCATTTTCAGGATGTCCTTCTGGGAAGGCTACTCCTGTGCCTGCTCTCCAGTGTAAGCAAGAAAGTAAATCTCAGTCCTGCTAGCTGTTTAGAGCTTGACTGCTCTGCAGATATTTCAGTGCAATGTTCCAGCGTACAGTGATTCCAGATCTGTATTTAAGCTTTTTGAATTAATGAGAAGAGGCTGAGGGAGCTGGGGTTGCTTAGCCTGGTGCATGTTAGTCCTTCAGGTAATCAGAATTCTTCCAGGATGAATTAATTGAACAGGCTGCAACCCCAGATGACAGTGGTAGTGGTATGAAGCTGAGCTATGGCCGTGCTTCTGCTGGGGAATGCAACAGAATTCTTGTGGGAGCTACTGCAGTCCATAGTGAGGGCAGCTGCTCTCAGGAGTTCAGTGTAGCTTCCTACCAGAAACCAGTTCCTACTCCATCTGTCATCTCCATACTATTTTGCAAGCTTTTTCTTGCTAACAATATTTTGGCTGCTAAGTACACTGCACCTGCAGTGCAGCTTCAGAAGTTGTATTCCTCATTAATGTTTTCATATTAATGGGAAAAATAAACTGTACTTTTTCATTGCTGGTCAGAATGGAAACAAATTCATTTTTAAAGTATACAATGTTCTCATGCAATTACATAGATGTTATATTAATAATAAAAGTTTGCTCTTTCTTTCTTACAATTATTAAAGTGAAAACAATAAAATGGCTACGATGATGCCAAGGAGATGTGTCAGAATACACCATTTAAAAGGTGTCACAAGAAAATTCCCCTAACTTTTTAGAAAGTGTTCACTCTCAAATTGTGGGAAAAGGCAGTGACTAGACCAAAGAATGTGGTGGGTTTCCTACAAATTGACTTCTCACCTAGATGTATAGGCAGCATAGTTTCAGACTAGCATGCCACTTTTTAATTATTTTTTTTCCCTGTGAGTGTGTTTTCTATGTTTACAGTGGGTTTTGTAACGGGGCAAAATTGCAGCATGGTGCTGTCAGTTTTTGCTTTTCTGGTTCTTAGTGTTCTCTTAAGGCTGAACAAACCCAGTTCTTCCATTCTTGCCAGGGAATGGAATGTGTGTCAGCTTTCTGACCACCTAGGCAGCCATCTGCTGGTCACTAGCTTCACTGTGTCAGTGGCCTTCCTGTGCTAGGGGACTCTTAAATAGGACATGGTACTCCACATGTAGTCTCACAAGTGCTGAAAGCAGGTGGCTTGCTTTTTTGGGTGTGCTTGCTTCTATAATAGAGCCTGGTATGTGGCTAGCTGTGGCCACTGTATGGTCACATTGACTGATGTTCAACCTGTCCACCTGAGCACACTCTTCAACTAGTTGGTGACCAACCCATTGCATGGGGTTATTTGTAGGGTGACAGACTTTGTATTCATCTTTGGTGAATTTAAGGAGGATTTTGTCGATTGCCATGTCCTTTTCCTTTTTCTTTCCCCCCGCCCCCCGCCCCAGTTCCCCATTAGCCAGATTCAAGCTCTGCACTAGGTTCCCCTCCAACACCTCTCACTTTTCCCCTATCACTCCATGCCATGTCTGCATGCTCCTGATTGCTGTGGCCTTTGCAGTATCAAAGAGTGACCTTGTGTGACATGACCCAGTGCCCTCCTCAGTAACCCAACTGGTTCCATCAATTAATTTCTGTCTGTAGGGTAAAATACTCCTTTTTCTCAAGCAGTTGCTGAAACAAATGGTATCAGTCAGAAAGGCACTCAGACTTTAACACTCCTGGGTAAAGACAAGGCCATGCAAGTGGCACTGCCTCTCATGCCATGGGGGGAACTGCCCACTTGCTCTTCGGGCACTGTGCACTGCTAGAGCTTGTGCAGCTATGGGATTTGTGTTGCCCAACCCAGCATGAAGCCTACAGTGGGTGGGCATGGGATAGTTCTGTGCCTGCTTGTGTCAGCCTTAGTGGGGATGCCAACCTCTTGTTTTGTAAATCATCTGATGGTCAGTATAGCTGCATTCCCTGCTTCATCACTAGATGGGGATTGCACTAAACTTTCTGCTGATTCTGTTAGTATGGTCAGAGAAATGCAAGGCCAGAAAGCAGACCTTAACCAGTGAAAACCAAGGCCAAAAAACAAAGCATTGAGTACTTCAGTCTTTCCAATGTCCTATGTCAGTGAATTCTCACTGAACAGTGAGCCCTATTTTACTTAGTCTTCCTTCTGTTCCCAATACTGAAGCCCTGTGTGTTGTCACCCTTAGCCCTATATGGTTCACTGCTGCTCTTACACTCCTCCTGAAATTTCCCCTGTGTACCTTTTTTCACATCTGAGCTCAGGCAGGGGTTGCCTGCTCATCTGTGCTAGCATGCTGCACCATTAGCTTGGTTTTCTGCACTGCCCAGTATCTGAGGGTTTCAAAGAGGTTCCCCTGGAAAGCAACCCACTGCCCTTGGCCTTCAGCCTACTTGGGCAATCTCCTTTGGGGATCCAAGGAGAACCCTAAATAAAGTGATGTCAGATCTCCTGAAGCTCTGAGATGACCTATTTAACTTGCTTACTTCTCTGATCATTTAAAACAATGCAATGAAAAGAAAGCAGATAGGACAGCCATCAATCTATGTTTAGATCTTTCTTGTCTATGAGTTGCATGTCCTGCAGAGCTTTTCTTGTCACCACTCATGGATCACCTGCTTCTTTTGGTATCTGTATTTTCTGTATAAGATGCAAATGATGTAGAAGGACTGTATCATAGGTTTCATGTTGTAGTACAAGTCACAGTTAATGCGGGCTTTAAAATAGTGTAATACCTTTTACGGTATTGGCAGTGTGAAGAGTAGAAGAACATAACTTTTTTTAAACTGGACACGTTACTTAAAAAGTGATAGTGATATGTGGCAGATGAATACCAAAAAAACCAACTTGTACACTTTTTTCCAAGCACAAAACTGTTACAAGAAAGTTCCATTAATATTAAAAAGGGCTCCCTCAATACCATCTGTATCAGTAATATAGCATGAGCCAGAGAGGCAGACAGAGTTGAACAAGCTAAGGCATTCATAGAAGGAGTTGCAGACTAGAGGCCTTTCACAACAAGGCTATCCCCTCTTTCTTAAAGGAGCTCTCTCAAGGTTGTTGTGGCACAGAAAAAGAAATTTACCTCAGTTCTGTGGCTTCTCAAAGAGCAGTAGGAAATTCAGTGTGAGTGGCTGAAATCATTCAACTTTCATTTCTGTTAAGCACCTGTCTCTAGTTGGAAGTGGGAGCTGAAATGTGTTCAGTGCTTAATGCTTCTTTCTAGCTAAATGGGCATCACCCTGCCCAGCAACTTAGCATTTCTAGAAAAACTTGACTTCTTGAACAAACTGTCTTGAATGTCAGAGTGGTTGGAGAGCGGCCAGGCAGAGAGGGACCTGGGGGTGCTGGTTGATTGTAGGCTGAACATGAGCCTGCAGTGTGCCCAGGCAGCCAAGAAGGCCAATGGCATCCTAGCCTGCATCAGAAACAGTGTGGCCAGCAGGAGCAGGGAGGTCATTCTGCCCCTGTACACTGCACTGGTTAGGCCGCACCTTGAGTACTGTGTCCAGTTCTGGGCCCCTCAGTTTAGGAAAGATGTTGTCTTGCTGGAGCGTGTCCAGAGAAGGGCAACAAAGTTGGTGAGGGGTTTGGAACACAAGCCCTATGAGGCTGAGGGAGCTGGGGTTGCTTAGCCTGGAGAAGAGGAGACTCAGGGGTGACCTTATTGCTCTCTACAACTACCTGAAGGGAGGTTGTAGCCAGGCGGAGGTTGGTCTCTTCTCCCAGGCAGCCAGTACCAGAACAAGAGGACACAGTCTCAGGCTGCGCCAGGGCAGGTTTAGACTGGATCTTAGGAAGAAGTTCTATACTGAGAGAGTGATTGCCCACCGGAATCAGCTGCCTGTGGAAGTGGTGGAGTCACCTTCATTGGAGGTGTTCAAGAAGAGGCTTGATGGGGTGCTTGGTGCCAGGGTTTAGTTTTTTAGTTGTTTAGGTGGGTTGTATTGTACTGTATTGTACTGTATTGTACTGTTTTGTACTGTATGGTACTGTATTGTATTTAGGTGGGTTGGATTGGTTGATGGGTTGGACGTGATGATCTTGAAGGTCTCTTCCAACCTGTTGTATTGTATTGTATTGTAAGTTTTGGCTTCTAGGAACAAAGAAGCATTAAAAGAAAGAAAGTGTTCTTACTCTCAGAATAGGGTACTGTGGGTACTGTGGAATTTTTTTCTTTGCATGAGAATAGCCTTTGCTGTAGTGCAAGTGGAGGGAAAAGAGATGATTATTTCTGAATAAATGGTCAAGAGCTTCTTATATTGATAATTACAGTACAAATATGAAGCAACGGTAGCATGAACTGCAGCAGGCAACAGTCTGATGTCACTTTTATAGTACAGGCGCAATGACAGCTTGACAAAGCATTCTTTTAGATTAAAAAAATCTGAAAATATCTTCAAATACTGATGTGAAGATATGCATATGTTCAAAGAACCTGTGATGGGAAAGAGCGTGGTTTATAAAATATTATACCACTTTAAAATGCACTTTAGGGTATGCAAGAACACTGAAGTTTTGTTTCATGAGTGGCTGGCTACAAATCTGACAGGCACAACTTGTTTAATACTGTATGTACTGTGATAACATTTAATAGTGCAGGCAAAGTCAAAATACGAGAAAAGAAGTTCTGTTACCTGTAAAGTCTGTTGCTGTTTATGAAAGGATATGAGGCTGATTCTACATGATGTTTTTAATAACTACATGTGGCGGTTTGAATCAGAACAGAACAGATCAAACCAAACCATTGAGGTAGCCTGGCTCTTTTCCCAACACAGAACTGAGGGAAAAGTAACACACAAAAACTTGGGATTGAGACCAAAAAAAAAAAAGTGAGAGAAAAAAAACTGGGAGAAGAACAGAGTTTACTGATCAAAAATCAGATAAACATGGTACAAAATGCATTATTACCTTAGCCTATTTGCAGGGAAAGCACAGCGCAAAACAACAGAAAGCAGAAGCAAGCAAGCCAAAAGCCCAATGTAGAAAACTACTCCCCCATCCTTCCTTGTCCCACTGCCATCTCAGCAGAAAAGACAACACCCAAGGAACCCAGAATCCAGAACAGTAAGCTTCCCATGTTGCAATCTGAGCTTCAAACCCCCATACACTTTGCTCCAGTTAGCACTTTCACTTTTTGAAGCTGGCATGACTGCAGCATGGTATGAATAACAGCAGCAGCTTCAGCTTGATCCATGACACTGAGTTTTTACTTATGATTTTATGTTCTCATACTAGATTGGAACATGGGTTTTTAAACATAAAATAAGACAGAACAGTGTGAAATACTCCTTTATCTCCAGCAAAATACTGCATCATCTCTAGTATTGCTGATGGCAGGTGTGACGCACAAAATAATGTGATTTGGTTTTGACAAATAATACCAATCAGGTGACTATTCTGCTCCTAGTTGTGTTTAAAACTCCTGATTATTCCTCTGTTTCTGCTATTTGAAAAGCCAAACTAGGAATTAGTTTGTTAGTGATATCTTCATAGCAGCTTTTATAATGACTGGTAAACTAGACCCTGGACACATGGTGAAAAATAAAAAAGTTAAATAATTGTGAATACTCTGAGATAAATACTGCTAAGTATTTATGTAAGTAGAGTAATCAGTCTGCACAGACAGAAGCAAATACATGAAATGTAGTATGTCTGTGTATTATCCATTTTTAATGTATTTAATTTATTAATTTAATATATTTTAGTAGTAATTTATTCTTGTGACACAGCATGTGATAGGCCTCAACATCATACTTTATTTTGATGGAGCTCTTATAAAACCACTGTCTTGTAGGCAGGAATTAACCATTACAGCCTCTGTTGTCTATTTGTTATAGAGTGAAGCTTCCTTTAAAAAATGGTTTGTTTTGTTTTTTTAGCTGGAGATACATGGAAATGTGTGGTAAGAAAAAAATGCCAATGTTTTGATAATGTTAATAATTTATTTAAATGTGTGCTTTGACATTATTTATGAAGACTCCTTATTTTGTGAAATGCGTAATTCTGAATCTACAAATCCAGTCTTCAGTATAATTTACCACTTTAGATCTTCCTGAGAAATACAATCAATTTGTTCATATTGTATCACACCAAGGATGTAAAAGTTTAAGAAAGATATTCTGTGATGGAAGTAAGCAAACCAGATTTTTACAATGACAGAGCAGTATTTTGTCAGTGAAGATTTCATCTTGGTCTGATACTGTGAAACTTTGCATTTCTGACTTCATTCTGGGAGCTTAAGAGATTGTTAGAGGAGGAGTATTTCTCAGCAAAAAATGAAGGAATGGTTGTCATGGCTGAGACCTATAGGTTATGTCCTGAACATGCTGTTTTTGCAAGGTCCAGTGAGGAGGCAGAGGCAGCTGCCCTGCTCTGGCTTGGGACAACGGCCACATGCATGTACCAAAAAGGCCGTGCAGCAGTCCTGGTAGCACAGGGATTAAGCTGACCCCTGAGACCCCCTATACCCCCCCAGACATGTTTTTGCAATCTTCCAACCCCTTACACCCATTTTTGGAACAATCCGAAAAAAGTGTGCATGCCCAGCAAGCTGCCCGAGCAAGAAGACCCCAAAGGCCAGGAGACTATAAAAGCTGCAAAGGTAGCCTAGCCAAGCTGTTCCCTCACAACTTTGGAACACCAGAGTGAAGACCACACTTGAGCCAGAGGTGGTGATACCTCTCTGTCTCCTTTTTTGTTGTTTCTGGTCTCTCTTTTCTTTCCTCCTTCTAATCTTTTCTAATTTCTTACCAAGGGGAAGAGCACCTAATTTGCCATGTTGCCATTGCTGTTTCTATTTAATACAGTTCAACTGGGCAGTTGCTTGGTCTTGGATTAAACTTTGTCTGCTGGGGATCTAAGAACCTGGCCCTTTCTCTAAGCCCAGAGTTTGCAGCTCCAATCACACCACTGGTTGATAAGAAAGTTAATTATTTTAAATTAAGTGTATTTTAGTGAGGTGTTTCCTTAATTAAGTAGAGGAAAAAAAACAAATGATTAAGTGAAACTACATTAGTGTGGTGGTTTAAGCCTTAACTGGGAGTTAAGAGCTCTGATGGGGGCAGGGCTGGGAATCTCTCCCCCACTCCCTCCCTCCTCCCTCCCAACAGAAAGGGAAAAAAAAAAGGAAAGGAGCAAATCCACCAAGCAATAATTTGGAGTCGGCTTGGAAGTAGAAAGGTAAAGAGTTTTCTTTAAAAACAAACAAACAAACAAAAAATATATATAACAATAACAGGTAAGGTTCACAAAGGCAAGGAACAAGGATGGATGGGAGGGGAACAAAGGATACAAAACCAGTCTCTCTCTGAAGAGGTGCAGAGGCAGCAGGGAGAAGGATCAGGCCCGACCAGGTGGCAGAGGAGTAGGAAGGCAGCCCAGAGAATGGTGGTGAATGGCGCCAAATCCAGCTGGCAGCCAGTCACTAGTGGTGTCCCCCAGGGATCAGTGCTGAGCCCCATGCTCTTTAATATCTTTATTGATGATCTGGGAGAAGGGATTCATAGTATCATAGTATCAGGCAGGGTTGGAAGGGACCACAAGGATCATCTAGTTCCAACCCCCCTGCCATGGGCAGGGACACTCTACACTAGATCAGGCTGGCCAGAGCCTCATCCAGCCTGGTCTTAAACACCTCCAGGGATGGGGCCCCAACCACCTCCATGGATAAGCCATTCCAGGACTTCACCACTCTCATGGTGAAGAACTTCTCACATCTAGCCTGAATCTCCCCACCTCCAGCTTCATTCCATTCCCCCTAGTCCTATCACTACCTGATGTCCTGGGAAGTCCCTCCCCAGCCTTCTTGTAAGCCCCTTCAGATACTGGAAGGCCACAATGAGGTCACCTGGGAGCCTTCTCTTCTCCAGACTGAACAGCCCCAACTCCTTCAGTCTGTCCTCATAGGAGAGGTGCTCCAGCCCTCTGATCATCCTTGTGGCCCTTCTCTGGACACGTTCCAGCATGTCCATATGCCTCTTGTAATAGGGGCTCCAGAACTGGATTGTGTGTTGCATCGGCGGAGGAGTGCTGTGTGTACGCAGATCACACAGGCGTTGCCAGGGATTCCATGACCAAACTCAGAGAAGGTTTAGAAAAGAGGAAAAAAGAGAGAGAGGCTCAACGAGGGTGGTTTGATTCATGGTTTAACCACTCGCCATGGTTAACTGCCTTGATATCTACCCTAATAGGGCCGATTGCAATGATTGTGGTGACACTAATTTTTGGACCCTGCATATTGAACAGGCTTGTGTCTTTTGTCAAGAGTCGGTTGGAAAACGTTAACATCATGCTTGTAGAAAATCGGCAACTGCTTTAGAAATGTCTCTGATTGGTACTTTTCCAGTCATCTTTGGTTACTTTTCAATTTTTATTTGTTTAGTGTACCTTATTGTAGTATTGTAGCACAGAGCTGAGTAGAGGGGGAGAATCACCTCCCTTGACCTGCTGGCCACACTTCTCTTGATGCAGCCCAGGATCTGATTGGCTTTCCGGGCTGCAAGTGCACATTGAGAGCTCCTGTTGAGCTTCTCGTCCACCAGCAGCCCCAAGTCTCTCTCCTCAGGGCTGCTCTCCATCCAGTCACTGCCCAGCCTGGATTTGTGCCTGGGATTGCCTCGACCCAGATGGAGGACCCTGCACTTGGTCTTGTTGAAGCTCATGAGGTTGGCTTGTGCCCACCTCTCCAGACTGTCCTCTGGATGGCATCTCTTCCCTCCAGTGTGTCTGCTGCACTACTCAGTAGATTTGCAGATGACACCAAGCTGGGGGCAGGTGTTGATCTGTTAGAGGGTAGGAGAGCTCTGCAGAGGGACCTTGACAGGCTGGACAAATAGGCAGAGTCCAACGTGATGGCATTTAACAAGTCCAAGTCTCGGCTGCTGCACTTTGGCCACAACAACCCCATGCAGCGCTGGGGTTAGAGTGTCTAGAGAGCAGCCAGGTGGAAAGGGACCTGGGGCTACTGGCTGACAGCCAGCTGAACATGAGCCAGTGGCATCCTGGCCTGCACCAGGGATAGTGTGGCCAGCAGGGGCAGGGAGGTCATTGTGCCCCTGTACTCAGCATTGGTTAGACCACACCTTGAGTTCTGTGTCCAGTTCTGGGCTTCTCAATTTAAGAAAGATGTTGAGTTGCTTGAATGTGTCCAGAGAAGGGCAACAAGGCTGGTGAGAGGTCTGGAGCATAAGCCCTATGAGGAGAGCCTGAGGGAGCTGGGGTTGGTTTAGTCTGGAGAAGGGGAGACTCAGAGGACCCTTATTGCTGTCTATAACTACCTGAAAGGAGGTTGTAGCCAGGTGGGGGTTGGTCTCTTCTCCCGGTCAACCAGCACCAGAAAAAGAGGACAGTCTCAGGCTGTGCCAGGAGAAGTTTAGGCTCAAGGTGAGGAGAAAGTTCTTCAAAGAAAGAGTAATTGCCCATTGGAATGTGCTGCCCAGGGAGGTTGTATAGTCCCCGCCCCTGGAGGTGTTCAAAAAAGGATTGGATGTGGCACTTGGAGCCATGGTTTAGTTGTCATGAGGTGTTAGGTATTGGGTAATTGGTTGGGCTTGATGATCTCTGAGGGCTTTTCCAACCTGGTTGATTCTATGATTCTATGAATCCCCAGCCACAGTTCTGCTGATGGTTAGTAGTCTTAAATGATGGTGGTAGCACAGACTGACAGAATGTTAGGGATTGGAAGGGACTTCTAGGGATTGAGTCCAACCCCACTGTCAAAGCAGGATCACCAAGCAGGATGCACAGGAATGCATCCAGTCAGGATTTGAAAGTCTCCAGAGGAAACTCCATAAGCCCTCTGAATTGCCTATTCCAGTGCTCTGTCACCCCAACCATAAAGAAAATTTCAACTAGTGTTGAGATGGAGCCTCCTGTGTTGTAGCTTGTACCTGTAGTTCCTGGACACCACCAAAAAGATACAATGACCTTCACTGTGACACCCACCCTTCAGTTATTTATAGACATTAATAAGATGCCCTCCTTAGCCTTCTCCTCTCAAGATTAACTTCACAGCAGAATTTAGGAGAGTGTGCAATGCAGATACTACTCCAGCCAAAGGAATTGTGGCTTTTGTGGTTTTCTTTCTTTCTTTCTTTCTTTCTTTCTTTCTTTCTTTCTTTCTTTCTTTTTTCCAAGAAGAAAAGGTAGTGTATCTCAGCATACTAATAGCCAAATTTACCTCATCCTGTTGACTCAGTGCACTAAATTTAACACAGTAAGTACAGGACAGGGCCATTGTAGCAGTTTGCCTAGAAGTTCATTTGTTAGAAGCATTGCTTTCCTCTAGGCACTAATATCCCAATCTATGTAAGCTGCATGTGTAAAGAGCCAATTGGTTCTCTTTGGTCAGCTCCTTAAGTCATTAGAAGGTAGACAACCATGCTGAATTTTGTTGCATTATTTACAACTGTGAAGGGCAGGAAAGGTGGAAGGGAAGGATGCTTGATGTTGAGTTTTCTTCTGATGACTTTTAAATGATGTGTTTATCTGTTCTATATTTCTCTAAGTAACTTCTCCAGCTGTGCAGTTATAATTAGGCAGTATCATGTACTGTCACTTCTGCATTAGTAAATACTTAGGACCTGCTGAGTAATTCCAAAATAACATCATAATGAAATGCAGCAAAGGGTTTTAATTAAATTTTAAAGTTGTTTAACAATTCTTCTGCTTTAAATGAGACTTTTTCACTCTAGTGTCCTAATGAGTTCTCAGAAAATATTAGTAAAAATATGCAAATCACTGAATTAACCAGTTTGGAAAAGACCTTCGAGATCATCAAGTCCAACCTGTCACCCAATAACATCTAATCAACTAAACCATGGCACCAAGCACCCCATCCAGTCTCTTCCTAAACACCTGCAGTGATGGTGATTCCACCACCTCCCTGGGCAGACCATTCCAATGGGCAATCACTCTATGAAGAACTTCTTCCTGACATCCAGCCTAAACCTCCCCTGGCATAGCTTGAGACTGTGTCCTCTTATTCCAGTGCTGGTTGCCTGGGAGAAGAGACCAACCCCCACCTGGCTACAACTTCCCTTCAGGTAGTTGTAGAGACCAATAATGTCTCCCTGTCCAGAGAAGGGCAACAAAGCTGGTGAGGGGCTTGGAACACAAGCCCTATGAGGAGAGACTGAGGGAGCTGGGGTTGCTTAGCCTGGAGAAGAGGAGACTCACGTGACTGCCCATTGGAATGGGCTGCCCGAAGAGGTGGTGGAGTCACCATCACTGGAGGTATTCAGGAGGAGACTTGATAGGGTGCTTGGTTGCATGGTTTAGTTGATAGGTGGTGTTGGATGATTGGTTGGACATGATGATCTTGAAGGTCTCTTCCAACCTGGTCTATTCTATTCTATTCTATTCTATTCTATTCTATTCTATTCTATTCTATTCTATTCTATTCTATTCTATTCTCCTCTGAGCCTCCTCTTCTCCAGGCTAAGCAACCTCAGCTCCCTCAGCCTCTCCTCATAGGGCTTGTGCTCCAAACCCCTCACCAACTTTGTTGCCCTTCTCTGGACACGTTTCAGCAACTCAACATCCTTCTTAAACTGAGGGGCCCAGAACTGGACACAGGACTCAAGGTGTGGCCTAACCAGTGCAGTGTCCAGGGGCAGAATGACCTCCCTGCTCCTGCTGGCCACACTGTTCCTGATGCAGGCCAGGATGCCATTGGCCTTCTTGGCCACCTGGGCATGCTGCAGGCTCATGTTCAGCCTACCATCCACCAGTACCCCCAGGTCCCTCTCTGCCTGGCCACTCTCCAGCCGCTCTGACCCCAGCCTGTAGCACTGCATGGGGTTGTTGTGGCCGATGCGTAGAACCTGGCACTTAGATATGTTAAATCTCATGCCGTTGGACTCTGCCCATCTGCCCAACATGTCCAGGTCCCTCTGCAGAGCTCTCCTACCCTCTAACAGATCAACACCTGCCCCCAGCTTGGTGTCATCTGCAAACTTACTGATGATGGACTCAATGCCCTCATCCAGATCATCGATAAAGATACTGAACAGGATGGGGCCCAGCACTGATCCCTGGGGAACACCACTGGTGACTGGCTGCCAGCTGGATGTGGCACCATTCACCACCACTCTCTGGGCTCGGCCCTCCAGCCAGTTCCTAACCCAACGCAGTGTGCTCCTGTCCAAGCCACGGGCTGACAGCTTGGCCAGGAGTTTGCTGTGGGGGACGGTGTCAAAGGCCTTGCTGAGGTCCAG
Organism: Colaptes auratus; assembly: GCA_015227895.2. Lineage (NCBI taxonomy): Eukaryota > Metazoa > Chordata > Aves > Piciformes > Picidae > Colaptes > Colaptes auratus. Next base: position 56,726,323 of record CM026897.1, read on the forward strand.
ATAGACCACATCCACAGGCCTCCCCACATCCACCAGGCGGGTCACCTGATCATAGAAGGAGATCAGGTTGGTCAGGCAGGACCTGCCCTTCCTAAATCCAAGCTGGCTGGGCCTGATCCCTTGGCCATCCTGTAAGTGCTGTGTGATTGCACTCAAGATGACCTGTTCTATAATCCTGCCTGGTAATGAGGTTGTCTCAGCCCAGAGAGGCAAAGAGACTCAGTTCTTTTGTTATGAAGTTAGAGGCACAAACTAGGCCAAAATATCAACAGTAAGGCTATTTATTAACAGAATAACAAAAGGAGGAAGAGAGATAGAGGGAAGAAATAGAAACAGGGAGAAGAGGGAGAGAGCAGGAAAGGGATTATATTACCGTTGGTCAGAGTTGGAGAGAGGATTTTCAGAGTCCAAGATCTGTAGTGTTGCCCTGTGATGTATCCAGCGTGTGGCATAGTCTTCTTTCTTCTGTTCTGCCAGTATCACTCAAGTATTTTGATACAGTTTTTTAGTACTTAGGTATGTGTTCAGGTATTGTTCCCCAGGAAATCTTCCTGTATATTCCTTGTGTTTGGACAGGGATCTGGCGGAAGTGGGGGGCCTCCACCTCCTCCTTCTCCATTTACCTGCCTACACACCTAATACACATCAGGGGCCAGGTGGTGAATCCATTGTCTCACCATCCTCCCTTTCCAGGATACCTGATGGGTGGATATGAACTTGTGGTGGTTTGAGCCTTAACTGGAAGTTAAGAGCACAGGTGGGGTCAAGGCTGAGAATCTCTCCCTCACTCCCCCCCCCTCTTCCCTTCCCAACAGAGAGGGGAGAAAAGGAAAGAGCAAATCCACCAAACAATAATTTGGAGTCAGCTTGGAAGTAGAGAGGCAAAGAGTTGTCTTTAAGCAATATATATATATATATATATATATATATATATATATATATATAACACAAAAAAGGTTCACAAGGGCAAGGAACAAGGATGGATGGGAGGGGGACAAAAAAAACCAAGAGAATAATACAAAACCAGCCTTTCTCTGAGGAAGCGTGGAGGCAGCACGTCCAACCACATGGCAGAGGAGCAGGAGGGCAGCTGCAGTAGCTCTCATCCAGCAGAGGTAGGAGCCAGAAAAGCCAGGCCAACAGCTACGAGGTCCTGCTTTTTATACCCTAGCTGGGCAGGGAGGGGGGAGTGGAACAGACTCAGCTTCCCAGGGGAAAAATGCCCTGCAGGGAGTGAAAAGTACCTGCAAGCCCTCCACCCTGCTTTGTTCTTTTGTTCCAGAAAAGGGTGTTAACCCACCACAGAACTTGTCTTATGCATATTGCTGAGGGTATTGATAGCAGTGGCCTCGGTCCATTGTTGTCACGACAGCTGCAGTCCAGTGAGCAATCTTTATCCTTTGTTGGGGCACATCTTAGTTAATGATACAATCATAAAGTGATTTGCATCCAGGATTTGTCGACAGGATTCCTACAGAGGCCAGGCTGAGAGGTCTATAATTCCCTGGTTCCTCCTTCTGGCCCTTCTTGTGGATGGGCATCACGGTTGGCTAGCTTCCAGTCATCTGGGACCTCTCCAGTGAAAATGATGGAGAGGGGCTTGGCGAGTTCATTATGCTAGATCTCTCAGCACCCTAGGATGGATCCCATCTGGTCCCATGGACTTGTGGGGATCCAAGTGGCTGAGCAGGTCACTAACTACTTCCTCCTGGATTACAGGGGAGCTATACTGCTTCCTGATGGAAAACCAGAAACCACTGAAGACCAGAAAACGCTGCACAAGACATAGTCACTGCAGCAGAAAGGAGAACTTTTGTGATATCCTGAGCTGAACCACAAAGAAGGTAACTTCTGGTGACTACCTCTGGTACTAGAAAAGTGGAGATTTTCCAGTTTGCGAAATCACAATCTGATTTTTAAACATTATATATCTGATTTTACAAAAGTTGCTTATTTAGTTTTTTTTTTTTTGTTGGTGGTTTTTTTTTTTTTTAATTTTAGTAAATGTTTTAAAAATCAGAGGAAAAGTGCTTATACTATTCACACTGCAAGACTCAAACCTTGCTTGTCAGAATTCCATTTGTACTTTAAAAAAGGAAAGTTTGTTTTTGCTGAAAATTTTTAAATTAATGCTAAGTAAATAGGCTTGCCTTCTTCCTTTCCTAGCTTTACTGATATAAACCAGTTCTGTGCTTAAGAAACACAGTGAAATTTTGCTGCTATAACAAAGTTGGAAGGATCTGAGGAAAGATCAAAACAGAAGAGCCTTTAGAAGAAATTCACAGGCATCTTGCTCAGATCCCAATTCAGTATAATCCCACTCTCTGTAATCGTGGTGGAGCTGAATTTACAGTCATGCTTCCAAATAGCCTCTAGATGTTGACCGTAACAGCCTTTGCCAGTGCAGGCCCTGCTGTTCAAATAGGACATCAGTAGCCCATTTTCACTAGTTACTTGGTTCCCCTGAAATAGGTCCTGAGGTCTCTACAGTTCAGGGAAGTCTTATATTTTGAGATTTGAGTTAATTAGCTCATTTTATATAAATCTTTAGTAAATCCCCTGTCCATAGTGGGATTACTGGTGTATACAGCAGGTGGACCATGACTACAGACTCTTTTTCAAGATGCTTATTATTTTTTAAAGTTTTATATATTATCTTTATCAGTGAAGTGCAGTATGTTAGTTGAAATGTGCCTTTGTGAAAAGCAGATTTACTGACTCCTTTCTTTTTCCCAAACACCCACACCAGGTCATTGTGAAGCCTGTTTCAAAACCCCAGATACTGATGAGAATAGTAAATACAACACAAATATATACATGCTTGCCTTGCTGCTATGGTATCTAAAGAATACATTCAAATCAGTATTTAGACAAGAAGCAGGTATTTAACCTTTATTTTGAATTACTGCAGTTAATGTTGCTGATGGATGTTGCAGGTTTCTCTGTCTTTAAGAGCCTTAAGCAATGAAAATTTTAGCTGTATTAATGTGGAACAAGTAGCACTTCCAGTTCTTCTGTTTTTTTTGTGTACGGCTATTTTGCATCCACCAGGAAAAGTTTTTCAGATTTTGGGGTCCTCCATGCATGTAATGCAGTATTAGAGCAATTCTTCCTAAATAATTAATTTAGTTTTATTATAACATATAAAATATTTTGCTCTAACAGTATCACAACACATATTTAATACATTTAATCTGAAGACCAGAAAACACTGTACAAAATTATTTCAGTCTGTTAGAAAACTCTATAACCTGGCACTATCAATGATGTTGTTTGCTTTTATTCCTTCAAGCATAGTTGATTTTCTTTCTAGGTATTTTCAAAAACAATTTTTTAAAACACGTTCTTAGTTCAATTAAAAAAACTTAGAAGCATTGCACAGAAGCAACTTCTGTTCCCAGGGTTATTTTTCCTTATGTTATTTTTCTTTATGCACGTCCAGCAGTTAATAAAAATTGTTCTTATTGGAGATACTTGGAACATAAGGCTAATTATTGTGTGTACTCTGATTTGCTATAATGGCTGGAGCTAAGGATATGTCTTTTATCTTTCCATCAACAGTATAGTATCTATTTTTTCTGTGAACGGTACTAACAGCAGCAACATCAACAACAACAAAACCCAACCAACAAACAAACATACAACCCCCCCACCCCCCAATCTGTCTTGATTTAAGTCTGTCCTTTTCCTGTTAAAAATCCTCAAGCAATTCTTAAAATTTGCAGTAGCTGGGAAAACCACAGAGTAAATAGTCAGAAGAGAACAGTCACTAGGCTCTTGTGCCAGAGGAAATAGAGGGAATGCTATTTTCTACTCCTGAAGATGGAATTTATTAGACCTTTTAGCAAATACTTTAGTTTTACAATACATTACCAGGAATTAGTGAGATTGGTTATGTTCCTGATTATATGTTGTTGTTTTGTTTTTAAATTGTCCTCAGTCTATTTTGAAAAATTCTGAAGTGGACCTTTATTATGGTTACAAAATTGTATAAAAGAGCATTGCACTCTTAAAATGAGGGTCACAGGTGGAATGTAGCAAGGCTAATATAAAAGGTAATGGAAAAATCCTCTAGTGTTCACTACTTAAATGATATTACTGGGTAAATGGATTTCTCTACTTTCTAGGAGTGTGCTTCTACATTGGTCTAGCAGCAATTAGAGTGAAGTGGTTGCTCTGCAAATTCACTCTGTGAACCATGTAGTTCATCTTCTTATTGTGTAAAGCATAAAAAGTTGCTCCTAATCAATTCACCTCAACCTTCAGTCTAAACATTATTTGTCATCCCTTTCAGCCCAAAGCACATCTAAAATGTTTTCCTGAAATTATCTAAAAGGAGGTGGTATTTATATCAGTAAGCAGATCATGGTTATGTGAGGTAAATCTTACAGTGGTAGCAAGAGACTGCATCATGACCAAAGAATTCTTAATAATTTAATTAGTGCTTTTAGAGTAATCAGTCCACATTTCACATGTAATAGTGGTCTCTTATTTAATAAAGAAATGATGCATTTGTTGATGACAATAATACTGAAATAACTTTTTTTGAAAAAGAGAGTAAATTATTTTGAACTTTCCTTGTTGACAGATATCAAGCCATTTACTAAACACATGTTCTTTTTGGATTTTGTCTCCTCTGAGAGCTAGAGTGTTCAGGTCAGCAGCTGTAGTCAACAAGTGGCTTAGAGGCTGGTGCAGTCAAAAGAATTTTGGGTTTTTCGATCTTGGAGAACTTTCTACTGCAGCAGGTCAGCTGGCAACAGATGGAGTACATCTGTCCCAGTGGAGGGGAAAGGTCACAGTATATGAGAATGGCCTGTCCCCCAAAGGGAAAAAGATTCTGGGAAGGGAATTGGCAGGTCTCATTGACAGGGCTTTAAACTAGCTTCGAAGGGGGAAGGGGCTGGAACCAGTCCCTTCAGGCAGGAGTCTGGGGGTGATAAGCTAGAGCCAGAGGTGAAACCAGCAGCCCAGCTGAAGTGCATGTACACTAATGCACGAAGCATGGGCAACAAACAAGAGGAGCTAAAAGCCTTGTTGCAGCAGGAAAGTTATGATGTAGTTGCCATCACAGAGATGTGGTGGGATGACTCACATGACTGGAGCGCTGCAGTTGACGGCTACAGGCTCTTCAGTAGAGACAGGCAAGGAAGAAGGGGTGGAGGGGTGGCCCTGTACATCAGGGAGGCACTAGATGCCATTGAGATGGAGATCAGGGACTATCGGGTTGACTGCTTGTGGGTAAGAATTAGAACGAAGACCAGCAGGGCAGACACCCTGGTTGGAGTCTGTCATAGACCACCCATCCAGGAGGAAGATGTTGATGAAGCATTCTATAGGCAGCTTAAGGCTGTCTCAAGATCGCCTGACCTTGTTCTCATGGGTGACTTCAACCTGCCTGATATCTGCTGGGATCTCAACACAGCAGAGAGGAGGCAGTCTAGGAGGTTCTTAGAGTGCATGGAGGGCAGCTTCTTATCCCAGGTGCTGCGTGAGCCTACCAGGGGTAAGGCTCCGCTTGACCTCCTCTTTACCAACAGGGAAGGGCTGGTGGGTGATGTGGTGGTCGGAGGGTGTTTAGGCACCAGTGACCAGGAGATAATTCAATTTTCAGTATTCAGTCAAGCCAAGAGGGGTAGCAAGAAGACCTCCACTCTGGACTTCAGGAGGGCAGACTTCAGGCTACTCAAGGAACTAACTCAGAAGGTTCCTTGGGAAACAGTCCTTAAAAATAAAGGGGTCCAGGAGAGCTGGACCTGCTTCAAGGCAGAACTCTTGAAGGTGCAGGAACAGGCTGTGCCAGTGTGCCGGAAGATGAGCTGCCGAGGCAGACGGCCAGCCTGGATGGGCAATGAACTTCTAAAAGGAACTAAGGGAAAAAAAGAGGGTGTATCATCTTTGGAGGAAAGGGGAGGCAACCCATGGAATGTTTAGGGATATTGCTAGGACATGCAGGAAGAAAATTAGGGAGGCAAAAGCCCATTTAGAGCTTAGGCTGTCCTCTGTTGTGAAGGACAACAAAAAGTCCTTCGATAACACATTAATAGGAAGAAGAAGGGCAAAAACCTCCACTCCTTGGTTGACACGGAGGGGAACGTTGTAACAAAGGATGAGGAAAAGGCAGAGGTACTTAAAGCCTTCTTTGCCTCAATTTTTACTAGCAGAACAGAATGTCTTCCAGACAGCTGGCCTGCAGAGCTGGCAGAAGGAGCCAGGGAGCTGCATAGTTTCCTGCTGTTGCAGGAGGCAGTTAGAGATCTCCTCAGCCTCTTGGACCCCCACAAGTCCATGGGACCAGATGGGATCCATCCTAGGGTGCTGAGAGAGCTGGCAGATGAGCTGGCCAAGCCACTCTCCATCATTTTTCAACAGTTCTGGCTCACTGGAGAGGTCCCAGAAGACTGGAAGCTGGCCAGCGTGGTGCCCATCCACAAGAAGGGCCGGTTGGATGAGCCAGGGAATTATAGGCCTGTCAGCCTGACCTCAGTGCCAGGCAAGATTATGGAACAGGTCATCTTGAGTGCAATCACACAGCACTTACAGGGTGGCCAAGGGATCAGGCCTAGCCATCATGGCTTTAGGAAGGGCAGGTCCTGCCTGACCAACCTGATCTCCTTCTATGATCAGGTGACCCGCCTGGTGGATGTGGGGAAGGCTGTGGATGTGGTCTACCTGGACTTCAGCAAGGCCTTTGACACCGTCCCCCACAGCAAACTCCTGGCCAAGCTGGCAGCCCATGGCTTGGACAGGAGCACACTGTGTTGGGTTAGGAAGTGGCTGGAGGGCTGAGCCCAGAGAGTGGTGGTGAATGGTGCCCATCCAGCTGGCGGCCTGTCACTAGTGGTGTGCCCCAAGGGTCAGTGCTGGGCCCCATGCTCTTCAACATCTTTATTGATGATCTGGATGAGGGCATTGACTCCATCATCAGTAAATTTGCAGACAACACCAAGCTGTGGACAGGAGTTTGATCTGCTGGAGAGTAGAGAGGCTTTGCAGAGGAACCTCGACAGGCTGGACAGATGGGCAGAATCCAAGGGCATGAGATTGAACACATCCAAGTGCCGGCTTCTGCACATTGGCCACAACAACCCCATGCAGTGCTACAGGCTGGGGTCAGAGCGGCTGGAGAGTGGCCAGGCAGAAAGGGACCTGGGGGTACTGGTTGATGGTAGGCTGAACATGAGCTTGCAGTGTGCCCAGGCGGCCAAGAGGGCCAATGGCATCCTGGCCTGCATCAGGAACAGTGTGGCCATCAGGAGCAGGGAAGTCATTCTGCCCCTGTACACTGCACTGGTTAGGCTGCACCTCGAATCCTGTCCAGTTCTGGGCCCCTCAGTTTTAGGAAGGATGTTGAGTTGCTGGAACGTGTCCAGAGAAGGGCAACGAAGTTGGTGAGGGGTTTGGAAGACAAGCCCTATGAGGAGAGGCTGAGGGAGCTGGGGTTGCTTAGCCTGGAGAAGAGGAGACTGAGGGGTGACCTTATTGCTCTCTACAACTACCTGAAGGGAGGTTGTAGACCCGCAGAGGTTGGTCTCTTCTCCCAGGCAGCCAGTAACAGAACAAGAGGACACAGTCTCAGGCTGTGCCAGGGCAGGTTTAGGCTGGATGTTAGGAAGAAGTTCTATACAGAGAGAGTGATTGCCCATTTGAATCGGCTACCCGTGGAGGTGGTGGAGTCACCATCATTGGAGGTGTTCAGAAGGAGACTTGATGGGGTGCTTGGTGCCATGGTTTAGTTGTTTAGGTGGGTTGGATTGGTTAATAGGTTGGACATGATGATCTTGAAAGTCTCTTTCAACCTGGTGTATTGTATTGTATTATTGTATTCTGCCTTTGTTTGACAGTGGTATTTTTGATCGGTTTACTGATAGTCATTATTATCCATAATTTGATGGAATCATTCTATTCAGGTAACAGGACTGAATAATCTAAAGAGTGGGAAATAGTTTAATCTATTTGCTGTATTTTCTGTGCCATGTAGGAATGCTTTTCTCAGCTGGAGTCTTGCAAGGCTTAATTAATTACACCTGGCATTCTTTGGTGAAAGAGGCTCTTCAAAGTACTGTTGTTTGAATAAATATTTTGAGTCCAGTTTTGTAACCCTGTGAAAAATAATAAAACTATTACTGTTGAGGAAAGATGATAATTCAATTTCATTAAAACAGTTACGCTTTGTTTATGTTCTGTGCTGCAGTGAACCCAAAACTTTCAAGGTGTTTTTACGCGTAAAATTGCATCGAAATATCAACTTATGTATAATTTTCAATTTCATCCTCTCATCTGATATAACTGCCTGACCTAGGATGCTATAAAACCTTCCCAACAAAAGCTCTGTAGAAGTAACTTTCTGTTTTCCACAAATTTCCTCTTAGACAGTCAGGATATTTTCAGAAAATATGTTTTGAAAAGGTTGCAACCAGGTTTACTGATTTAAATATTTACTGATCAATTGTACAGTTCTTAGGATGTACCTGCACACATTCTCCATGGAGTTATTATCTAAGATTATTCAACTGTGGCTTCCATCTCCATTTTAATTTTGTCCAAAGCAGTGCCACCACTCATAAACCATATCCAGAATGTCATAGTGTTCCTATTGGTATGCAATAATAATATTTGAAAGTTGAAAGCCCAGTAAGATGTCTTCCGTAATTGTTTGAGAAGCAGATTAGTGCAATCATTCTGTACAGTGCATTTGAAAATTGCTTGCATGGACTTTAATGCCTGAAAGTAGATTTTTGTTCCTGGAACTGGAGAACTAAGCAGTGAGCAACTGAACAGGATCCATTCTGAGTCATGGATGGATACAGGCAACCAAAATGCACCCTTGGCCAACAACATGCAAGTAACAGAAAAAAATAAAATAAAATTGTAAAAAGCAATAGGATCTCTCCTCATTCTTTTTCTCCAGATGAAACAACCCGGTTTCCCCAACCACTACTTGTAGGACTTATGCCATAGACCTTTCACCGGCTTCATGGCTCTTCTTTGGATCCAATCCCACATCTCAGTGTCTTTCCTGTATTGAGGGGACCAAACCAGAACACAGTATTCAAAGTGTGGTGTCACCAGTGACAAGTACAGGGGGACTATCACCTCTCTACTCTTTCTGGCCAGACTATATCTGCAGGCCAGGATGTTGTTGCCTTTCTTGGCAACCTGAGCACACTGCTGTCTGGTGTTGAGACAGCTGTAGATCAACACCCATAGGTCTTTCTTTACCAGGCAGTTTTCCAGCCACTCTGCCCCAAGTCTGTAGTGTTGCATAGGGTTGTTGTGACCCAAGTGCAGGGGGCTGGCACTTGGCCATTGATCCCTTTGTAGAGCCTTCCTATCCCCAATAAGACCAACACTCCTGCCCAACTTGGTATTGCCTTCAAACTTACTGAGGGTATGCTCAATCCCCTAGTCCAGATCATTCATGCAGATATTAAAGAGAACTGGACACAATAGTAAGTCCTAAGTCGGAGCACTTGTGGCCAGCCATGAATTGGATTTAATTCCATGCACCACATGGGCACAGCCATACAGCCAGCTTTTTACCCAGGGAAGCATCCACCCATCCATGCCATGAACAGCCAATTTCTCTGGGAAAATTCTGAGAAACAGTGTCAAAGGCTTTACTAAAATCTACATAAACAACATCCACAGCTTTTCGCTTGTCTAATAAGCAAGTCCCCTTACCTGAGGTTACCCTGTGATGTATCCAGGTCTGCATTTGGCAAAGCACTGCCAGCAGGTCAAGGGAGCTGCTTCCCTTCTTTGGAGCACTGGTGAGGCTACTCCTGAAGTGCTACGGGCTCCTCTGCACATGGACATAATGGAAAGAGTCCAGTGAAAGTCCATGAAGATACTGAAGGAATTGGAGCAACTTTCCTTTAAGGAAAGGTTGAGAGACCTGTGGGCTGTTCAGGCTGGAGAAAACTCAGGCTTCAGTCTCTAGGCTTAGTGCAGATCTTATCAGTGTGTACAAATATCTGAAAGGAGGGTGTAAAGAGACAGAGACAGGCTCTTTCAGTGCTGTCGTGTGGCAGGACAAGAGGACACTGGGTACTCACTGAAACACAAGAGGTTTTCTTTGAGCATCTCTCTTTTTCTTTTTTTTTTTTTTTTTTTGCTGTGAGGGTGAACTTGCACTGACACAGGTTGCCCAGAGAGACTGTGGAGTCTTCATCTGTGAAGATATTCAAAAGCTGTCTGGACATTGTCCTGGGCAACCATCTTTAGGTGGCTTGAGCAGGTTGATTGAACCAGGTAATCTCCAGAGGTCCCTTCTACCCTCATTATTCTGTGATTATGTAAAAGATTTTTCCATGTCAGATCACCTTCTCCTTTAGCTGACCTGAAACATGAGGAAATGTAACCATGGCTTTAAGCTGGAACAAAGCATGGATCTATTGCTCGTTCTTCCCTGCCATGTTTTTGTTCCCCTTCTGATTCCAGAACATTTGATTCTAGTGATTTATGTGTGTTCAGTTCCCTCAAGTAATTTCTGTTACCAGGGATTACCAATAGAGTACCTACTGTACCATTCTTTAATTTTTCTTTCTTTCTGAAAGAGCATAGGGAGGTTTAAATGGCACCAGGCCAGCTGGCAACACATGGTGCCCCTCCATCACAAAGAGGAAAAAAACATTCTCACTCATGAGTTGGCCAGGCTCATCAACAGGGCTTTAAACTAGGTTCAAAGGGGAAAGCAGATGAAATCAATAGCCCAGCTCAGGTGCATCTACACCAATGGACACAGCGTGGGCAACAAACAGGAGGAGCTGAAAGCCACTGTGCAGCAGGATAGCTATGATTTAGTCACCATCACAGAAACATGGTGGGATGACTCTCATGACTGGAGTGCTGCAATAGATGGCTATGTGTTTTTAAAGAAGAAGAAGCCAGCAAGGCGAGTTGGTAGAGTTGCTCTTTATGTGAGAGACCAACTACAATATATCAAGCTCTGCCTAAAGTAGGGAAGAAGAATGAGTTGAAAATGTGTGGGTAAGAATTAAGAATCAGGCTAATACAGGTGACATTATAATGGGTGTTTACTATTGGCTACCTGATCAGGAAGAGGAAATCAATGAGGCCTTATACAGGCAGCTTAAAGTAGCCTTGCAATCATGTGCACTGATTATCATAGGAGACTTGGCTAATATTTGCAAGAAAGGCAAGACAACGAGACACAAATGGTCCCAGTGGTTCCTGCAGTGCATCAATGATAACTTTTGGCACAGGTGATGGAGGACCCTAAGAGGAGAGGTGTGCTGCTTGTGCTAACAAAGAAGGTCTGGTCAGGGATGTGTAGGCTGGAGACAGCCTTGGCTGCGGTGACCATGAGGTGGTGGAGTTCAGGATTGTAACCCTGAACTTCAGGAGACCCATCTCCAACTTCTTCAGAGACTTACTTGGAGGAATCCTGTAGGTTAGAGTTATAGAAGGTGGGGAGAGGCAAAGAGAGATGGTCAATATTCAAACACCATCTCTTTCAATCTCAAGATCAGTGCATCCCCATGAGTAAGACATCAAGCAATGGAGGCAAGACACCTGCATGGGCAAGCAAGGAGCTTCCAGGAAAAATCAAATGGAAGAAAGAAATTCACAGTATGTAGAAAAAGAGACTGGCCACTTGAGATGAATATAGGAATGTTGCCAGGGTATGTAGGGATTCTACAAGCAAATCTAAGGGCCTCTTGGAATTAAATCTGGAAAAAGAGATGTTCAGGTGTTCAAGGCCAAGTTGAATGAGGCCTTGAGCAACAAAGTCTATTGTAAGGTGTCCCTGCCCATGGCAGGGGAAATGGAACTGGATGGTCTTTAAGGTCCCTTCCATGATTCTATGGCCAGTACGAATTGTGAACTGGAATAACATAAGTGACTCTGTTGCCCTGTTGCACTACTAATGACCAATGCCCTTTAACCACAAACTCAAAACAAGAAGTCTCAGCAACCCAGTGAAGTCAGCTGAAATACTGTGAGGTGTGAAAATGTCTGCATGTTGCATTGAAGGAGCCTGTTTTTCTCTTACTGTCATTTTAAGATATGATTATTATGTAGAGCATTTTATTCCTTAGTTTTTGTGGCTGACTACTCCTTATTACTAAAGCATCAGACTGCTTGGGCTACATGTGGAGTGGTGCTATAAATGGGTGAGTCTTTTTGGGTTTCATAACATATTCCATAACATGTCCCTTTTTTATTCCTCATAAGTCTTTAATAAGCCTTTATTTTTGCTTCATCTTCTGCCTATTCCCCCTGGGTTACATTACATATACATTGATCAAGAGATAGGCACACTACTTGGTAACTGAAGATCTCATTAGTTTTGGTATAAACCACCAAAAAGTTAATTGTTGAGAAAAACACACCCTGCATACATTAAAGAAAATAATCACACTTAGGTATATAAATCATCCTTTATTCAATGAAGATTAGTTAAAGTAAAAAATTAGTATTTTCACCTGTGCCATTTGTTTTACTTGTGGCCTTAGTTCTGAAGGTTCAAAAGCCTGTTTTAAACACAAATATTCTATTCCCTGTAATTTTGTTCAATTTTTTTTTTTTTTTTTACTAAAATATTGTTGATTGACAGGCCAGATGTGTCCATTTGTTTCTTTGAGGTTTGTAACTTACTCATTAAGTTGCAAAATGTTAAATCTGGAGACCAGAACCAATCAGCAGCCAAAAGGGATGAAGCCAAAGTTACCAAGCTTTCACACCTAGGATTTTTTGCATTAAATTTGAAAATCAACTTGATTCAGAAATACTGCATAATACAGCTAGACAAAACAAAATGCTCATTGTCTGGCTATATCCAAATGCAGGGTTACACCTTCTTGACCTATTTCCTTGTTACTTTGTAGGTTTGAAACAGAGTGAGCTTTCACAATGCTTTAGAGTCTTACTTCTGCTGCATAAGCAAGCCTCAAATAAAAGATACTTTAAGAAAAGGCACATAATCCATAAGCTTTAAAGTTAACATTCAAATCTGTGTCTACTAATATTAGCTAGAAAGCTCCACTGGAAAGCGGTATGCTTACTGGTCCCTCTTGGAAATCAACATTAATACTAATGGGAAGTAAACAGGTGTCTCACCTTCCCCATGTCAGGTGTTCACTAACGGTAAAACTAAATAATGGATAATAACACATCCTAGCATATTTATCAATCTACAGGTCTTTTTACAATGCAAAAGAGGTCAGTTGAGACTTGTAGGTTTATTCAGCTCTTACTATTCATCAACAAGGAGATGCCTGCAAAACTGCTGAGAAAAATGGAGGCCACATTAATTAACTGGAAACAATAACAGAGTGTGACACCACATTAAATAGTAATAGGTCTGACCAAAGCCAGGATACAGTTGCCATCATCAGTAGCACTCAGAGTTAATTTCATACTTACAAAAGGATATGAGGTGAGGCTGATTTAACGGTGACCAAGCTACTCTTTTTCCTGTGAACTCCCAACCTTTGAGAGAGCAGGAAAACAAGGAAGAGAGATGATCACCATATCATTAGCAACAGAGTCAGCAGCCTTGCGCCCTTAAAAAAACAACCTAAACCAGCATCATTTTCATGAGCTCAAATGTAAGAAGATCATTATCATCTGATCATACAGATCACTGTATGGGCCACTGGGTTTTTGATGCTAAGAAGAAAGCTAAAACACTGAAAACAATTTTTTATTCCTTCAGAAATTTCATATAGAAAACAAGAATAATATCTGTGAAAATGGCAACCTAATTCTTAAAGAACTACAGTGCAGTGGTAAAACAAAGAGAGGGGAGGGAATTTAGTGTGAAAGCACTTGATGGGTGGTTAAGTGTGGTGGTTTAGGCTGGGTGCTGGCACGGATGCCACTGCACAGACCACACCTGGGAGGTCCCAAGGGGTGGGCCCAGCCCAGGGGGGTGGTCACAGGAAACCAGGTATTCCATTCCCATAATGCCCTGCTCCCCTATAATACATCAGCGCGGGGTCTGCACTTCCTCTTTCGTCCCCTGCTGCTGCCTAGGTAAAAATGGGGTGAGCTGCCTCCCTTGGGCCTGCCCAGGCCCGAGGCTGGGGGGGGGAGGGGGGGGAAGAAAGAGCCCTGGGGAGGTTTTGGGTGTACCCCCAGGTGGGGATGGGATGTTCTTGGGTATGTTCTGGGATCTCTCTCTTTTGTCACAGTGCTTGTGGTTCTCTGCAAAACTTTCATTGTTGCTTTTTTTGTTTTTCCATTTAAACTTTCCACCATTTTTTGCAATCCATTTGGCTGAGTCATTATTTTTGCCTGTGGTGGGAGAATTGGTCTCCCAAACCACGACATTAAGCTACCCATCTTTGCCTTAAAAAATTAGTTCTTCATCAGTGTTTGATGACTTTTCATTACTTCTGCTCCTTGATTTTCCTTTAGAGTAATCATAAAGTGCATGTTGGATGGCTAAGGGACATTTGAGTGACAGAGACAGATAAATTAAATATAATTAAATTTTAAGCTCTGGAGCTGTTATATCAAGTGCTGTGCTACACCTAGCATATGTTTGTCAGTTTTCTTTCTCTTTTTTAGTCTCCCTGCCAAGTGACTGCTTATAAATAGATTTAACCTGGGCCATCTGTTGTTACACTTTAGACCCATCCACAGCAGCCTCCTTTTTACTACAGCATTACATTTAATCAGTTTCCTTTCACCAATGCCATTTAAAAAAATGACACATCCTGATGTACTACACAATTTCAAACCACTGATAAGATGCAAAGAGCACCTTCTCATGCATTTGTTATACCACATTCTCTTTCACTTACTAGGTCCAGTTAATCTTGCAGTACATCTTAGCTGTATTTCTTTAAGGAAGGTTATTTATTACTGTACCTTACTGGAAGGGGCAGGGGAAGCCTTATATCATTATTTTGTGTAGCTGACTAAGTAACTGAGGATTTGATTGTTATGCATGTCTCTTGCCTTCCATGGTTCCTTCCTTGCTTTGCAGCATTCTGAACTGCTAAGAGGCAAAATACTACGGTCACTGAAGCTCATAACAAAGTACGGTTTCTTTTGCTGAACAGAATAGCAAATTATGGTTTTGTCATTATCTTTCTGTCTTTGTTGTAGGAGCAGAAACTCTCTGGATGGCAGTTTATTAAAGATAATATGCAAGTACTGAACATAGGTCTACCTTGCTCTCATAGACGTGGGGGATAGTCACAAACAAGTAAATACACATTCATTTCTTTTCCAAAAATTTTTGGAGTTATAACCACCACAGGGATGGTGACTTGAACACTTGAAAGCCTGTTCCAATGCTTTACAACCCTTTCAGTCAGTGCAATTTTCCCAACACAAATTTGAATCTCACCTGTCATAGCCTGAAGCCTTTTCCTCTTCTCCTATCACTTGGGAGAAGAGATTGACACCCAGCTTGTTACAACCCCCTTTCAGGTAGTTGTAGCCCTCAGTCTTTTTTCTCTCAAGGCTGAAGAACCCCAGTTCCCTCAGCTATTCTTCGTGAGTCTTGTGCTCCAGACCCTTCACCAACTTTATTGCCCTTCTTTCCACATGTTAAAGCACCTTAATGTCTTATAGTGGGGGTCCTGAAACAGAAGGTGTGACCTCACCAGTACTGAGTACAGGGGGACAATCACTTACCTAGTCTTGCTGGCCACACTTTTTTGGATACAAACCAGGATGCTGTACACAATGCTGGCCCACATTCACCTAGCTGTCAGACAGTACTCCATGTTGTTTTCTGCCAAGCAGCTTTTCAGACACTCTCCCCCAAGCCTGCAGTATTGCATGGAGTAGTTATGACCCAAATGCAGGACCACCTGGCACTTGGCCTTATTGAGCTTTGTACTGTTGAACTGGCCCATCTATCCAGCCTGCCAAGATCCCTCTGTAGCCCTCCTTACCTGCAAGCAGTGGTAGGGAGGGTACTCTCACCTAATGTGCTGTCTGCAAAGTTACTGAGGGTGCACCTCTCATCTGGATCATTGATAAAGACATTAAAGAGAACTGGTCCCAATACTGAGACCTGAGGAACACCATTTGTGACCAGCCACCAACTGGATTTAACTCTGTTCAGCACCACCCTTTCATTATGATAGTAAATGCTGAAACATTCTAAACTGGTGTGGTTTCAATCCTACTATTAAAATAATTTACTTAGTGTGATCAATTACTTCAAATACGGTTATCTGGAGAGTGCTTAAATCTCTCCCCTCCCTCACTTAAAACAAACCAAAAAACAAACCACTAAATAAAGATAGACCAGGTTTAAGAAGCTTCAAGTATGTGCAGATAGCATCTCAATGAAGTGAAAGGCAGCTGCAAGTACAAAGTGCTATTGAACAAAGAAAAATGCGACATGGATTGGCAAAGACTAATTTTCCTAAAATCCTTAGAAGTGATGCTTCCTAACTGGTGCTCATTTCAAGGACAAAAACAGAATATAAATTGATTTGGCAAAGGTTCTTGAAAAGGAATAGTCAGAAGTAATAATAACCGTACACAGCATCAGAATTTGCCACGTTATTTCTCAGCTTGTAGAAGTGCAGAGATTAGAGAGGTTTGGTATTATTTAACTGCTAAATAATGAACATTTTAATATAAAATGTAGGCTCCTCTTAAAGAGGTTACTGTTCTTCAAATAGAAGACATTAGTTAAATATGATGTCTTGTAATTAAGGCCTGCATGTTAACATGTTAATTGTTACTTTAAGCCAGATCTAAAAATGGAATTACATCAGTAAATATTGGTTTAAACTGAAACCTCTGCATATTATTTTAACCTGATTCTCATTTTTGAATGTTAGAGTGCCCTAACATTTTAAATCAATTATCTTAAGAATAACACAAGAGTTGAGCTCCCTTTCCATTTCTTGTCCTTTTGTTTGATACTGCATCATGGAGGAAACATTTTATTTATTTATGTGTGGATATATTTTACTGCTAAATGACAACAAAATATTGCACAAAATTGAAAAAATTTAGTCCCCCACTCTTTAAACTAAAAAAAGAATTAAACATATTGAGCAAAGAAATATAAAGAATGCATCATAGAAAAAAGGAAATTAAAAGAAACACAGGTAGTCTAGGTCACTGAAGGTACAATTGCATTATTATAATTTGAGGTCTGAATTAGCATTTGTAAAGTCATAGAGTTACATTATTAGGCATTTTTAAACAGAGAGAAAGATCCTGTTTCTCTGTCCCAAACCATGACACTCGAATAGTCTTGGATTCCAGTTCTGCAAATGAATGCTTATAGAAACTTCCCCCTGTGCACTGGGAGCACAAATATCAGCACAAATGGAATGGAATGGAATGGAATGGAATGGAATGGAATGGAATGGAATGGAATGGAATGGATCAGGTTGGAAGAGACCTTCAAGATCGTCACGTCCAACCTATCATCCAACACCACCTAATCAACTAAACCATGCAACCAAGCACCCTATCAAGTCTCCTCCTAAACACCTCCAATGAAGGTGACTCCACCACCTCCCTGGGCAGCCCATTCCAATGGGCAATCACTCTCTCTGTGTAGAACTTCCTCCTAACTTCCAGCCTAAACCTTCCCTGGTGCAGCTTGAGACTCTGTCCTCTTGTTCTGGTGCCGGTTGCCTGGGAGAAGAGACCAACCTCTGCCTTTCTAGTAGCTAGAGATACAGAGTTTTAGAAACCAAGAGCAATACCAAGAGCAACATTTATAGCTTCCCAACCTACAAATCCAGCAACAGATAAAGGAGGTCTTCAGTACTTTTGAAAATCTTGCTTTATTCTTAAATAAATCACCCCACAGACTGTCCTGGTTTGAGCTAGAATCAAAATAATTCTGTTCAGTGATTTTACACTTCAGCTAGAAACCTGACCTGCAAGATATTCCATTCCATACATGTCACATTAGATAACACTTCTGAGTGATTGTAGGGATTGACTTCTCTTCTTCAATGGCCGTTGTCCAAGGAGGACTCTGTCTCCTCTGCTTTTGATACCAATCTGTGTGTTCCTGAGTCCAGTTCCAGAATCCAGTTCCTGAATCCCCTTCCCATCTGCCATAGAGTTGTCTTAGACCTTCTTGCACAGAATCACCATTGAAAGTGATATAATTGCCATCGGGGGTTGGGTTCAATATTGGTTTCTATATATTTGCACATATTTGTTTTGATTGTTACTAATTTCCTTAAAGTTGTGCTAGCTTTCTTTTCTGAACTCTGAGTCTCTCTCCCCATTCCCTTCCTCCTCCCCTTTGTAAATAGAGGGGTTAATAGAGAATGTCTGTCACTCCTGTAGTGGCTGGTCCCAGCCCTGGGCACTCTCAAGCCATGTTCCTTCCACTGTTTTAGAGTAACTTCTACCTTTTATTTCACCCTGTGTAATTGGTTTAGCGCACAAAATAACCTAGTAATTGTTTTCCTTCACTGCAAAATTGTTCTCCTAATGCTTTTGGAAAAATTAAAATTGACTCCTTTGTAATAGTCTGAAGCCATTATTGATATTGATAGCAATTGTGACTGTTTTCTTTATTTAAAAAAATACCCTAATGTTATACCGAAGACTTAGAATCTGTGAGGTATAAATAAGATTGAAGATGATTATTTCCAAGGATCACCTTCTTTAAGTTAAAGAACATGCAGGAATTTGAGCATAGGTGACAGGAAGCCTACACAGATGCCTGTAACAAAACTTGGGCACATAGAGGAGGTATTCAAGATGTGAAAGTTGCTTTTGAGAACTCAAGACAGATAAAGAGACACTGCCTGAATATGCAGGAAAGGGGTTAGGAAAGTTAAAATCTACACGGATTTGAATCCATGTGGGACACGAAGGACTATAAGAAGGGTTTATAAGGATACATCACCTTCCCAATTAAGACTAGGGAAAATGTGAGCGTCCTGCTGCTTTGCTGTTATCTTTATTGGTAGAACCTGTCTTCAATAGTTCCATGATGCTGAGACTTGTGACAAAGTTTGGGAAAACTTACCCATGGCGGAGATAGATCAGCTTGGGAAAATTGTAAACAAAGCAGACACATTCCGAATACATGAGGCCTGGTAGGTTGTACCTGAGTGCTATGAAGATGGGCACGTGTCATTATGAAGCCACTCTTGATTATCTTTGAAAGGTTGTGGCAAGTAGGAGAGGTTCTTGAGGACTGGATAAGAGCAAATGTCACTCCTGTGTTCAGCATGGACAAGAAGAAATTTCCACAGTACTGCAGGACTGTCAGCCTTAACTCAGTCCCTGGTGTGGTGTTGGCACATGGCAGTTAAAGGCTATGCCTGTAGAATTTAGCTGCAGATTTCAAGCACAAAAGTATCAAAATAAAATAATTCACTGTTGGGTGTAAAAAGGGAAACAACAGATTATTCTGAACAAATTAAATGGGCAAAGTCTGGGGTATAGAAGCAGTTTTTCCATTAGATCTTTCACATTTCACTTCCATTCCTTTTATTTTTCTCTGGCTTGGCTGTTCTGCTGAGGAGACAATAAGCACTTCTGTCTGGCCTTGAGAAAAGATAAGAACACTAACACTGCTTCGCTAACTAACATTCCTTCCTTCTTTTTCTCTTTGGTACAAAGGGAAAGAGAGAGGAAGATGGGGGGTGGGGGTAGTGGAGCAGCTTCCCTGCCCTCTGGGAAACCAGAGGGGTGCCAGGGGGATTTCTGTGCTATTTTCCAATTGTAAATACCTGTATAAAATTGTAAATACTGTGTATCTTGTGCATATTCATTGCATTCCATTGTAGAGTGTAGTTTTTGCTCATAAATACAGCGTCCGTTTGTTTCCAACTGAGTTAGTCATGCTTAGTTTAGTCATGCTTAGTTAATGTGAATGGAAACTTCAACCCACCACATGGTGGAACTAATCCTCTAAATAATTGCTATGCATGTGAAGGACAAGAAGGTGATTTATGGTAGTAAGCAACGATTTGTGAAGGGGAATTCATACCTGACCAACCTGATAACCTTCTGAAACAAAATGGCTAACTCAGTGGGTGAGGGGAGATCAAAGAAGATGAAGCCATAGTGGTGCCCAGCCATGAGACAATGGTCACAAACTTAAATACAGAAAGTTCCACTTAAACAAAAGAAAATGCCCTTTTTTACTGTAAGGATGGTCCACACGGAACAGGTTGCTGAGAGAGATTGTGGCATGTGCATCCCTGGCAACATTCAAAGCCCAACTAGACGTAAGTCCTGGGCAACTTGCTCTTGGTGACCTTATGATCAGAGGTTTGCACTGAAGAGTCTTCAGAGGTACTTGCCAATCTCATGTATGTTGTGTATGATTAATAAAGCTATATACCCCTTACAACAAAACAAGCAGTAAGACCAGCACTGGGAAGAAACAACAATGAGTTATGGTCATTGTTGGTTCCCTCCTCTGCAGAATGGAAACATGCATTTTGCAGACCTGACCCTCATTTCACAGAAGATTGCTGCCTGCCTGGGGCCCATATTAGGCACACGAGACTGAAGAGCCTAGTACATAAAATGCATTTGTGTTCTCTCATGCAGGTCCAACAAAAACTTTCAGGCAAATCAAAAGAGACTGCAGAGCTCAGAAAAGGATTGTAAAGCATTTAGGAGCACAGATTGTGTTTTCCTCAGTCCTCCCAATAGCAAGGGGAGACTTTGGAAGAAACAGATGAGGCCAGGATACCAGTATCTGGCTCCAGTACTGATGCCTCCACCAAAACTTTGGAGTTTTAAACCATAGAGGAGCTCTTGAGAGATAAAATGTCACGGAGCCTGATGTGATCCACAGGTCCTGATGGTAAAATGAATCTTTGGGTGCAAGCTGATCAAGAAACATTTAAACCAGAATTGATGGGAGAGGAGGATATCCGCAGGGTTGCAGCAGGTAAGCCAACAGTGGGCATGGCATTGCCTGAGGGTGGCAATGCTGGTGGGAACATTTATACTGCTTCTGGGACCATAGAGGGTTCAAGAGCATATCTGGACTACTCTTGCACTAATGTACACAGTATAAAAAATAAACAGGTGGAACCTGACATAATCTCAGAGCTACAGTATCACTGACATTACTGAGTCTCAATAGAATGAATCGCACATTTGGAGTGCTGTGATGGAGGGTACAGGCTGTTCAGAAGATTTAGACAGTTTAGAGGTTTAGAGATGGAGGGATCAAACTATATGTAAGGGAGAGCTTTGATTGCATAGCTCTCACAGTTAATGCAGATGTGGATTAAAGCCTCTGGGTGAGCACTAGCAGTGCAGAAATCAAGAATGTTGTAGTGGGTGGCTACTACTGATCACCCAGCCAGGGTGTAAGTACTCATTAATTATTCTATGGGTAATTAGGATACATTTCTGGACTGGTAGCCCTTGCCCCGATGTGATCCACAAGTCCTGACTGGAAAAATGCAGGAGATTCCTGGACATTAACTCAGAATACAGTGCCACTGTGATGAGTAGATACTTGAAATTCTTGATGTTTGTGGGAGATAACGTCTTTTCACAAGCATTCAGTGAGCCAGCTAGGAAAGATGTTCTCCTAGACTTGTTGTTTATTAATAGAGAAGGACTTGTGGGGAATGTGGTGGTAGGTGGCTGTCTTGGCTATGATGATCATGAAATGGTTGAATTATTTTTTTTCAGTGTAATGAAGAGAAAACACACCAGAGCTGCTAGTCTGGAATGCAGTAGACCAAACTTTAAGCTATTCACAGAGCTGATTAGCAGAGTACTCTAGAAATCTGGGTTTGAAGGTTTAGGAGCCCACTAGTGCTGTTCAGTCTTTCAGAAGCACTTTCCAGAAGCATGGTAGCAGGCAATTCCACTGTCTTAAGTCAAGCAAGTGAGCCAGAAGACCAGCTTGGCTGAACAGGGAACTCCTCATGGAGCTCAAGAGGAGAAAGAAACTGTATAAGCTCTGGAAGTGAGGTCAGGCTTCACCAGAAGATCACAGAGCTGTGAGTCATATGTGCAGGGGGAAAACATAAAAGGCCTGTGTTCAATTAGAGATGAAACTGGCCAATATTGTGCCAAATAATATGAAGGGCTTTTAAAAGTGTGTTAACAGCAAGATGAGATCTAAAGAAAACATTGAACTGATACTTGTTGAAGACAGTCATCTGACTAAAAGAGATGAAGAAAACCCAGAGACATTTGGTGTCCTTTTTCCCTTGGTCTTTAATTATACTGATAGACTTTGGGCTGCCTGGTCTCCTGAGTCGGAGGATCACGAGTGTCAAAATACTGAATTTCCATTTGTGGACACAGAAATTGTAGGGAACCAGCTATATCAGCTAAATGTTCACGAGTCCTTGGGGCCTGATGAGATTCATCCCAGAGTCCTGAGGAGCTATACTGGATGTTATAGCAGAACCCCTCTTGACCATTTGGCAGCAGTCTT
This sequence comes from Colaptes auratus, assembly GCA_015227895.2. Classification (NCBI taxonomy): domain Eukaryota; kingdom Metazoa; phylum Chordata; class Aves; order Piciformes; family Picidae; genus Colaptes; species Colaptes auratus. Next base: position 56,748,677 of record CM026897.1, read on the forward strand.
GGGAATCTGTGGAGGCTGATGGGAAGCTAGAAAATATTATTCCAATCTATCAAAAAGGGGTGTAAGGGAAGACCCAGGGAACTACAGACCTGTCAGTTTAACCTTGGTTCCTGGAAAAATTAGGGAGAAGATTACACTGGATACTACTGAAAGGGAATTAAAGAGTAATGTGGTCATCAGGAACAATCAAAATGAATTAGGAAAGGGAAAGCCCACGTGTTGGGTTTGGCTGAGCTGGAGTTATTTCTCACCAGAACATCTTTTGTAGTGCTGTGTTTTGCAGTTGGTGTAGCTGGGTGTTGATAACACACCAGTGTTTCGGCTACCGCTGAGCAAAGGTCCCAAGCTGTGTCTTTCCAGCATTTCCCCCAAACAGTAGGCTGAGGGATGGGCAAGATCTGGGTAGAGGATGCAGCCAGGCCAGCTGACCCAAACTGACCAATAGGTTATATTCCATACCATATGATATCAGCTCAGATATAAAATCTGAGGGAAAGAAGAAGGTGTGGGGACATTTGTTGATGGCATCTGTCCTCCAGAGCAACAGCTACACATTTTGAAGCCCTGATTCCTAGAAAGTGGGCAGACAACACCTGCTGATAGGAAGTGGAGGATAACATCTTTCTTTGCACTTGCTTCCATGTGTGGTCTTTGCTTTTGCTTTTTATTTGTTAAATTGCTTCTGCCTTGACTCATGGGCTTTTGGTTATATTTTCTCCCTTCCCTGTCCATCTAAGAAGGGGAAGGATACAGTGGCTTTGGTAAGTATCTGGCCCCCAGCCAGGGCCAAACCACCACAATCTTGATAAATTCATTTGATATCCTTCTACAATATGGTCATCTACTAGTGGGTGAAAGGTAAGGGGTGGATTCAGTTTTTCTAGACTTTAATAAAGCTTGTGATACTGTTGCTTACAGTGTCCTTTTGGGCAAGTTGTCCATTTGTGATGAGCAAATTTGCAGTGAAGAACTGGATGAGCAGCAGGACTCAGATTGTTGTAGTGAATGGCTGGTAACTGGTCACCAGTGATGTCCCTCAGGGCTCAGTTCTAGAGCCAGTTCTGTTCAATATTTTTGTCAACAATTTGGATGCAGTAGTTGAACACACCATGAGAAAGTTGTTGATGGTTCCATACTACAAGGTGCTGTTGAGTCTCTTGAGAGACAAGAGGCCTTAAAGGGGCCTCTTCTTGATCTTCCAGACAGGTGGGGAGGAAGCTGCATACCATAGTCTGAAGGGGGTGAAGAGAGACTTCATGGCCTTGGGGTGGTTGGTGAAAGAGTCTGGGGCACAAGTGATTTTCTCTTCTCTGCTTCCAGTACCCAGCCATCATATGGAAGGAATTAGAAAAACTCAGTCTGTAAATACCTGGCTCAGAGACTGGTGCCACAGGCAGGGCTTTTGGTTCTCTGACAATGGTTGGTTTTATAGGGCACCAGGATGGATGGTAGCACATGGAAGAGGCTTATCTCACAGGGGGAAAAGTATTCTAAGACAGGAACTATCAGGGATCATTCACAGACCTTTAAACTAGAGTTGAAGGGGAATGGGGTTGTTGCTGGGCTTGCACCAGTGGGGCAGTGTTCTGGTATTAATGTGGACCAGAAGGCCTCCCACCCCCCCAAGGTGGAATTGGTGTGCTCAGCTTGATGCAAATGGTGGAGGAACCAACTAGGAGAGGAGTATTACTGGACCTGATACTCACCCAACAAGGAGGGACTGGTTGAAGCTGTGAAAGTTGAGGGCAGCCTTGGCCGTGGTGACCATGAGATGGTGGAGTTCAGGGTCTTGTGTGGTAGGAAGAAAGTATCAAGCAGGATTAAAATGCTGGATTTCAGCAGGGCCAACTTTGGCCTTTTCAGGCAATTGCTAAGGGAAATCTCATGGGACAGGATACTAGAAGGCAAAGGGGCACAAGACAGTTGGTTAACATTCAAGGACCTCTTCTTCCAAGCTCAAGATCAGAGCATCGGAGTAGGAAATCGAGAAAGGGAGTCAGGAAACCTGCATAGTTAAGTAGAGAGCTGCTGAGCGAACTCAAGTGAAAGAGAGTCTACATATCATAGAAGGAGGGGCTGGTCACTTGGGAGGAATACAAGACAGTTGTAGGGAGGCTACTAGGAAGGCAAAGGCCTCCTTGGAATTCAGCCTTGTGAGGGAGGACAATGATAACAGAAAGGGCTTCTTCAAATACGTTGCAAGAAAAGATAAGACCAGAGGTAATGTAGGCTCAATGAGGTAGGTGCCTTGGTGACAGAGGACACAGAGAAGGCAGAGCTGCTAAATGCCTTCTTTACCTCCGTCTATACTGCTGGAGGCTGTCCTCAGGAGTCCAAGCCCCCAGCGAAAGACAGGACAAAGGAGAAATTTTCCTTGGTTGATGAGGACAGGGTTAGAGAACAATTAAGTCATCCACAAATCCATGGGTCCTAATGGGATGCACCCAAGAGTGCTAACGGAGCTGTCAAAGGTCATTGCCAGACCACTCTCCATCATCCTTGGTAAGTCCTGGCAGACTGGAGAGGTGCCCTGGAAGAGGGCAAATATCACTCCAGTCTTCATAAAGGGTAAGAAGGAGGGCCCAGGTAACTATATATTTGGTCAGCCTCAACTCCATCCCTGGAAAGGTGATGGAGCTACTTTTCCTCAGCATTGTCCTTAGGCACATCAAGGACAGGAGGGTCATTAGGAGAAGTCAACATGGTTTTACCAAGGGAAAGTCATGTTTGATCAACCTGATAGCCTTTTATGTGGACATAACCAGGTGGATAGATGATGGTAGAGCAGTCTTTGTGGTTTGTCTGGACTTCAGTAAAGCATTTGACACTGTCTGCCACTGCATCCTTGCAGCTAAGCTGAGGCAGTGTGGTCTGGATGATCAGGTAGTGAGGTGGATTGAGAACTGGTTGAAGGGAAGAAGTCAGAGAGTTGTGGCCAATGGGAGAGAGTCTAGTTGGGAGGCCTGTGTTTAGTGGAGTCCCTCAGGGGTCAGCACTGGGACCAGTGCTACTCAATGTATTCTTCAACCACCTGGATGAGGGCATAGAGAGCACTATCAGCAAGTTTGCAGACAACACAAAACTGGGTGGAGTGGCTGACACACCAGAGGGTTGTGCTGCCCTTCAGCAAGACTTGGCCAGGCTGGCGAGTTGGGCAAGGAGAAATTTAATGAAGTTTAGAAGTGTAGAGTCTTGCACATGGGAAAGAACAACCTCATGGGTCAGTATAGGCTGGGGACTAACCTGCTGGAGAGCAGTGAAGGGGCACTAGATCAGGCTGGCCAGAGCCTCATCCAGCCTGGTCTTAAACACCTCAAGGGACGGGGCCTCAACCACCTCCCTCGACAACCCATTCCAGGCCTTCACCACCCTCACGGTGGAGAACTTCCTCCTCACATCTAGCCTGAATCTCCCCACCTCCAGCTTCATTCCATTCCCCCTAGTCCTATCACTACCTGAGAGCCTGAAAAGTCCCTCCCCAGCCTTCTTGTAGGCCCCCTTCAGATACTGGAAGGCCACAATGAGGTCACCTCGGAGCCTTCTCTTCTCCAGACTGAACAGCCCCAACTCCTTCAGTCTGTCCTCATAGGAGAGGTGCTCCAGCCCTCTGATCATCCTCGTGGCCCTTCTCTGGACACCTTCCAGCACCTCCAGATACCTCTTGTAATAGGGGCTCCAGAACTGGAGGCAGTACTCCAGGTGGGGTCTCAGCAGAGCTGAGTAGAGGGGGAGAATCACCTCCCTTGACCTGCTGGCCACACATCTCCTGATGCAGCCCAGGATCTGATTGGCTTTCCCGGGCTGCAAGTACACACTGAGAGCTCCTGTTGAGCTTCTCGTCCACCAGCACCCCCAAGTCTCTCTCCTCTAGGCTGCTCCCCAGCCAGTCACTGCCCAGCCTGTATTTGTGCCTGGGATTGCCTCGACCCAGATGCAGGAGCCTGCACTTTGGTCTTGTTGAAGCTCATGAGGTTGGCTTGTGCCCACCTCTCCAGCCTGTCAAGGTCCCTCTGGATGGCATCCCTTCCCTCCAGCATGTCTGCTGCACCACACAGCTTGGTGTCATCAGCAAACTTGCTGAGGGTGCACTCAATGCCACTGTCCATGTCACCCACAAAGATGTTGAACAAGCCTGGTCCCAGGACTGATCCCTGAGGGACTCCGCTTGTCCCTGGCCTCCACTGGGACATGGACCCATTGACAGCCACTCTTTGGGTGCGGCCATCAAGCCAGTTCTTTATCCATCTAGTGGTCCATCCATCAAACCCATGTGTCACCAGCTTGGAGACCAGGATGTGGTGTGGGACAGTGTCAAAGGCTTTGCTCAGGTCCAGGTAAACGACATCAGTTGCTCGCCCCTCATCTATTAATGTTGTCACTTGTTCATAGAAGGCCACCAGGTTTGTCAGGCAGGATTTGCCCTTGGCAAAGCCATGCTGACTGCTCCCAATCACCTCTTCACTACTCTTCTGAGTCAGTAGTGCCTCCAGGAGGATCTGCTCCATGATCTTTCCGGGCACAGAGGTGAGACTGACCGGCCTGTAGTTCCCTGGTTCCTCCTTCTTACCCTTTTTGAAAATGGGAGCAATGTTTGCCCTTGTCCAGTCTGTGGGGACTTCCCCAGTCTGCCATGACTTTTGGAATATAATAGAGAGGGGCTTAGCAACCTCATCTGCCAGTTCTCTCAGCACCCGTGGGTGTATCCCGTCGGGTCCCATGGACTTGAACACTTTCAGGTTCTTCAGGCGATCACGAACCTGAGCTTCACTTATGATGGGCAGTTCTTCCTCCCCATCCCTGGCATCGTCTGCCATGACACCAGGAGTGTGGCTGGAGGCCCTTGCAGTGAAGACTGAGGTAAAGAAGTTATTGAGTACCTCAGCCTTTTCCACATCACTTGTGACCAATTCACCAGTTTCCTTTCTGAGGGGGCCCACACCTTCCCTACTCTTCTTCATGCCGTTAATATACCTGTAGAAGTTCTTAGTGTTCCCTTTAACCTCCCTGGCTAGATTCAATTCAAACTCTGCTTTGGCTTTCCCTAACCAGGCCTCTTGCTGCTCGGGCAGCTTCCTTATATCCCCCCCTGTTCTATCTGTCCTTCCCTCCACTTCCTGTAGAATTTCTTTTTAAGTAATAGTGTGTCCAGGAGCTCCTTGTTCATCCAGGCAGGCCTCCTAGCATTCTTCCCTGTTTTTCTCTTTGTTGGTATACATAGCTCCTGGACACAGAGGAGGTGGTCCTTGAATACTGACCAGCTGTCCTGGGTCCCTCTTCCCTCCAGGGCTTTGTCCCATGACACTGTGGCTAGCAGATTCCTGAAGCGATCGAAGTCTGCACGCCGAAAGTCTAGGGTTGTAAGCTTAGAATAGGTCCTCCTGATAGCCCTGAGGATATTAAATTCAACTGCTTCATGATCACTGCAGCCAAGGCAGTCTCTGAGCCTCACATTGGTTACCAGCCCTTCCCTGTTGGTGAGAACAAGGTCCAGCAGAGCACCTTTTCTTGTTGGTTCCTCTACCATTTGGAGGAGGAAGTTGTCTTCTATGCAGTCCAGGAACATCCTGGATTGCTGGTGCCTTGCTGTGTTGTCCCTCCAGCAGATGTCAGGGTGGTTGAAATCACCCATGAGGACCAGGGCTTGTGACCTGGAAGCCGCTTCTATTTGCCTGTGGAGGGCCTCATCTGCTTGGTTCTGCTGGTCAGGTGGCCTGTAGGAGACCCCCACAGTAATATCTCCTTCCCCTGTCTTGCCTTTAATTCTAACCCATATACTCTCAACCATCTCATCATCCCTCCCCAGGTGGAGTTCTGCTGATTCCAGCTGATTCTTGACATAGAGGGCAACACCTCCTCCTCTCCTTCCCTGCCTATCCTTCCTAAAAAGCTTGTACCCATCTATCCCTACATTCCAGTCATGGGAATCATCCCACCAAGTTTCAGTAATGCCCACTATGTCATGGCCTCCCAGCAGCACGGTGGCCATTAATTCATCCTGTTTGTTGCCCAAGCTGCGTGCATTTGCATAGAAGCACTTCAGCTGGGCTGGCCCTGTCATCCTCTTGTGCCAATTCCCCTTGGTTTCCACAGGGTGTCCTGGTGTGTCATTGGTGTCTTGCCTCAGGGCGGCAAGTTGAGAGCCCTTACCAGCTCTCCATCCCACTGCCTCTGGTGAGCTGCTCCTCTGCTTGTCACAGGCCAGCAGGAGACTATTAACCCCTTCCCCCTTCAAATCTAGTTTAAAGCCCTGTCAATGAGCCCTGCCAATTCCTGCCCCAGGATCCTTTTCCCCCTCTGGGACAAGTGTGCCCCATTAGTTGTTTGCAGCTCTGGTGCCTTGTAAACCAAGCCATGACTGTAGAACCCAAATCCCTGTCGATGGCACCAGCCCCAGGGCCATGAATTGACCTGTTGGCTCTACCTCAGTGTTCCCTCATCCATCACTGACATTAGAGGGATAGCAGAGAACACAACCTGAGCTCCTGATCCCTTTAGCAGGTGCCCCAAGGTTCTGAAATCTCTTTTAATTGACTGTGAGCCTCTTGTTGCATCGTCACTACCCACCTGGAAGACCAGCAGTGGGTAGTAGTCAGAAGGACTCACGAGTTTGGGAATTTTGCCTATAATGTCCTTTACTTGGGCACCAGGGAGGCAGCAGATCTCCCTATGAAATGGGTCTGGTCTGCATATTGGGCCCTCTGCTCCCTTCAGTAGGGAGTCTCCTATAACAATGACCCTACGAGGTTTCTTTTCCGGTCCAGTTTTGATAGCTGGCCTGAGGCAACCTGTCATTGGTGCAGCTTCTGCCTTCCTTGAGTCCTCGTCCTCACCTATGACCTGTTCCTCCTGCAGAGCCTCATACCTATTCTGTACCTGCACTGTAGGCAGTGTGCTGCTCAAAGTAGCAGGCTTGCTCCGTCTGCATTTCTTCCGTCGGGCAGAGACCTGCACCCATTGGCCCTGCCCTTGTGGGTTACTGCAGGGAGGCTGAGAGGCTTGCTGATGGGAAGGTACCAAACTCCCTGTTCCACTAAGAGTCACCCCCTGTTCTAGTTTAGTAGAGGTTAGATTTTGGAAATAGTCAATGTTCCTTTTGCTGTCTCTTACAGCTCTTAGCCTTTCTACCTCTTCTTTTAGTTCAGCCACCATGCTCATCAGATCCCTGCTCTGCTCACATCTGACACAGGAGTTGTTCCTTCCATCCTCCATATCGAGTGCCAGATCCCAGCACTCACTGCAGCCCCTCACCTGAACACCTGCATGCTTGTGAGTGGCCTCTGTTTGGGTGCCCACTGTTCTTCTACTAGCCTTACTTCTAGTAGTAACCATGTTGCTGTAATGCTGCTGTAACCACCCTCTTAACCACCCTCTCCACCCGGCTTCCCCCCCCCGTCAGTGCGGATGCGGGCTCTCAGAGCCGAGCTCCTCGCCGCTGCCCGCTCTCTCAGCCGCGCGCTGGGGTCTGTTTGGTTTGCGCGCGGTTTCCAAGGCAACCCCTCCCCCTGCTACGTCACTGCCCTCAGGCACGTAGGCAACCCGAGCCTGCTGCCCCTCCTCCCCTCTCCAGCAGGTCCCGAGCCACCAGCCCCTTACCTCCCGAAAAGCAAGGAAAGCAAAGCCAAAAGCAAGCTCTCAGAGCCGAGTGCCTCGCCGCTGCCTGCTCTCTCAGCCACGCGCTGGGGTCGGTTGTATTAGAAGGGGTGTGCTCAGTAGGTTGAGAGAGGTTCTCCTTCTCCTCTACTGTGCACTGGCAGCGGGGTTGGACTAGATGATCTTTTGAGGTGCCTTCCAGCCTCTAGCATTCTGTGATTCTGTGATTCTGGGGCTAGTCTGCTTTGAATTTAGCAAGGATATTGACACTGTCTCTCATAGCATCCTTGTTAGCAAGCTCAGGAACTGTGTGATAGAAGAACAGACAATGAGATGGATTAGGAATTGGTTGCAAAATAGAGTCCAAAGAGTGGGAGTCAATGGTGCCAAGTCCATCTGGAGACCTGTAACTGGTGGAGTCACCCAGGGATCAGTGCTGGCTCCGGTCTTGTTCAACATCTTCATCAATGACAATGATGAGTGGACAAAGTGATAGAGTATCTGCTCAGCAAGTTTGCTGATGATACCAAACTGGGAGGCTTGGCTGAGACACCTGAAGGCTGTGCAGCCATTCAGTGAGACCTGGACAGACTGGAGAGCTGGGCAGAAAGGAACATAATGAGGTTCAACAAGGATAAGTGCAGAGTCCTGCATCTGGGAAGGAATAATAAACTGCACCAGTACAGGTTAGGAGATCTGCTAGAGAGCAGCCCTGTGGAGAAGGACCTGGGAGTCCTGGTGGACAACAAGTTATCAATGGGTCAGCAATGTGCCCTTGTAACCCAGAAGGTCAGTGATATCCTGGGGTGCATTGAGAAGAGTGTGTCCAGCAGATCAAGGGAGGTTCTCCTCCCCTGTCATGGTAGGGCCAAATGGTCCCAGCACAAATGCAGACAGAGCCTGATGTGTCTAGACATGGTCCCCCTCTCCCCCCTTCTTCCTGCAGAAAGTTGGGGTAACATGGGAACAGTTAAAAAGGGGACAGGACCCTGTGTGTCTGGTGAACAACCCTGCTTCTGGGGTGAAGACACATGTACTGGCCACTGTTCCTGCCTGACTAGGCCTACGTGTCTGCCTTTTATGGCCACAGCCTGGCAGAACCCCTTTTCATTGGGTAGCTATGTGATGACTTTAGTTGCCCTATTGGCCAATTGAATCTTGGGCAAGATATATATACAGGCCAAACTCTAGTCGCCTTTGCCTTGTCTTGCTTGAGCCTATCCTGCTCAAAGTTGTCTTTACTTGCTTCACCTCAAGTGCCCAGTCCAGAGCCTGGGATAAAGCCATGAGCCTATACACTGCAAGCTAGAGAAGCCACAAACCTTGGAGCCAGAGCCAAGCCTTGCTTCCCCTTGCAACTAGAATTTTGCCATGCCTCAGTTTACCCTGGACCAAGCAAGTGCCCATTATGAAGAACATGTTGAAAACCACCTGCCATCCTGCTGAAACCAGCCCAGCCCCAGGACCACATGGCCTTTCCTGCTGGCAACCAGCCATGCCAGCACCTCAAGGCCTCAGCATCTAATACACAGCAGCAGCACTCCCCACTTGGCTGGAACCAGCTGTGAGTAATTAATTAATTGCCTCTTTGGCTTAACAGTTCTTATCAAGTCTCCTTCCCTGTGGCTGAGCACCATTTTGTTCCCCAGGGATTCTCTCTTTCTGATAGTCCTACCCGTTTGCACAAAATTGTTAAAATTGTTATAGTTGCCTAATTACTGTACATTCCCATTGTAAATATATATTCTAACCATACATCAAACCTATTTAACATGTTTTGGGCAATTTTTCATAATAATAAAAGGTTACTAATATTTCTATTAATATTCACCTTTGCCATATAGTTTATAAATTAAACAATATTCCTTCACATCCCCCTCTACTCTGCCCTACTGAGGCCCCACCTGGAATATTGCATCCAGTTCTGGGCTCACCAGCTCAAGAGAGACAGGGATCTGCTTGAAAGAGTCCAACAGAGAGCTACCAGGATGATTAAGGGACTGGAGCATGTGCCCTGTGAGGAGAGGCTGAGAGCCCTGGGGCTTTTGAGTCTGGAGAAGAGAAGACTGAGAGGGGATTTAATAAATGTTTATGAATATATGAGGACTGGGTGTCAGAAAGGAAGGGACAGCCTCTTCTCACTTGTGCCCTGTGATAGGACAAGGGGCAATGGATATAAACTACAGCACAGGAGATTCCATCTCAACATGAGGAAGGAGTTCTTTACTGTAAGGGCCACAGGGCACTGAAACAGGCTCCCCAGAGATCTGTCTAGATGCATTCCTCTGTGACCTGCACTAGATTCTGTGATTCTGCTCTGGCAGCAGATTGGACTCAAAGATCTCCAGAGGTTCCTTCCTACCCTTAACATCCTGTGAGAGATGACAAATATTGCTGAGTTACATCATATACCCTTGTTAGTAAAAAATTGACTTAGAGGTCACAGCAGAGAAAGACCTGGAGAAATTACTCTTGCAAGAGTCGCTGGCAACATTTACTGTGTTGTGCTTCAATAAACTTGTCTACCACTGTATTATTACAATTTATTTTTGCATCAGTGCAATATGATGTGCTGAATAATCTAAACAAATCTACTTTGCTATAATTTATTTCTCCCATTTTCCCCATGCTACAGTCTGGCTACAGGCTGTACAGAGGAAGTACACCACTATCATAACATTAGTTGGAAACACAAAAATGCTTAGAGATAATAAACTTAAAAAGTCTTTGAACTCTTTGAAATTACTCTCTGCTATAATTCTCACAGTTTTGATAAAGTGAGCTATACAATATGGCTGTACGAACTCCATTTGAAAGATGGCCAAGAAAAAAGTCAGGAACACCATGCAGATCCCTATTCTAAAATTATTTCTGAATCAATTAGCTGCTGAAGCACGTGAAGATTCTTCCAAACCCCATTATAGCTCTTGTCCAAACACTTAATATGCTTTAATTTTAGCAGAAGAATGATTTAATAATCCTTAAATGCTTTCAGTGAAACATGAGAAATAGCCTTGAGTTAAAAACTAATATTTTTTTTTTCCTGATTTTCTTTTTCACAGATTACAGAATTTCCAGGACTGGATTTGTGTGTGTTAGAAGATAATACAATAATACAATACACCAGGTTGGAAGAGACCTTCAAGATCATCATGTCCAACCCATCAACCAATCCAACCCACCTAAATACAATACAATACAATACAATACAATACAATACATACAATACAACCCACCTGAAAAACTAAACTACTAAACTGTGGCACCAAGCACCCCATCAAGCCTCTTCTTGAACACCTCCAATGAAGGTGACTCAACCACCTCCACGGGCAGCTGATTCCAATGGGCAATCACTCTCTCAGTATAGAACTTCCAATAAGGCAGTGTGTCATTACAGTTTACTTATTTAACTTCAGTGTCTACAAAACCAAACCAAAACACCACCACCCCCTGTGAGAGACTAAAGCTTGTCTCTCCTGGTGTGACTCAACAAAGATAAAATCACTTGCTGCTTGCCCAGACAATAGCTGATGTGCGTTGGGCAGAGCCACTGGAAAGACTCTTGGAAGGTGCAAAGATAACATTGCTCACTGAACTGCAGCTGGTCTACAACAATGGTCCAAGGGCCCAGCCATCACGCCTTCAGGACAAGATCATTTCCAGCCATCAGATACCCCCGGAAAGGACAATGGATTCCCTGATGTGTAAAGGGGTGTGTGGGTAGGTAGATGGAGCAGGAGGAGGTGGAGGCCTCCTCCCCCCTCCATCCAGACGGCTGCCCAAACTCACTTGAGTACACAAAAAGATTTCCTGGGGAAGATACCTGGACACTTACCTAAGGATGATTTCCCAGAACGATATCCTGGGGAACAATGCCTGGACACTTGCCTGAGGACTAAAAAACTGTATAAAAGACTGGAGCAACTACTGGCTTTTGAGAAGAAAACAGGAGAAGAAAACTGGAGAAGCAAAATGCAGCACCACACGCTGGGAATATCACGGGCCAACACAACGGATCTTGGACTCTGAAAACCCTCTCTCCGTGCCCTAAGTTCCGGCTGCTGCAACTCATGGAGCTGAAGAAGCTGCCCAGAGGACCACATCCCTTCTACAGCCAAAGCCTCAGCACCCTTCCTCTACATCTCCTGCAGCACCATTCTTCTACAGACCCAACATCTCCTGCAGCACCTTTCCTCCACAGACTCAAACTGTCTTGGGGGTGAGGGGTGTGGTAATATAATTCCTTTCCTTTTCTCTCTTCTCTCTCTATTTTCTCTCTATCCCCTTCTGATCTATCCACTTTATTTATGTCCATCCACTGTATTTATGTAATAAATAGTCTAGCTGTTGATATTTTGGCCTCGTTTGTGCCTCTAATTTCACAACACGGGAATATTAATTAAAAACCTGAATCTCTTTCCCTCTCAGGATCGAGATATTAGACCTTTACACCCCCCAATAAACAAACAAAAAACAAACAAAAAACTCTCACTCCCCCAAAAACAAACAAACAAAACCCACAAAAGGTCCAAACTTTTAAATAGAGAAACAGCAACTCTCTTCCTATGCATGCAAATTATATGAATGTGCTACCAATGTACTATTTTCATCTGCAGGGTGGGGGTTGTCTTTCTTTATAAAGAAGAGAAATAAAAAGTCTATGAATGATTGCCCCTTAAAATGAACTTACCACATGCACTCTCCATTATTTGACTGTATAATATGGAATATAAGTTAATTCAAGTTTGGGTTAATATGTTGTATATAAGTAACTAAAATATTTAAGTAAAAGCCACTGTCTGCCTTCATCAGCTCTCTCCACTTGATAGTGATTGACTGCCAGGCTGCTAATCAGTACCCTAAGGACTCTCTTGTCTTTGGGCATTGTAGGCCACGCTTCTTTTGCACAACCTGGCTTGAAATGCTGAACATGTAATTAAATACAAACAAACTGATGCTGCTACACTGCTGTCCCTGAGCACTGCTCCGTCAGATCAAAAGTGGTTCCAAAGCATTGCTTCACCCTCTTCAAGCCCTGCCACTTGTGTACACAAATGCCCAGTAGTCAAAAAGCTAACAGACCATCTGCAAAGGCTCTTTATATTTTCCTTTTTTCAGCAATCTGAATAGAACCTTGAGTTCATATAAATCAACATTGTTTATGAGCAGACCCACCACCTTCAACCTTTAAAAAGCTCTCATCAGCTTATGAAAGTTCTCCCATCAGTGGCTTTGTTTAGTTTCGTCAAGCCTGAATCTCACGTATCTGGTGAGAGGTTTGATTTCCTTAGGCTTGCCTCCAGTTAACTGGACACACAGAAAACTTTAATACCATTGGTTGATAGATTTGCATGGAGATGATGTTGCATAATGCATTTTAAAATAAAGATAAAGATAGTGCTGAGAAAAGTAACATGAGATTTTTGTTTGTAGTCTAAATGCAAATTAATCCATTACTGAGGATAAGGAAGATTCAGCCAAAGCAAGGCAAAATTAATAATTGTAAAAAAGCTTTTTATAGTCCCTAAGACAGATACCTAAAGATGCACTTCAGAGAGAGAAGTCATAGAGAACTCTTGCTTACAAAGATATTTTTCTTTCTTCTCTCTGTTCCCAAAAGCTAAAAAAAAGCAAGCTGGTACCATTTTAATGTGCTACATACATATACATATACATATATATATATATATAAAAATTTTTTTTCCACCCAGTCAGATTTCTTTATTCCTTTCCAAAAGGAAAAATCAACCACTTTCATCTGTCAAAGTCTAACAAGTTCTGAACAGATGTATTAAAAAACTGGAGTAGCTACCCTTCAAAGAACAAGGGAAGTATAGGATAGCCTCGCAACTACAGTGAAGCAACTTCACTGCTCTGTTTGGGGCTGAGCCTGACTGCAATCCTGTTCGTGTGAGCAAGCATTTTAGGGTCTATTACTAAGATAAATCCTTTAAAATAAAAGTGTTTTTTTTTTTTTTTTTTAAATTATAGTACCTTTACTTTCAGGAAATTTAGGAATTGGTAGAAAAGTCACTTCATATGCCATAGACTTGAAACTTGAATTCTCTTTTGTATCAATTGTCCTTATTTCAGTTCAAGCATTTTTGAATGTAGCAACATTTACAAAGAACCTTTGCCTTGCCCATTGACAATCTATCCCCATTAATATCTGCCATCTGTATAGACTAGACAAATAATATTTTAGGGAGAAAATTGACTTAGAAGTTTAAGCCCCTGGAAGTAAATATTCATTAAGCACTTAAATGACTGTTTTGAAACAGCTTTAGCACTATGGAGTACCTGTTTTTATGTCAGCTGCTCAATGTTTATTTTAAACATCTTAAAATGCCACAGGAATATTCAGTGCATGAAAGCCTTTTTATGTTTGAGTGGATTAATTTTACAAGTCCAGACTAACGCTATAAATTACATTTACATAATTCATTTCCACAAAGGGGAATATATTTTGCATCTGTAGCTGTTAATACATGCAATAGAAGACAAAACCACAACACGCTATTGTTGCCTGTGTTACTAATTTGGACTAAACAGAATGCATAGACTACTGCTGCTTACTTGTTTGGTTTCTGGATCTTTCTTTTGATAACTGGGTTTCACAATTAAGCAGCACATACATGTGCTCCCAAACAAAAAGGGTCTTGCTGAGTAAACTCAAACAAGCTTCACTTTGGTTCTTGGAAACATAACCATGCTTTAAAGGCTATTATTGGGATTTTGTTTATTGGCATATATAGAAAAGGGCAGCTGAGGAGAAGCAAAGTAATTGAACAGAACATTAAGCACTAATATCTTCCCTTGTTGATTTGAAACACCTACAACATAACCTGAGCCAAGATCAAGTACTAGTTAGTATCAAGCATTGCTTTACATGGCGACACTTTTATAGAGTTAACTAAGGCACCTATTCTTTTGGCTACCTTTGAATTTAATGCAAGTTATTGTGGCTAAACCCTTCTGCCATGTTGAAGCCCCATACAGCATCATAATTTCCAGCACCTGAAACCATTTATACATTTGGCAGAGTTAATGTTAGCAATTTGGTTTGCAATTTTTTCCCTTTATTGTCCTGTACCTCTTTCAATGCAACATATGTATTCAAATACAACAATTTGAATTGAAAATTTTGCTGCTAATAGATTTATGTCCTGTTAATTCATGCAGATACATAAATGAAACTGTACTTAAAATGTGCTTAAGACAAGTCAAAAATTCTTGAACTGCAATTATTATTGCTACTATTATTCACTACTCCAGCATGCATTTCTAGAGCTTGAGTTCTCCTGTACTGCATTGCTTCAGTGGCTGAAGAGGTTTTATTATTAGTACCATCTGTAATATAGTTTTCATTCCACAAACTCTCCAGATTGTCCACTTGCCACTAAAATTAACACAATTTTATGTGAAAAGACAATAAATAAAATTAGACAAACTCACTTCTAGCTACATTGACTCTCAAAAGAACAAGTAAATTGAAACTGCCACACATATCAGGGCATAAACTAAATGAGTATTTCCTGTGGATCACCAGTTTGACTTGTGAGAATTATAGTGAGGATATATTGATACAAGAATTTCCATCCTGGAATGGCTTTCCAGAACTCCTGAAGAGTTCACATCACCATTCTTATCCACTGGTCCCCATGGGAAACATTACTGTGTTTCAGCATGTGCTTCCATCCATGGCTGTCCAGGCATTTCAGTCAGCAACTGTGTTCTTTGGTTTTGTCTTGCTGGGAAAACAGCTATGGAGATAACATTGATAAAGTATGCTGACTTCAGCAGCTTGGGGTCATCTCAAAAAAGATTCCAGGTTAAACAGAACATAAATTTATTTACAGCCTACAGCTTATTTAGAGACTGTTTAGCAAAGCCTGCCTTAAATAAGAGTCTACCTCCTCCAAGCAATGACATGGTGCTTTCTGAATCTGGAGGAACAATTACCAGCAAAAAGCACATTTCAGTTTGATTGGTTTGATCTGAGCAGGACCAGCTGAGGGTTCATTCTGCGCACTCCTGCCCTTCACTTTCTGTACTACTTTTAGTAGCCGTAAGCAGCATGGGATAGATTTTACTGTGTAAGGGCTTAGTCCTGTGACTACTGAAGCAGGACTTGTGCAATGACTTCTAGACTACTGTCTCCAGTTCTGGGCACTCCAGGTGGAAGAACTACTGGAGAATGTTTGGCACAGGGGCACTGATCAGGGGAGGGGAACATCTGTCATATGAGGAAAGGCTGAGAGAGCTGTGTCTTAGAAAAGAGGAGAGTGAGAGGGAATCTTATTAATGCTTACAAATATCTAAAGCCCACGCTGACACCCACATGTCAGCAAAATGGGGTGTGACCGGTTGATGCTATGCCTTTAAGAAAGAGACAGTTGCTGAACACTTTGGCTGAATGTTTTTGATATTTGAACAAAAACAAGATAGTCTAAACTAATTTCATTGGTGGCTTGTAGGGTGCAGTTTTGAGTTTGGGTTCTGTTGGTTCAGTCTGTGTCTGGTCTGGGTGCAGTCTGGGTGCAGTCTGTGCTTCTCTGTCCTGTGGGCTGGACGGCTTCTCTCTTTCTGAAGCAGAAACGGCCTTGAGTTAACAGCTAACCAGATAAGAACACTAATCCTTGCATGCACTTTCTGAGCTAACAGAATTTTTCTTCCTTAATTGCCTCTCTCTCTCTCTCTAACCCTTTTTGGGAAAAAGGGGAGGTGGGGAGGGAGAGAGGGGGGTTCAGGGAACCCCCCTGGCCAGCTGGAGGGAAAAGGTTTTTTTCTGCATTGTGTTCATTGCTGTGTTTTCCTGTATATATTGTAAAATATTGTATATTTGTGTACATATTCATTGCATTCCATTTCTGCCTGTAAATATAGCTTTCATCTGCTTTTCCGACTGAGCTAGCTGTGGTTTCTTTCCCTGTGTGTGGGGAGGGAACTTTCTCAACCCACCACATGGGGCCAGACTCTTCTCAGTGGTCCCCAGTGACAGGACAAGAGGTAATGGGCATAAACTTGAAAGCTGGAAGTTCCATCTAAATGTGAGTAGGACCTTCTTTAAGGGCGGCAGAGCACTGGAACAGGCTGCTCAGAGAGGTGGTTGTCTGTCTCTGGAGAATTTTGAGGCCTGGCTGAACATGTGATCTGCTTTAGGTGATCCTGCTCTGACAGCAGGGCTTGGACTCGATGTTCTTCAGAGGTTCCTTCCAACCTCTACCATTGTGTGATTCCTCTGTGATGACTCTTCGATAAAATTCCATGTTTCTTCTTTGGCCATGAAATGGGAGGCACATGAAATAGGAGGCACATGAAATGGGAGGCACATGAAAGAAGACCTATCCACAGATGACTGACACCAGCTGCAGCTGCACTGCACAGCTGCTAACTCACAAAGCCAAGCTCAAAAACTGGCTCAGAGCTTAAGAATCTATACCAGACAGAAAGCTGGCAGCTTGAGAGCCACAGTGAGGCTGGGTGAAGTTTTAGCTGGTGACCTGGAAGATTTATGTCAAGTGTGCAATAAAGCAAAACTTATTAACTCTATAGTAAACACATGTGGAGGTATACCATCTGGTGCGAAGTTTTGCTACTGTTCAGTTAAAGAGAAATAAACTTGGAAAGTACAACAGATCAATAAATGTGAAGAATTACAAGCACATTTTGTTGAAGTCTGGTACTGTGAAAAGAGCAAACATGGGGCTAACACAGAGCACAAATTAATCTTGGATGCCATAGTCCCACACCAAAAAGATCTGTAAGATCCTTCTCTTCCACTCTTGTCTTCAGGAACAGTTTGGTACATATTGGAATTTTTAAAGCCCTTATTTAACAAGCTGTAAATAAACAGCTGTAAACAAGCACATCTTTTGAGCTTAAAAAGAGCCTGTTGAACAAAAGCTGGTTACCAACCAAATAATGTTTCTGTACTTCTTGTGCTCCCTCTCAGCACAGAAAATACAGGCTGTACTCTAAATGACATTCAATTCTCTGATCCCCTGCATCCTGCTGATGCTTTTGCTCTCCTTCTCTGTGCTGGAATATAAGATGGTCCCCACTCTCAGCAAGACTGCTGGCAGTAGGCCATTTGGAATAGGTAGCCAAGACATACAAAGAAATGATTGTCCAGCTTGTTATTAAATGGATTTCATTGGATAAAGAGGGACCAGAAAGTGAATTTTTCCTGAGGCTCAGAGAAGAACTTATTGTTATCTACAACTACCTGAAGGGAGATTCTAGACAGGTGGGGACTGGTCTCTTCTCCTAGGCACTCTGTGACAGAACAAGAGGACACAGTCTCAAGCTGCACCAGGGGAGGTTCAGGCTGGATGTTAGGAGCAAGTTCTTCACAGAAAGAGTGATTGGCCATTGGAATGGGCTGCCCAGGGAGGTGGTAGAGTCACTGCCACTGGAGGTGTTTAGGAAGAGACTGGATGGGGTGCTTGGTGCCATCGTTTAGTTGATTAGATGGTGTTGGATAATAGGTTGGACTCCATGATCTTGAAGGTCTTTTTCAACATGGTTAATTCTATTCTATTCTATTCTATTCTATTCTATTCTATTCTATTCTATTCTATTCTATTCTATTCTATTCACTTCTCCTTTGTTTGAGGGGGCATGCTATTTGTTTAATAAACTCTATATTTCTCAGCCCCATCTCAGTTTTCTAGTTTATTTAATAAAACTTCCCTTTAACCATGATTGCTTTGAAAAGTCTACACTTCAGCTATAATGCTCCTGTTTGACAAATGTACACACGCACAAAGGACAGTGCATCAGCCTTCTAGTTCTCATAATGTAATGTGACCAATATCAGTGTTGATACCACAGGCCATTAAGAGTAGTATGTGGAAGAGCAGAAAATTAATGAATGTATAAGCATGGGACCATAAGGAATAAATTGGAGATTCTCTCTTAGATCTGTATGAGGGGCATCCTGCCCCTAAGTATAAAAAGCAAGTAAGCTTATCAGGTAAAAAAAGTAGTTCAGCACAAGGGCTGCAGAAACTACTGCCAAAGACATTTCAGTTACAGAACTTAATGGATAGTTTGTATTAGGGTAAGGCAAAAATATTTGCATCCAAAAATGTTGATTTTTCTGAACCTAATGAGAAGGTTTGGTTCAGCAAACATGAGTGTTCAAAAACAATGCAAAGTAATTAAACTGTTGCAAGCACACCCATTTCAGGATGCAATCACTCCTGTTTTCAAGGCCACTTCTTATCTTTCATTTGCAATACACAAAGCTGACATTGTTCTTCAACTGTTTTCTACTCCCTTTCTGTGAAACTCTTCAGGGTAAAGAAGTCTGCTCATGAGAAAATGAAGTACTCCCAAGCACCTCAGCCCCTCAGAAAAGCACTTTTGTTTTTGGGTTTGGTGGGTCCAGCTACTTTTATTTTCAGCAGCTGTTAAAAGAAATACCCCCCATCCCCCCTAAAAATATCCACAAGCAAGGAAAAAAACCACCTTTCTTTCCCTTCCCCACCCTCCCCATTCCTTTTTTTTTTTTTTTTTGACATGCCATTTTTTTTCAGCGGATCAGTTCTCACTTGTAAGCTCCAAGTGAGATCTTTTGCAGTGATTCTTCATACAGTAAGTCAAAATAATCTTTGGAGATCAAGTAGCTGATTACAGGTATCAAGTAACAAAGTTCTATCTAAAGAAAATGAGCAACAGGAACTGGGCATCAGAAAACAGCATAGATATTGTGTTAGCATACTATAAATATGATGAGGAAGCTCCAAGGATTGTGCTCAAATAATAACGTTCTACCAAATTGCAGGCTTTTTTTCCTACAACTGTTTTTCCCACAACTGTTTTCCCTTACTCTTCTGTGTAATAACCTTGATCCAAATTCCTCAGCTCCTTCATCTGCTCTTGACAGACCCTTTCCCCCCTAAGTCCAACCACTGAGCCTTTTGAATCCCCTTCTCGGGTGTTGTGCATTGACCTTAGACAACTATGTCAGCGTCTTCTGCTTCGGTCCTAGTACTGCAGCCAAAGTATGAGAAGCTGTTAGTGGTACTGTCTGTTCCAAAGGATTACTTTTGTGTAGCCTAGAAAGTGTAAGAAATATCACACTATAGAATTGCTAACATTATACAGAGCACTCTCAAGCTCTGGTAATTTTTTTTAAAGTGCTTTTCATTCCCAAAATGCTGTTATAGAAATGTCAACAATTATTGATCCATTTCAAACTGCGATTTGTGAAAAATAAAACCTCAGGATGCATTATTGTATTGGAGGGATGAATCTTTGCTTTTACAGATAGGAATGGTCTTCAGCCCTAATGAGGAGTATGCTGTATATTTGCATTTAATGGAACAGCCCTGGAAAGTGGAGAACATGCATGGAAAAATATCTGGAATCTATACTTAGAAAATGAAGCAACGATAATAAAGTAACTTCCATTTAAATTCAAGATAAAGGGAAGTAACTTTGAATAAACAAAAAGATGAAGCCTGTATGCAGGTCTGTGATGAGATACAATTGGAAAGTGACTACTCTGATGTACATGAAAAAAAATTAATAGACTCCTTAAGAGCTTCCAAATGCCCACATGCCACCATACAAAAAGGGATACCTTAGAAAAAACGTTAGTTGAGGAAACCTTTAATTCACTATATAACATGAAAACAGCTGGATTGGATGATTTCCCATATAAATTCTGTAAAGTCTTTAAAGAAACTCGGAGGTCCATTTCCTACGTAACATTCAGAATGGCCTTTGAAGGTGCTGATGAGAAAAGGCCTTTGGGGTGATTCTGTTTGAAGCTGCACATATCCAGCACTGTTTCCTCTGTCTGGACAGGCATTTCCAAAGGGCTTAAATCTATATTTCTCATTACTTAAAGCCACAATTAGGTAAACTTTGTTAACTGAGATTATTTTATTATTAATAAATTTATTTTTAGTGCAAGTAACAAGAATCATTAATCTTGAAGTAGAAAAAGGATTTGATAGTAATGTCAACCTGGTGTATTGTATTGTATTGTATTGTATTGCTTTACCTTTTAAACAGTGATAATAGGAGACATCTACATCAGCAAGTTACATTAGATTTTTTAGAGCAAATATTGTTCCTTAAGTAAAACAGAGCCAGGAATTAGTCAAAGCACAATTTTCCTCGTGTAAAATGCTAGTTTCTCAAAACAAAACACTTTGCTATGAAAGTATTTCTTTCAACAATTTCCTGAGCTAGAAAATAATGCTTGGAAGAGTGTCGCAGCCTGTTCAAATTGCAAAATCTAATATTTTTCACTAATGTGCAAAATACAGGTCAGTTATATTGGCAGTTTTAATAGGCTGAAGCATGAGAAAAACAATTGCTTTAAGTGGTCCCAAACAAATTCTCCCCTGCATGAAATGAAGAGTATCCAAGCTGAATCGTTTCACAGTATTTCCCAGTTACCCATTCAGAAAGATGCCCCTGATACTATGAGACAAGTAGCTCCTTCTGGACTTGTTACAAGGACTAAGAAACAGTTCATAGCAAGACACTGAAGATATTTCTCCCAATTTCATGATTGCTGTGAAAAAGATAGCACCTACAAGTCCTTCTTGGTTGACAAACAGCAGGTCCAGCCTGTTAATCTGCTGTATTCGATTTCTCAAAGGCCCATCCAACCTTTTTATAGGTCAGGGTTTTCTTAGTCTGGACCATCTGCTATCCTCTTATCTTCCTGTTGTTCTTTGTTTGTTTTGTTTTGCATTTGTTTTGTTTGTGTGTTTTGTTTTTCCTCACAGGGAAATATTACCACAGCAAGAGGGTTAATGCATAGGGGGGGAAAATAAATGTCTCCATTTATGTAATTGGACCTTGTGTTTCTTTTGCTGGGGTTCTGAATTATTTAATTCCCTTATAGTTCCTTCTCTGATTTCAATTTCTAATGCATCATTCTGGTCCTGTCAGTTTAGTTTTCTTACTCATTCTTCAACATTCCTGTCATTCAAAACACTTGTTTCTTCCACTCATGTCTTTCTTTCTCCATTCCCACTCCCCACTTACTCTATCTCCCTTAATTTCTTTTACCACTTTGCACTTCTCCCTCTCACTATTCTCTTTTTTGAGTTTTCACTTTTCACTTCTATTTGTATTTCTTTCCCTATCCTCCAGTTCTATACCTCTTTCCTTATGCTTCAGCTCACATGGAGTTCTATTCTGCCCCACACCCTCATATATTTTTCTCTCTTAGCAAGGTAGAAATCCGAATGACAGCATGTTTTAGTGCAAGGGCCTATTCCCCCAGCACAAAAGTGAGGGGAAGAGTGACACACAAAACTCAGGGCTGAGATAAAGAGATTAGAGTTTAATGTAATATAAGATAGTATAAGCACAATAGGTAATTACCTTAGCTAATAATCTAATTAATCTAAAAATACAAAGCATGATTACCTTAACTTAGCCTATTTGCAGGAGAAACACAATGAATTGGGGGGGGGGAGGGAGGAAGAGAGGGAGAAGGGGAGGGGAAGGACAGCATAAAACAGAAAGCTAAACCCAGCAGCTACCTGACTCCCACTCTTTCCACCCCCATGTCTGCAGAAAAGTGACCATATCCAAGCAGTCGGAACCCAGAAGCAGCAACCAGAACAGGAAGCCTCCCATGTTGCAATCTGAACTTCAAGCCCTACAATGCTTTGCTCCAGTTAGCACTTTTCATTTTTGCAGCTGGCATGACTGCAGTGTGGTATGAATAACAGCAGCAGGTTCAATTCCATTAATGACAGACAGTCATCCCACCTGTTGACATTTTCTTTTTTCCTTCTCCTCTTTCCCCCCATTATTAGTGTATAACAAAAGGAGCAAAAATAAGCTATCAAAATGACAAGTACCTGTATGTTTCACATGCTATTGATACTGATTTCCATTTAATATTACCCAGAGTTTTTACTGATTTTCAAAATATTTGAGACTATCTGATCAGTGGCAATTTGACCAAAATCTTGCATAAAACTTGTATAATCTTTGTGATTATGAGGAAAGTCTGGTAAATAGTGAATGCAGCCAGTGCAGCGAGGTCAACCTGTGCCAGCAGATAACTTGAAACAGACACTACATGTGCTACTGTGTTTGAGAGGTCTGTTGCCCAAAGGAAAGTATTTGTATCAAGATTATTAACTTTATTTTTACTGATAAATCTGGAAGGAAGATTCTGTTGAAATGTTGGGGGGGGGGGGGGTCTACAGTCAAAAGCATCATAGATACTACATACAGTAGTTTTCTGATCCTTGCCTAAATGAAAGCTGGTCTCTTTGATTCCTTGGGACAACAGAATTAAAAATAAAAGCAGAAAACAACAAAAGCAAACTACAGCAACAAGACCGAATTAGCCTGTAGGAATTATATCTACAGCTCGCATTAGAAGGCAAAGGAACAAATATTTTTCTCTTCAGTCATAAAGCCATCAATCTATAAAGCACACTGCCAATGAGGGTAGTGAGATGTGTTCAACCTCTCGAGATTACAGTATGGCAAGACACTTGTGTCATCAATTCCATATGCTTTTGCACTGCTACTGCTCCCAGTAATGATTTCTCTCCTTCAGTAAAATCCTATCTGCCACTGGGAAGATGTAAGAGGATTCCTTACTCCAGTCCATTCTTCAGACTTTGATGTCATTCTCTGAGTTTCAAAAGGGAAAAAGAGGGAAACCAAAATTTTTTATTCAAGAATTGAGTCATACATCACTTAACAGAGTATGTTAGTTGCTTAGTCCTGTGTAACATATTTACTGTTGGTATTTTAAATCCCACTTCAGAGAGACTTTGGGAAGGTTATGTTAAGCATCTAAGCCTACAATGTGCCTGTTATTTACAAGCCTCTTGCTGCCAGTTTTCCCAGACAGTGATGTAGCAAGAACCTACATACATTACACTTCTCCCATTCACATGCTTTTCTGACTGTCTTTAAAATGGGGTCTGTATTGCTGTCACTCTCTGACAGGGCAGTAGACTGGAGAATATCCTAGTGCTTGGCATGGTCCAGTCCTCCTTTTATCAGTAGATATTAATTACATGGACATTTAATCCTATGTTTACAGATACTCTCTGTTAAAGGCACTCTGAGTTTAAGACTAGAAAAACAGGAGAGGGAGGAAAATCTGAAGTGGGCTGGGGAAAGCCCTTAACCAAGGGACAAGTGTGGCTGAATGGCCTTAATGTATGCTTAATTGTCTGAAAATATGAACTCTCAAACAGGTCTGTGAGATGGGAGTAGAAAACAGAAGGCAGTTGTGGCGGTGTCACATTATGCCTAGGATTATGCCCCAGATATTGAAACTTGTCCCAGTGTGTGGACACATTCCCCTCCTTTCATGAGGGGAACAAAGGCCAAGGCATTAGCCAGGTAGCACAAAGAACTGCATGCACCCATCGCATGGGATGCTTGTGCTAATACCAAGTATGGGCATAATTCTAGCTTCACGCTTTGTGTAGTCTGAAGCCAGTTGTTTATGAGAGTGCCCATTGGTCAAATCCAGCCTTAAGAAACTTATGAGTATTAGCCCAACTTGTAAACAAGTTGCTCTCTTTGTCTTTGTCCTATCTCCTTGCCCAAGCTGCTAAGCTTGTGCCGGTAGCCTTTGCTATTAAGCTCATTGCTATTAAGTCCTCTCTCTCTCCTACAAGCAAGCAAACTAGTAGCCTCTGCAGGATGAGGAGAAGCCAGGCCCGTTGAGCCTCAGCCCTGAGTGTATCTCCAGAGGAGGGACCTTCGCTGAGAGCCTGAGAAGCTACAGCGTTTTACTGCCAGTCTCAGCAGTTGGAAGAGCCCGCCGTGCCTTCAAGGGGACTGGATCCCTGAGGCTAAGACTGCCCAGTTGATGGGGAAGGGACTAGCTGAGTCTGGCAGTCCAAACGTCTGCTAAAGCCTTAAGTAGCAGACTAATGAGCTGCACAACCCTGTGTGTCAGCTCAGAAAGCAGGACCATCACCGTAGCCGCATGCCTGCATGACCCCGCCTTTGCAGGAGAGGAGTTGCCAAGTCCACCGCTCTGTGCCCTGTGAACCCCAGGGAAATCTAGAGCACCATTCGTGCCCTGTGCTCCACAGCCCACTCCTTCCCGCCTACTCCTTCGAGCCAAGCAAAGGGGAAGCCGCCGCTTTGCACATCCTCGCTTCTTCTCCAGGCCATCCGCGCCAGCCCCGAAGCCCGTTGTCGCAGGGCCGACCCCATATGAGGACCAGCCCTACCGGCCCTGCCTGGCTGACCCCGCAGGACCGCTCCCTGCCGTCCGGAGGGAGCCACTTGAGTCCTGCCAAGGTAACCCACCTATCAGCTAGCCTACGTTCCATTCCCTCTCTGCTGCCACGGAAGGGAGAAGGTTGCCCCCACCGTCACCGCCTAGACCAGCCCAGGAGCCAGCCCAGCGACAGCAGTCTGACGGAATCTAACCTTGCTATGAACAAAAGACACAGTGTACCTTCCACGTGCTTTCCATCCACTAACATTCAGTTCAAAGCACCCGCGTCCAGCAGCATAGCATTTCCAGTTCAAGCTTCTGGCACACTGTAATAGTCTGTATACAGTTAAGCAGCCAGCTATGTCGAGTCGCCACCTGGTGGACAAGCGGCGGAGTTACACCCTCTGTTATATTAATAGAAATTAATTCTGTAAATATTCCACTTGGGTCCAAATTATAAATACTAAACCACTTATGGGATGTATTTCACAGTTGTGCTCTAGAATATGCATATAAAATAGGGATTCATCGGTTATTGACAATTTTAATGATAAAAATTAATGTTTCTAATTAATATTTCATATGCATAAATTAACAATCTATTCATCACAGCAGTGTAGCAAATGGGATTCAGAAAGTGTTTTTAAAAGTAGGAAGCCACAAAAATAGAACAAAGCTGAGTCAGTGGGTCTTGAGTGGAACAACAGCATCTTGAAACTAGGGAAAGGAGATGAGGAGACAATGAATTAAAAAGCATTGTTTGAGAAAGCAAGTGAATTTCCCATCATTACCATAGAGTGAAGAGAATGGAGATGCATTTTCAATCAGAGATGACGAAGTAACAATAAAGCAAGCATGCCTCTGCAAAGGCTGAGACAAAAGTTGGAATGACTAGTTGTCACATCAAAGCCAAAATTTTTCTAGAGGTACGTGATTTCAGTAATAAGCTGTTTTAGGTTCAAGAACGACTAGTGCAGAAAACATACTTGATGAAAAGTGAGTGCACTTAATGTTCTACCATATTCTCTCCAATATTGTGTTTGTCAATTCCCCGATGATTTGACAACCTAATTTTGGGAAACTGACAATGAAATAGCAGGATGTGCAGAATGAGATCACTCCCACAGAACAGTTGGCCTACAGATACAAACCAGTCACAAGCTTTCCTAGGGTATTCCTCATCACAGTGGGTAAACTCCAGCCATGCGACAAGATGTTGTGGAAAACAGAATCCCCCCAAAAAACTGTAAAGTACAATAGTTTACAGAGGAAAAATTAATTCCACCTCTGAATAACATTCACAGCCATCTCTCTTTGTTTTTCCTGTGAAAAATGATGTTTTGGAAACCAAATGGCACTAGAGCTAGACAGAACATTGGTCAGCAAAATTAAATATATACATCTATGAGAGATTCAGTGTGACAGATGGCACAATTAAGTTTTTAACATTAATGCAAATCATAATACATTTTCTGAGGATGTCTATTGCTAAAACATTGTCCACAAGCTGATTTTTAAATTAAGACTTTCCTTCCTTTTGCCTTATGAAAGAGTCTAACTTTAAACAAATGGAATTTGTAAATGAACAATAATGAACTTCTTATATGCCTGATGTGTGATATTTCTTGATGTTAGGAACTATAAACACAAAACACTAAAAATAAATGAGATTCACAGACTGAGCTCATGTGGAAAACTGAAGTGTGTTCTGAAAAGCTATTTTCATAAAAATAACAGTCACACAGCAATTGCAAAAGCAACTCTAAAAAGGTTTAACTGCCCACTGTTCTGCAGTTTGTATTTCAGGTCCTCTTTCCAAGCTTCTTAAAGTGTTTTCATCTTTTACTTCTGGGCTGGTGAGAAATTGTAGATGCTACCATGTATGCCCAAAAAGGAAACTGAAAATAGTTTTTTGAGCATGACAATTCTCACCTTGCAGGGGTGCATTTAGGGCCTTGTTTTGTGAAGATAGCCTTGAATTTTGGTGCTCTGTGGGTGGACAAAGGCTTCATCCATCTGCAACTCTTTTTTTTTACACCCCCTCCCTCCTTGATACACTTCTCTTCCCACTTCCTTGTTCCCCAAAGGGAAAGCTGATTCTTGACCTCAAAAAGGGGGACAAGAGACAGAAGAATGTTCAGCAGATAAAATAGGAAGGAGACAAGTAAGTACTTGTGGGAGAACAGAGCCAGGAAGAGGGAAGTCTCCATCCCCTGGAGAGAGAAGCAAGTCCATCAACCCAGGCTGTGGGGAGCTATAGTAACCTTATCAAGATCTTTCACAAAAGGATAGGAGCAAAGCAGAAGGGCAGCAAAAAAGGTTTGAACATCTCAAAAATATGCCACAAACACAAAGAAACTTCTTCCAGAAATGCAAATACTCAAGAGGAGAAGGCAGGTGTGGTACCTGGAGATGCAGGTTCTTCCACACCTCTCTATCCTCTTACTCTCTAGGGAAAGACTATGGCTCATATGTTTTCACAACGTATGTTAGCTTGTCACTGGTACCGAATGGATCATTACGATATCACAATGCAAAAGGGATAGGGGACATTTTTCAGGTCTTTGTAGTGAATGACTAGAAACAGCTTAAAAGCATATGTGTGAGGTACTTGTGATTAGGATCCTTCAGCCTGGAGACTCTACACCTCCTTTTTTTTTTTTCTTTCCACTTGTAACATTTGTCTCTAGAAAGTATCCCACAACCATCATCGCCATCAATTCTGTAACACAGAGGAAGAAGCTCTGTGTTCCCTTCAGAAATCCTGTGAGTTGCTGCTTTCTCCCCTACTAGACATGAAATCCAGAGGAGCAGGCAGTACTCTTTTAGAGGTCTTCATTATTGATGGATGAGAGGGAGAAAGCAATTTCATGGACCTTTCACCCCAGGGAATGTCCCTCATTCAATCCTATATAATCCATGCCATCTTGGTGGACTTTTGTTGGTCTTTAGGATTGTTTGCTTTCATGACATATTACTATGAAGTAGTCATACAATTCCAATGCACTGGTTATTTGAAGTAACTTTTAAGGCATTTTTAAGCAGAAGAACACTGGAAAAAAAGGTACATTTGAAAAACACCTTGACTGACTGCAGAGTCTACCACAACTCACAAGCCTAAGCACAGCAACGAATATCCCAAGGAGGATATATATGCATGTATATACATATATATATATATATATATGCTAGATATTTGCTTCCTTACACGTTTTCTTAGGAAGAGCTTTCACTGATTGTTTTCTGCCACCTAGTGATCCATGAAAGCAAAAGTTCTAGCACCCCTGTGGTGATGTGAGGCATCAAAAAAGACTAAAAGCAGTAGATACAGAAATGAAGATGTGAACAGTGCTATTGCAAAGCCATGGAGTGCTCAGAAGAAGAAAGGATAAGAGGAGGTAAGCAAGAAGCTTGGGAATACAAGTTACCTAGTAAATGAAAGACTACCTGAAAACTCAGTCTGGGCTCTGACAGGGTTTTATTACATCTGTCAAGGAGAAAGAGCTCTGAAAGTTTTCCTAGGCAGTTTCAGGACAAGCCAGATACTGTGATTACTTATTAAAGATGAGTGTCTAGTACAGAGAGTACCTGCATTGACTTCATAGGAGCTGTTTTCAAAACCAGCATGTAACTGCAAGAACAAATTCCCCCTTTTTTCTCTTCTCTTCTCTTCTCTTCTCTTCTCTTCTCTTCTCTTCTCTCTCTTCTCTTCTCTGTCTCTCTCTTCTCTTCTCTGTCTCTCTCTTCTCTTTCTTCTCTTCTCTTCTCTTCTCTCTCTCTTCTCTTCTCTTCTCTTCTCTTTTCTTTTTTCTTTTCTTTTCTTTTCCATAATTATTCAAAAATCTGTGGGGGCTGGATGTCTTTGACATGCTATTTGTGAATTAAAAGTATGTAAAAGGTTGTTAAGGGAATGAAACATCTTCCTTATGAGGAAAGGCTGAGGGACCTGGGTCTCTCTATCCTGGAGAAGATTTAGAGGTGACCTCATTAATGCTTGTAAAGATGTGAAGAGCAAGTGTCAGGAGGATGGAGACAGGCTCTTCTTAGTGATGTCCAGTGACAGGACAAGGGGTGTAAGTGGGAGAGTAGGAGGTTCCATGTCAACGTAAGGAAAAACATTTTCACTGTGTGGGTGACAAAACACTGGAATGGGCTGCCCAGGGAGATTGTGGAGATTCCTTCTCTGGAGATGTTCAAAACTTGTCTGGACACATTCCTGGGTGAACTGGTATAGGTGATCCTACTCTGGCAGTGGGGGTTAGACTAGATGATCTTTTGAAGTGCCTTCCAGTCCCTAACATTCTGTGATTAGTCTACCTTGAACTTAGCAAGGATTTTGACACTGTCTCCCATAATATCCTTGTGAGCAAGCTCAGGAACTGTGCAATAGAAGAACAGATAGTGAGATGGATTAGGAATTGGTTACAAAATAGAGTCCAAAGAGTGGTGGTCAACAGTGCCAAATCCATCTGAAGACTTGTAACTAGTGGAGTCCCCCCAGGGATCAGTGCTGGCTCCAGTCCTGTTCAACATCTTCATCAATGACAATGATGAGGGGACAGAGTGACAGAGTGTCTGTTCATCAAGTTTGCTAATGATACCAAACTGAGAGGCTTGGCTGAGACACCTGAAGGCTGTGCAGCAGTTCAGTGAGACCTGGACAGACTGGAGAGCTGGGCAGAGAGGAACCTAATGAGATTCAACAAGGATGCAGAGTCCTACATCTGGGAAGGAATAATGAAGTACCTGTAACCAAAAAAAATCAAACCAAAGCAAAAAACCACGCACACACACACACAAAACCCCAAAACCACCACCCACCCAAGCCCAAACAAACAAAAAACCCCACCCAAAACAAACAAAAAAAATTGATTTACCACAGCCAACGAGCCAACTAATGTCAAACAAGACTTTTGTATGACAACTTCACAGTTCAGGACACCCCGGAATGTTTGGGGCCATAGAGACAACATGTAGCAGCTATGGAAGGTGGCTGGGAGGGTGCAATGTAATGTCAGACATTTGGTGTGGGCAAAAAGATTTTTTGTTTGTGCTGCTATTTGAGCTCAGATGTTACAGCAGTGCAACAAGGTTTCTTTGGAGGGGGGAAATATTCTTACAAGAGTATCCCAGGCTACTGCTCCATATTAAAGACCAGGAACAGAGACATCACAGAGCTAAGACATTTTCTCAAGCACGCTTAGAATCTGTGGCAAATCTCACAACTAGACACAAATCCTTAGCTTGGGGACTCCAAACCTAGCAATGCAATTGCCACTTGGGTAGGAGCCCTTTGCTAGCAGTTGGAGAACAAGCATAGCAACAAGACACAAGTACATTCCTTACAGATATTAATCCTGGTAACACGCAAGATTTTGAACATAAAATTTTCTTATTTCATCTAGGCAGACATAGTCCTGAACTGTCATCTATACCTGCCACCACAGAGCATACAGCAATCTGGTGTACTGTGCCCACATCTCCCAGACATTTGTAGCCACTTGACACCAAAAGTACCAATCAATAGAGCAAAACCAAAATATCTGCTTTCATTATGGCAACCATGGCAGCCCACACATTCTGATCAATGCCTTTTGAAGCAGTGCATTGGTTGCTATAGCAAATCCCTGTGCTGCAAAACACCATAGCAACAAGAAAATGATCTGATTTGTTTCCTCCATAAAACCATAATGGAGTAGTTCTAAGCTAAAGGGTAAACTGGTTTTCATCAGTCTGTTTTTCTGAATATTCTCAGGTTTCAAATTCAGGGCTCCACAAGACAAAACAATGCTTGTGCACAGTTACACAGAATGTTACATAGTGTATTAATTGAAGTACTTCCATTGGCTTCTGTGGCCAGAACAACTTTAAAACCAGGTTGAAGCCAGATTCAATTCAAACGAAACAAACTGTGATCTGATGTATACTGTTGTCAGTGCGTGGTAACTCTAACTTCATTAAGGTTGTTGAAATCAAGACTGATGCAAACGAGAAGGGAAGTAGATGCAGCCTCTCAAACATGGAAGTTCTATAAGCTAACACTTGCTTTAATGTTTGATATTAGACAATCCCTTAGGATAGCAGCAAGTCTACTTATCCTATGGGCCTTCTTGCAGAGTTGGGATGGTGCCACAAGGATGATCTGTGCCACAAACTCCAAACAGAGGGCCTCACACCATCTGCCTCCAGGCCACATACACCGATGTTGCCTGCTGCCAAGATAGGCTATTTTCTCCCTGTAACATGTACTTCACAAGGGCAGAGAACTTCCTTGCCCTGCATCAATGCATTGGGTTTTTCTTCTACCACTATTGGTGTGCATGAAGTTCAGAGCTACCTTCCCAGCTTTAAGGCACTGGGTTCATGCACTGTAGTTTCCTCATGGATTCTTCTCTTGGGTGCGATATTGCATCTGTACAACACTCTGAAGTTAAACTCTCTCAGCTACAGTTAGATTTCTTTGTAGAATACAGTGAATTTCGCCATTCTCTTGCATTTCCCAGCAAGTGTGACCAGAACCTTCAGCAGAAACCACCCCTCAGACAGGTTTGGCTTCTTCTGAAGGAGAAAATACCCAAACAGTTTTGTCCAACAGATTCTTTTCTCTAATAACAGGCACTCTATCACCTTCCACGTTTTGTAGCAAATCTGAGTGTGCAGGTCCAGCTCAACTCACTGAACCTCTACTATTTACCAGCCAGGTTGCTTGTGCTAGATGTTTCTCCTAGTTTTTCAAAGATCTACCCCCCATGGCTCTAAGAGTGATCTTCAGCAAACCGTTGTAGTGTTCAATCTTCCCTGCAGCTGGTACATAGTAGGGAATGTGGAATATCTGCTCAATGCCATGCTCTTTGGCCCATTTCTTCACAAAATTGTTTTTGAAGTGAGTTCCATTGTCTGAATCCCCTCAGGAGTTCTGTGTCTCCACAGGATTTGTCTCTCCAGACCAAGAATGGTGTTGCATGCAGTTGCATGTGGAACTGGATAAGTTTCCAACCATCCAGTGTTTGCCTCTACCATAGTAAGCACATATTGCTTACTTTGATTGAGAATGAAGTAGAGTGATATAATCAATCTGCCAGGCTTCATCATATGTGTACCATCGGTCACCATACCATAAGGGCTTAATTCGCTTTGCCTGCTTAATAGCAGCACGAATGTCATAGTCATGGATGACTTGTGTGATAGCATCCATGGAAATGTCTATGGATCTGTCACAAGCCCACTGGTAGGTTGCATTTCTGCATTGATGTCCTGACGAACTGTGAGCCCACTGAGCTAAGAATATCTCACCTCGGTGTTTCCAGTCGAGATCAAGATCAGAGTCCATGTCTACTTGAGAAACTCTTGCAGCTAGATCTGCCTGATGGTTATGTTGCTGTTCCCCAGTAGCTTTGCTCTTAGGGATGTGAGCATCAATCAATTCCACCTTCACTGGAATACTCTTGATTCGATCAGCAATGTCCTGCCACAGATCAGCTGCCCATGTAAGCTTTCCTCTTCTCTGCCAACCATTCTTTTTCCAGTCCTTTAGCCAACCCCACAGAGCATTGGCTACCATCCATGAATCAGTGTAGAGATAAAGCTTTGGACAGATTTCACATTCAGCTATGTCGAGAGCTAGCTGGACAGCTTTTACCTCTGCAAATTGACTGGATTGTCCTTCTCCATCCTTCGCCTCTGCAACTCGGCGTGTTGGACTCTACACTGCAGACTTCCACCTTTGCTTGTTTCCAACAAGATGACAGGAACCGTCTGTGAACAAAGCATATTTCTTTTCATCATCAGAAAGATCATTGTAAGGAGGAACTTCCACAGCATGAGTTACTCTCTCCTCTGGAGGTTTAATACAGGTAGTGCCTTCAGTTATCTTAGTTAACTCTTGAGATCTACCAGTGACTCCCAGAATAGTTATAGGCTCTGATCCCTGATAATTTGATGGCATTATGGTGCACTGAGCTCCTGTGTCAACCAAGGCCCTGTTTTGCAATTTTAAAGTGCCAGGCCACTGCATGTACGCATCCCAATAGATTCTGTTATCCCTATCCTTCCCCTGGTGGGAGGTGTGAGAGACTAAAGCTTGTCTCTCCTGGTGTGACTCAACAAAGATAAAATCACTTGCTGCTTGCCCAGACAATAGCTGATGTGTGTTGGGCAGAGCCACTGGAAGGACTCTTGGAAGGTGCAAAGATAACATTGCTCATGGGACTGCAGCTGGCCTACAACAATGGCCCAAGGGCCCAGCCATCACACCTTCAGGACAGGAACATTTCCAGCTATCAGATACTCCAGGGAGGGAGGATGGTAAGACAATGGATTCACCACCTGTTTCCTGATGTGTAATGAGGGTGTGGGTAGGTAGGTGGAGAAGGAGGCGGAGGCCTTCCCCCCTCCATCCAGACCGCTGCCCAAATTCACAGGAATACACCGAAAGATTTCCTGGAGAACGATACCTGGATACTTACCTAAGGATGATTTCCTGGAACGATTTCCTGAGGGACAATACTTGGACACATAGCTAAGGACTAAAAAACTGTATAAAAGACTTGAGCAACTACTGGCTTGGCAGGAGAAAATTGCAGAAGAAAAGAAGACGGCACCACATGCTGGAAACATCACGGGGCAACACAACGGATCTTGGACTCTGAAAACCCTCTCTCCACCTCTGACCATTGGTAATATAATTCCTTTCCTACTTTCTCCTTCTTCTTCCTATTCCTTCTCTTTCTCCCTCTCTATTTTCTCTCTCTCTCTCTGTTTCTGATCCATCCACTTTATTTGTGTAATAAATAGTCTAGCTGTTGATATTTTGGCCTCGTTTGTGCCTCTCATTTCACAACATGGGAATATTCAAAAGAATATTCATTTTGGCTCGATAGCCAACCGGAGCCGGCGACTGGGACCGCCCCGCTCAGAATCCGTGAGCTTCCTGCTTGGTTTCGCTTTCATTTCGGGGCTTTGCAGGTCGGGAGAGCTCGGGGGTTAGCAGGCAGGTCCGGCGGGATCGTGCTCTCGCGAGCCTGCTTGGGAACGGGGACGTGACGTCAGCCGCAGGAGGTTTAAATCCCGCCCGGGCTGTGTGCGCGCCGCCACTTTGGCTCGAGAGCCTTCCTGCTAATCGGAAAAAAATTTTTTTTTTTCCTTTTTTCAATCGAACAGTGAACCATGGTTGTCACTCGGACAAAGGGTAGAAAAACAGCATCTACCCAGACAGACTTGCTATATCAGCATGCAGGAGTCCAGGCTGCCAGCTGCAGTGAATGCTTGAGCCTGGCACTTGGAATAGAGTGGTGTAGTGGGTTGAGGCAGCCCCCCCTCCCCACCACGGGCAAAAATAACAACTCAGACAAACGGATTGCAAGAGTGATGGAAAGTTTAAATGAAAAAAGAGTGAATGTTTACAGAGAGCCAGAAGCGCAGTGACACATGAAAAACATACCCAGGAAGATCCCATCCCCACCTGGGGGTACATCCAAGACCCCCCAGGGCTCCTTCTTGAAGAACTTGCACCGCAGAAGAGTGAACTCTGCATCGCTGGGAGGTTCCATTGGATGAGAGACGAAGAATTGGACTGGACTGATACTTGAGCCTGAATGAAAGACTGTTTGGGTGGATGCCCAGATGAAGATATGGACTTCGCTGGACATGTCATCAGAAGATTTCTGATTTGATGATATGTTTGGGGTGCAGAGATTATGGTATGAAATAAGGGGTGGCATGTTGCAGTTTGGGCTGAGTGCCCTCTGCTACATGAGGTGCTTCCTGTGTCCAGAGGTCCAGCCTAGTGGGTGGACACAGGAAACTAGGTACTTCTACCATAATTCTCTGCACCACCACTATAGGATCCAGTGCGAGGTCTGGCACCTCCTCTTTCTTCCTCGCCGCCGCCCGGGTAACTGGGGGAGATGTTGTCTCACGGCCATGGGCCTGGCTAGGCCCAAGGCCACGGGGGGATGGGCAGTCTCAGATCTGGCCAGCTGAGACTAGCCTAGCAGTGGGGAGGGGGGAAGAAGGAGCCCTGGGGATCTTGGATGTGCCCCCAGGTGGGGATGGGATCTTCCTGGGTATGTTTTGGGATTTTCTTTTGTCACTGTGCTTCTGGCTCTCTGTAAACATTCACTGCTTTTTCATTTAAACTTTCCATCAGTTTTGCAATCCGTTTGTCTGAGTTGTTATTTTTTGCCCATGGTGGGGAGGGGGGCTGCCTCAACCCACTACAAGCGGGAAGGAGAGAACACCTGTGTCAGGTGTGACCAGGTGAACTTTCTCCTTAGTCTGGTGGCCGAGCTGAAAGATGAAGTGGCTGAGCCAAAGGTGGAGGTTTCTAGGCTTAGGTCAATAAGGGATAGCGACAAGGAATTAGATATGTGGGAGAAGGCTCTGCAGATCTCCCCCCTGCTGAGGGAAGGGTCCCTGGAAACGGGGAGGGATGGATACAGGTCCCTGCCAGGGGTGACAAGGGAAATCCTTTCCAGCCCTCTCCTCCTCTTCTGCTGCCCTTGCATAATAAGTATGAGGCCCTGCAGGCCGAGGGCAGTGGGGATGAGAGGGCTGAGGAGCAGCCATCTGGGCGGGAGCCTTAGGCCAAGCGGTCCCCACCAACTATAACACCCAGCTCCACAAAAAAAGGAGAAGGGTTATAGCTGTTGGGGACTCTCTCCTGGGGGGTACTGAGGGACTCATATGTCGTCCCGACCCATCCCATAGGGAGGTCTGCTCCCTACCCGGGGCGCGGGTCAGGGACATTGAGAGGAGACTCCCCAAGTTAATCCACCCCTCTGACTATTACTCTCTGCTGGTAGTACAAGCTGGGAGTGATGAAATTGACAAGAAGGGCACTAGGGCAATTAAAAAGGAGTTCAAGGCCCTTGGACAATTGATTGAAGGGGCAGGAGCTCAACTGGTGTTCTGCTCAGTTCCCTCAGTGGCAGGGGAATACACTGAGAGGAACAGGAGAACCCACACCATCAACAATTGGCTCAGGGGATGGTGCCAGCAGCAGAATTTTGTTTTTTTCGATCACGGGGCAACTTTTACTGCACCCAACCTGCTGGGACCTGATGGGGTGGCATTATCCAGAAAAGGTAAGAGAGTCCTAGCACTAGAGTTGGCAGGGCTCATTAAGAGGGCTTTAAACTAGGTCTGAAGGGGGTGGGTGAGGAAAACAGTCCCTCTGTAGATGAAGGAGTGGGGCACAGATTAGGGTCAATAGAGAAGTTGGGAGCCCAGCTGAAGTGCATGTACACCAATGCACGCAGCATGGGCAATAAGCAAGAGGAGCTGGAAGTCCTGGTCCACCAGGGTGACTATGATACAGTCACCATCTCAGAAACATGGTGGGATGACACACACGATTGGAGTGCTGCACTGGGGGGTTACAGGCTCTTCAGGAGAGACAGGTGAGGGAGAAGAGGAGGAGGGGTGGCTCTGTAGATTAGGGAGTCACTCTCTGCTACAGAACTTGAGGTGGAAAATGAAGGGATTGAGAGCCTGTGGGTTAAAATCAGAGGGAGGCCTAACAAATCTGACATCCTGGTTGGAGTCTGTTATAGACCACCCAACCAGGATGAGGAGGTGGACGAATTATTCTATAAGCAACTGGAGGCTGTCTCAAGGTCATCAGATCTTGTCCTTGTGGGTGAATTTAACCTGCCAGATATCTGCTGGGAACTTAACTCAGCAGAGAGGAGGCAGTCCAGAAGATTCCTGGACCACATGGAGGACAACTTCCTGATGCAGCTGTTAAGTGAGCCTACCAGGGGTCAGGCTCTGCTTGACCTGCTGTTCTCCAATAAAGAAGGGCTGGTGGGAGACATGACTGTGGGAGGCTGCCTGGGGTGCAGCGACCATGAGATGGTGAAGTTTTCAATATGCAGGGAGATAGGGAGGAGCACTAACAGAACCTTCACCTTGGACTTCCGGAGGGCAAACTTCAGCATGTTTAAGAAAATTATTTGCAAAGTTCCCTGGGTATCAGCCCTCAAGAACCGAGGGGTCCAGGATGGTTGGAGCTACTTCAAACAGGAGCTCTTGAAGGCACAGGAACTGGCAATTCCCATCTGCCGAAAGATGAGCCGGCGGGGAAGGCGACCAGCCTGGATGAGCAAGCAGCTCCTGAAGGAATTAAGGGGAAAAAAAGAGGCTGTATCACCTTTGGAAGGAGGGGAAGGCTTCTCGAGGTACGTTTAAGGAAGTTGTTAGATTATGTAGGAAAAAAATTAGAGAGGCAAAGGCCCAGTTGGAACTGAAGCTGGCCACCTCTGTGAAGGACAATAAAAAGCATTTTTACAAATATGTTAATGCTAAAAAGAAGGGCAAGAAGAACCTCCACTCCCTATTGCACCTGGAGGGGAACACAGTGACTAAAGACGAGGAAAAGGCTAAGGTCCTGAACAGCTTCTTTGCCTCAATCTTTAACAGCAAGGCAGGAAGAATTCAGGACGAGTGGCCTCCTGAGCTGGGTGATGGGGTCAGGGAGCAGTGTAATGCCCTGGATATCCATGAGGAATTAGTTCAGGACCTGTTGAGCCACTTGGACACTCACAAGTCCATGGGGCCGGATGGGATCCATCCTAGGGTGCTGAGAGAGCTGGCAGATGAGCTGGCCAAGCCGCTCTCCATCATTTTCCGCCAGTCCAGGCTCACCGGTGAGGTCCCAGATGACTGGAAACTGGCCAGTGTGGTCCCCATCCACAAGAAGGGTCAGATGGAGGAACCTGGAAACTATAGGCCAGTCAGCCTGACCTCAGTGCCAGGGAAAATGATGGAGCAGATTATCCTGGCGGCAATAACTGCGCACCTGAAGGATGGCCAAGGGCTCAGGTCCAGCCAACATGGACTTAGGAGGGGCAGGTCCTGCCTCTCCACCCTGATCTCCTTCTATGATCAGGTGACCCGCCTGGTGGATGTGGGGAGGCCTGTGGATGTGGTCTACTTGGACTTCAGCAAGGCCTTTGACACTGTCCCCCACAGCAAACTGCTGGCTAAGCTGTCAGCTCGTGGCTTGGGCAGCAACACTCTGTGCTGGGTGAGGAACTGGCTGGAGGGCTGGGCCCAGAGAGTGGTGGTCAACGGTGCCACCTCCAGCTGGAGGCCAGTCACCAATGGCGTCCCTCAGGGATCAGTGCTGGGCCCCATCCTCTTCAATGTCTTCATTGACGATCTGGATGAGGGGATTGAGACAGTCATCAGCAAATTTGCAGATTACACCAAGCTGGGAGCAGATGTTGGTCAGTTAGAGGGTAGGAGGGCCCCGCAGAGGGACCTTGACCAACTGGACACATGGGTGGAGTCCAATGGGATGGCATTCAACAAGTCAAGTGCTGGGTGCTGCACTTTGGCCACAACAACCCCATGCAGAGCTACAGGCTGGGGTCGGAGCAGCTGGAGAGCTGCCAAACAGAGAGGGACCTGGGGGTGCTGATCGACAGCTGCCTGAACATGAGCCAGCAGTGTGCCCAGGTGGCCAAGGCGGCCAATGGCATCCTGGCTTGCATTAGGAATAGTGTAGCCAGCAGGAGCAGGGAGGTCATCATGCCCCTGTACTCTGCATTGCTCAGGCCACACCTTGAGTACTGTGTCCAGTTCTGGGCCCCTCAGTTTAAGAAGGGCATCGAGACACTTGAACGTGTCCAGAGAAGGGCAACAAGGCTGGTGAGAGGCCTTGAGCACAAGCCCTATGAGGAGAGGCTGAGGGAGCTGGGGTTGTTTAGCCTGGAGAAGAGGAGGCGCAGGGGTGACCTTATTGCTCTCTACAACTACCTGAAGGGTGGTTGTAGCCAGGAAGGGGTTGGTCTCTTCTCTCTAGCAACCAGCACCAGAACAAGGGGACACAGTCTCAAGCTGCGCCAGGGGAAGTTTAGGCTCGAGGTGAGGAGAAAGTTCTTCACAGAGAGAGTCATTCGCCATTGGAATGGGCTGCCTGGGGAGGTGGTGGAGTCACCATCCCTGGAGGTGTTCAAGAGGGGATTGGACGTGGCACTTGGTGCCATGGTCTAGTCATGGGGTCTGTGGTGACAGGTTGGACTCGATGATCTTCGAGGTCTCTTCCAACCTTAGTGATACTGTGATGCTGTGATACTGTGAACTGAGTCTCTTTCCCTCTGCGGACTGAGACAGGAGGCAGGTCAGCCCTAATTATGGGGTATACTTCCACATGTGCAGTTAGCACAGCATCTAGAGTCAGAGGTGGAATCACTGTTGGAGGTATTAGAGGTGTTCTGGGAAACTGAGGAAGTAACAGCTACCCTTCTGGTATTGCTACCTCAGGCTCTGCCACTCTGGAGTTCCCTTAGTCTCCTGAAGTTTGTTGACTATCTGTTCATGTTCTCACCAAACTGATCATGCAGAGTTATCCAAATACTCCCACGTGATTGCCTCTGTTGTCTGTTTTGGTTTGACCTGTTTTGGAATGTCCTTCTTGGAGAACATCTGTTTCTAACAGCTGAAACTTGTATCGATCTGGAGGAAGCAGAATTGAAATTATGTCCCTGTGCCAATTTGGATATGGAGGTTTTAAATTCCTCCTTCATCTCTTTCATGCAATTCTCAGTTTTTCCAGACAGAGTTTCAATGGCTGAAACCAGAGAAACACATGTGAGACTATCCTCCAGTTGTCTCATTTGGTCAGCGAAATGGCCAACAGTAGGAGGCGCTTCACCATATTTTCTTGCCACAATTCTGCTTGCCAGAATAGTAGCATAATTAGGAGGAGCAAGCTTGATGAGCTGTTTCCTCTTCCAACAGGAATTTCATCAAGATTCAGAGTACCATGGTCTCCATACATCACCTCTCGCACAGCAAACTCTCTCAAGCACTTAGTTCCCTCATCCACAGTGTTCCAAGACTTAGAGTTCCATGGAAGGTCATCTCTGGATGGGTACCTCATAAGAGCAGCCAGTAAAAGGTGCGTCCACAGAGAAACCTTACCAAGACACCTGCCTATATGTCTATCTATTCCACTGCTTTTTGAGAAGATTCCAAGATGAGATGCTGACTTGTTTCCCACTACTAAAACTGGTGTGCCTGTATTGAACCACCTGCCTAGCCATGCTATAATTGGCTCATTCTCTCCTCCAATTTAATCCTTTCTCACATGCAGGAAATCAGGTTCAGAAGCACCTCCATTAGTTCCTGACCTGCCAGAGCCTGTATCCTGTCCTGCATTTCCACTATCCATTGATTGTCTCAGTAATTCAGCTGTATCTTTAAGGCAAACTTTCTCTCCATTCTCAGAAGCATCCTTTTTAACAGCAGAAGGTCCTTCACCAGCAGAGGGATCTTGCTGTTCCTCTGCCTCTGCTCCTGTATGTCTTGCGCCTGCCCGTTTTATCCAAAGCTGCAATTTGTTTAACTGGGGTTGTGTTTGAATTTACAGCAGGCTTTGCAGAAGCAGAGGAAGTTTACAATGAAGCAGCATCGGCAGGCAGGCTTTGAGACCCAGTGGCTGTTGCAGAGCTCGCCTCCAGTCCTGCTACTGCAAGAGAAAGCCCTTTTGCTTCGTTAACGTCTGCCTGTAAAGCCGCGGCCACCATCTTAGCTGCTGGTGCTGCCGATGTGGCCACCATCTTAGGTGCTGGTGCTGCTGTTGTGGGCTGCATCTGCTCCCCCACCACTGGCTGAACACCAGAACTGCCGGTGGTCTTAATAACTCCTCCCTGCCTATTCCCAGCTGTTTGCCCTGTTTCTCCTGTTTGTCTTGCCTCTGTACCTTTTTCATCACTAGAAATTCCTATGTTCAAGTTAGAGCTACTTCTTCTGTGTCTGTGCCTGCTACATCTAAATATAGAACACCTATTCACTGCACTACTCTCTCTGTACAGTGGAATTAACAAGAACAAAACTATTATCACCAATAGCAGATTCACACATAGCAAATAAATCACTTTGGAATCCCAGCTGCTCACATAGCTCTCACTTACAGGAATGCTGAATTCATATATTTCTGCTGGCAGCATGGTGGTCACATTACCATACTTCTAAGCCAAAGAAATCCTAAACAGCAGTCATAAAGCATTTGCAGCTTCTACTTAAACCAAAGGAAGAGTTTATATGCCAAGTATCTTCCCAGTTTATCAAACATCATTCCCATGCACCATCTATACAAAATCACCATCAGAACAGAATATATAAAATGCCACAGAACCCAAAACAGCTTCATTTTGATTCCTTAATCTGAGCAGGAATTAATCAAGCAATTGCTCCACGTTTAATAGGCACCAATTATTTTTTTACAATATTGAAATTGAAATTTCCCCCAGCATTAACTTTCAGACAGACCAGCTCAGCTGGAAGCAAATGAAGTTGTATTTACAAGTGAAAACTACACTCTACAATGGAATGCAATGAATATGTAGAAAATATACAGTATTTACAATATTATACAAATATTTGCAATTAGCAAGCAACACAGAAACTGCCCTGGTCAAAAAGACCAGGGAAGCTGCTCCACTGCCCCTTCACAAACCTCCCAAACCCCCCTGTACCAAGAGAGAGAGAAGAGCTGAGAGAAAGAAATGCTAGTGTCATCTCAAGGCCAGCCAGAAGCAGCACATTATCTTCTTCCCAGTGAAACAAAACAGCCAAGATCAGAAGAGAAGAGAAAAGGAATGGGAATAGAAGTGAAATGTGAAGAATTGTTATGATACTGCTTCTCTTATCCCAGACATTACAGAATCACCGAATCACCAAGGTTGGAAGAGACCTCAAAGATCATCAAGTCCAACCTGTCACCACAGACCTCATGAATAAACCATGGCACCAAGTGCCACGTCCAATCCCCTCTTGAACACCTCCAGGGATGGTGACTCCACCACCTCCCTGGGCAGCCCATTCCAATGGCTTACAACTTTCTCAGTGAAGTTCTCCTCACCTCGAGCCTAAAAAAAGTTTTTGTAAGAGATTATCTCCTTTAGGTGGTTAGTTAAGAGTTTTCTGCCAACATTAATCCTGATGATTGCTACTTTCT
Organism: Colaptes auratus; assembly: GCA_015227895.2. Classification (NCBI taxonomy): domain Eukaryota; kingdom Metazoa; phylum Chordata; class Aves; order Piciformes; family Picidae; genus Colaptes; species Colaptes auratus. Next base: position 56,790,424 of record CM026897.1, read on the forward strand.
TCTTTTTACTTCTACAGTAAGGTACAATGTGTGTAAAAGAATATCCACTATCCACAATGATACAACACAGCTCTGACAGATCATCTCAGAAGCACCTGTGAGCACTCAGAGCTCCAGCATTTACTCTGAGAACTGCTTGCAATTGATATTCTTCAAATAGAATTTCATTCATGGATTCTTGGATTGAAGTCAAGTTAAAATAAGGTTCAGTAATAATAATATTGGCAGCTACAAAATCCACTTGATACATTTCTTTTCCAAAAAAGATAATCCCAAACCTGTCTCTGGACATCCCAGTTCACCAAGTAACCTTTCTGAAAAGGGAGAAGTGAAAAAGCCCAGAGGGATCTTTAATTTCATCCAGTTGATTTGCTGTGAAGGTTTTCAAGTGTGCAGTCTTTGATCTGAACTCACAGTTTGGAATAATGCTGACGTTTGCATGGCTGTAGCTGATCTTGGCATTGTAGGCACATTTATCCAGCACCAGGGTCGCCATGTTCCCCACGGCACCATGGCTGCCGCCGTCCCAGTATTGACCCGCCACTACCGTGGATCTCTATGGTTACCATAGAGTGGAAGGACTGCACGCACGTTGCCTGATGGGATGCAGAAGAGCCACGGAAATAGCTGCTGCCAGATGCTCGCGTAGTGCCGGTGACGCCGGCGTTCATTCATCCAATGAATTTGTTTAGAATAATCTTTTGTGTTCCTTTTTACACCCAATAGTGATTTCTTTATATTTTTCTACTTTTCTGCTTGAAACCTGCAGCTAGATTTTAAAGGCATAGCCTTAAACTACAACACCCCCATGTCTTACAGAGCCAGTTGCACTCAACCCCAATATGGACCCTTGTCATGGTAGGGCCAAGTGGGCCCAGCACAAAACCAGAGAGGTCCTGATGTTTCTAAACATAGTCCCCCTCTCCCTCCTTCAGGAGTCAGGGTAACGTGGGAAAAGGGACAAAAGAACAGGCCTCAACATGTCTGGGTAAACAAGTCTCCTTTTTTTGGTAAGAGCATGTGTACTGGCCACTGTTTCTCCCAGGCCAGGCCTATGTTTCTGCCTTTTATGGCCACAGCCTGGCAGAGTCCCATTTCATTGGGACCCTCAGTTTGGGAAGGATGTTGACTTGCTGGAGCATGTTCAGAGAAGGGCAACAAAGTTGGTGAGGGGCTTGGAATACAAGCCCTATGATGAGAGGCTGAGGGAGCTGGGGTTGCTTAGTGTGGAGAGGAGGAAACTCAGGGGTGACCTTATTGCTCTCTACAACTACCTTAAGGGAGGTTGTAGACAGGCAGAGGTTGGTCTCTTCAGCCAGACAACCAGCACCAGAACAAGAGGACACAGTCTCAGGCTGCGTCAGGGGAGGTTTAGGCTGGAGGTTAGGAGGAACTTTTACACAGAGAGAGTGATTGCCCATTGGAATGGGCTGCCCGGGGAGGTGTTGGAGTCGCCATCACTGGAGGTGTTCAGGAGGAGACTTGATAGGGTGCTTGGTTGCATGGTTTAGTTGATTAGGTGGTGTTGGATGATAGGTTGGACATGATGATCTTGAAGCTCTCTTCCAACCTGGTCTATTCTATTCTATTCTATTCTATTCTATTCTATTCTATTCTATTCTATTCTATTCTATTCTATTCTACTCTGTAACTGTTTGCTGGCTTTGATTGCCCTATTGGCCCAACTGAATCTCAGGCAAGTGATAAATACAGGCTGATTTGTATTTGACTTGCCTTGCCTGCTTGGACTTGCCTTGCCTGAATTGCCTTGACTTGAGGTGTGTGGTCCAGAACCTGGGATAGAAGCCATGAGCCCTACTCACTGCAAGCTTGAGAAGCCATGAGCCTTAGGATCCATGCTTCACTTCCCCTTGCAACTAGAACTTGTGCTGTGCCTCAGTTTACCCAGGAAGATGTGAGAACCCTTTGCAAAGACTTGTCATACTGCCTGCCATCCTGCTCAAGCCAAACCGCTATTGAAGACTGTGTGGCACCCTTACAGCCCTAACAGCTTATACATAGCAGAAGCATCACCCTGTTTGGGTAGAACTCTTTCTCAGTAATTAATTCATTGCCTCCTTGGCTTAATGGTTCTTGTCAAGTCTCCCCCACATGGTCAAGTGCCATTTTGCACTGGGGGATTCTCTGTTTCCCAGTTATTCTTCCAGCTTGCTTAAAATTGTTAGATTGTTAAATATTGCCTTAATACTGTACATTCCAACTGTAAAGATATACATATGGTTGGGGCATTTTTTCATATTAATAAAAAGTTATTGATATTTTTATTTATCTTAATATTTGCCATATTATTAATTATAAATTCATAATTTCTATGCCAATCCTCCACAAGTCAAGGCAGATGGTGGTAGCACTTCTGTGATAATGTATTTAAGAAGGGGGGGAAACTGCTGTGCAACTTCAACCAGAGAGGGGAGTTAGAATATGTAAGAGAAACAATGCTTCAGGCATCAATGACAGTGAAGAAAAGAGGAAGTGGAGGTACTTCAGTGTGGGGATTCCCCTGAAAACCATGGTGAAGTCCAAGGTGAGGGAGGCTGTTCCCTTGCAGCCCATGAAGGTTAATGGTGCAGAAGACATCCACCTGCAGCCCATGGGGGAACCCACACCAGAGTAAGTGGGAGTGCAAATCAGGTTGTGACCCCATGGGAAGCCTGCACTGGAGCAGGCTCCTGACAAGACCTTTGGAAAGAGGAGCCCATGCTGGAGCAGGTTTGCTGGCAGGACTTGTGACTGCATTGTGGGGAGGCATGCTGGAGTTGTCTGTTCCTGAAAGATCTGGAAAGGACCTGTGCTGGAGCAGTTTGTTGAGAACTGCAGCCCATCAGAAAGATCCACGTTGGTGATGTTCATGTAGGGCTGTCTTCCAGGGGAGGGACATCACACTGGAGCAGAGGAAGAGTGTGAGTAGTTTTCTCTGAAGAGGAAGGAGCAAAAGAAACAGCATGTGATGAACCAATCTCAGCTCCCATTCCCCACCCCTTTGTGCTGCTGGTGAAGGGAGGATGTAGAGGAAAATCGGTACTAAAATTAAGCCTGGGAAGAAGAGAGGGGTCAATTGAAGGTATTGTCAGATTGGTTCTTATTTCTCATTATCCCACACTCTGATTTGATTGGTAATAAATTAATTTTCTGGTTTGCCCATTCCTGTAACTAGCATATGACCTCTTCCTGTGCTTGTTCATCTATGAGCCTTTTGTTGTATTTTCTCTTTTTGCTGAGGAAGGGAGTGCTAGAGTGGCTTTGTCAGGCAGTTAGCATCCAGCCAGGATCAACCTGTCACCATTGCTAGCAAGCATTTGATTAAATCAAGTATTTCTTCTCATTAGCTGAAAGTAAGATCTGGCAAACTACAGACCTGTCAGACTAACCTCAGTGCTGGGTAAGGTCAAGGAACAGGTCATCCAAAGTGCCATTTTGCACCATATAGAGGACAACCAGGGCATCAGCCCAGTCATCTGAATTTATGAAAGGCAAGTCCTGCTTGACAAACCTGATCTCCTTCTATGACAAGATGACCTGACTAATGCATGAGGGAAAGGCTGTGGATATTGTCTACCTGGATTTCTGTAAAGCCTTTGTTGCTATTTCCCATGGAATTCCCATGAAAAAAGCTGTCTGCTCATGGCTTGGATGAGCACACGCTCTGCTGGATAAAACACTATCAAGACCTGTCTGGATGCATTCCTGTGTGACTTGCCCTAGGTGATCCTGCTTTGGCAGGAGGGGTTGGACTCAATGATCTCTGGAGGTCCCTACCAACCCCTAACATTCTGCTGTGGTGAGACCTCACCTGGAGTACTGCATCCACTTCTGGAGCTCTCAATACCAGTGTTATAGTCTGAGGCTGATGTTTTAGCCTAGTGTCTTAATTATAAACAAGAATAGGAAAATTCCAGAGATCTTGAGTAGAAAATAGTAATAGGGAAATAAAGTTAGCCATTGGATATGGAAGAACAATAATGATATGTCTATATCATTCCTCTGGGCTGCTGATTAGGATAAAGTCTCTTGCACAGATTGTTCTGTTTCCTTTTCACTTGTTACTTTCTGCTGCTTTTGCATGGCTTGCTCCCTTGTCTCTTTCCTGCTGGTTGAACTGACTTGTATAGTGTTTTTGAAGGTATCAGGGAAGGGAGTGGGTTGGTAAAGGAGGCTGCAAGCAGCCCCCTGGGCTGTCCAGGCTGGGGTGGGTGTAGTTCTGTGCAAGGGAATACATGGTCACTGCATGTTATACATCTAGATTTTAGCTTAGATTTTGTAAATATAACTTTCATTTTCCTTCCAAGATCTGAGGTTTTGGCTTTTTTTGGGGTTTTGTTTATTTGTTTTTTAATTTATTCTGGGGGTGATTTCCAATTAGCTGGGGAGTAATCCCAATCCATCACAATAGGAAGGACAAGGATGGAGCAGATCCAGAGGAGGGTGGTGAAAATGATCTGGGGTTGAAACACCTCTGCCACAAGGACAGGCTGAGTGAGCTGGGGTTGTTCAGCCTGGAGAAGGCTCTGGGGAGACCTAATAGCAACCTACCAGTACCTGAAGGGGGTCTACAAGGATGGAGAGAGACTGTTTACAAAGGCGTCTAGTGACAGGACAAGGAGCAGTGGCTTCAAACTAGAGAAGAGCAGATTTAGATTGGATGTTAGGAAAAAGTTCTTTACCATGAGGGTCCTGGAACACTGGAACAGGTTACCCAGAGAGGTGTTCGGGGACCCATCCCTAGAGATGAATATTCAAGGTGAGGCTCAACAGAGCTCTGGGCAACTTCATCTAGTTGAAGATGCTCCTGCTTACTGCAGAGGGGGTTGGAATGGATGAGCTTTGGAGTTTCCTCCCAACCCAGACTGTTTTATGATTCTATCAGTCTATGGTTCTATGATTTTATGATTTTAATAGGAAAACTACTCTGAGTTCCTGGCTGGAGACTCTAGGGTCCATTTTCACTGCTGTTACAACACAGATTGAGAAGAATAGATATGGGAAACTTACTTTGGAGTTAAGACATTTCCATTCAGATGAATAACTTATAAACCCACCTCTTGCATCAAGATATGGCCTGGATACCTATGTGGGACAGAGGCAAACAGTGGCTGCTTCAGTGACCAAGCTGGTGAGGTGCACCGTACGTCAGCAGCAAAATTCATATGTAGCCATAGTTATGTGCAGAGATTTGTCAGAATCATTTAGTCTGAGCAGTAAAAACACTTATTTGATATCAGAAAAAGCACGAATTCTATTATGAATATATACCAATTCTTAATATTATTTCTCGTTTATAGCTTTCTGTAAGTGGCAGTGAAATCCTCCTAATATGAATTTCTTCTTGCCTACAGCAGTTTAGCTGTACACATAAATCAGTTTCAAGGTAGAAATTAAATCAGGCGAATCAGTTTCAAAAATATTCTTCTCTTCTGATCTATAATGAGACAAAAGATTTGCAGCAAGAAGCATCTTGTGTTTATGGTAGTTTTATTTATGACTAATTCCAAACAATTCAATGGAATTGAGTGGGTAAGAGACAGAAAAGAAATGGGGGTGGGGGATAGTTCACACTTGTGGAAAAGGAAATTTTTATTAACTTTCTACTAAGGAACACAGCTCTTGTTTATGATCTATCCCCTCAAAAATTTAAGGCTTCATCCAAGTGCAGTGCAAAGCAGGTTGATGCAGTATTTGGCAACATCCTTTCCAGGAACTCAAGCTGTAGTTTCCTCCAGGGAAAATCTCTTGTGAGTGATTTACACTGGGGAAGAAGATAAAAGCAGAAATAAGATTTTGTTTGTGGCAATCTCTCTCATTCTCTCACCCATGTGTAGATAGTACATGTATGCACACACACACACACACACACACACTTTCTCCAAAGCAAGTTCAAATGTGTTAAAATTTTCATGAGTGAAACAGAAGGAAGATTTTCCAAACATCAGCCATATCCCATGACCAGATGTTCTCCCTTTTCATGTGGCTGGTACCTGGTTTTCTGTATAAAGTAATTTTGTCTCAGGTATAACTTCCTCAGGTATTTTATGTCCAAAACACTTGCTCAGCATAGATTCTGATGATAATAGAGCAAGTTCTTGTCTTTGCAGCAACTTGATATAACTAAAATTATTGTCATGAAGAAAAATTTGGTGTGATGAAGAAATATGAACAAAGGAATGTACAAAATAAGACAGGTTTGTTTTTTGGGTTTTTTTTTTGAGCTGTTTCAGTATTGTGATTAACTCATTTGGAACATCAGGTTGCAAGAACAGGAACTTCTTGCAGTCATACAGAAGTGCTCATGTCCAGGCAGAAGATGGTGATCTGAATATCAAAATGATTTTTATTTTATTGAATAGTTGAAATCTAAAAATATTACCGTGAAAATAAGGCCACCTTACATATTGTATATGACCATATTTAGGTCTACATTTTATGCCAAGGCATGGAAGACATAAATATATATGTCAAAAGAATACGATAGAAAATAAAACAAAAGTAACACCTGAAGTTAGAGCAGGAAATTTTACTCCTAATGTAAAGAATTAAACATCATAAGAAATTTCAAGTTGCCACATCTTGACACTAAGATGTAGCAAGACACCTCTCCACTACACACAAAGAATCTGTAACAAAGAATGCCCAGTTCAGCAGCATTAAAATATTTTTCTTCACAAATGCAAGCTCATGGAAACCAGCTGCCTAAGAAAAAAAGCCAAATACATTTAATAAAATTAGGCCTTTAGAGAATATGTGATCTCCCTAAGTCATGCTGATGGAAGGATGAAGAGTTGTTCAATACCTGGAGAAGAGCTGCTGGCAACATTCAAGTAACTGTGTGTTGTTAGCAGGGAAATCTGTAGAGCTGAAGGCATTTCCTAGTATGACGTGGCAAGGAACATCTAGACCAGGGCCAGTCAACATTCCTGTCAAGTAAGTAGCAATTATATTAATGATATATTAATTAATTATATAAATGATATATTAATTATATTAAGAGGAAGGTGAGACTTTGGGATGCCAATCATTGGAATATATATGATCATCTGAAATGTTCTGGCTGATACAATATCACTCTCTGAGATACTTCTGTAATGGTGCAGGATTGAAACCTTTGATTTTTTAATTTTTTTTTAATGTATTAAAGAGAGTGACCATTTTTAAAATTATTATGTAGAAATTATAGTAACCTGCTGCACTTGGACCATTTTAGTTATTCCTCCCTCTCTTAACGCTACAGAAAAAGGTATACCCAAAGCTTTTTCACTTCTGGGACAGTGTGCTTTCATTAGATAAAATGGAGATATGCTGCATTTATAGCTGTTCAAGTAAATACAAGAACAGTTATTTTGTTTTAAATGGAGATAGTTAAGGTTTCTTTATTTTTGTTTTGCTAGATGTTTTCCAGCATTTCATATAAATAGCAATGTTAGCATTCATTGCAGTGATGCACACAAAAAACGTGGAAGTGACAGCTCCTGCTTGTATGTAGTGTTGTGGAACCCAGACATATTTTGAGTATGTTCCTATCTTACTGATACAGTAGGAAGTGCTTGCCTCTTTTACCTTCTTCCAGGCCTAAGGAAAGCATTTGCTGTGGCAGGAGTGAATGAAATACAATTTTCTGTCCAAAGCAGATTTTATTGTTTTGGAAAGATTTACAAGTGTCTGTTCACAATTTTATTCTTAAGGCAAAGATTGTGAAATGGCACATTTGAGTAAGGCTTTGTGATTCCTCAGTTATGCAGAACAGTGTCATGTATCAAAACACTGGGAAGTGTTGTGAGATTAATGATGGTTCACTTGAACTAGTTCTATGACCTTCAGAAAGGAGTAGAGTCTAATCCTTCAAATGTGTATATTTCTCTTGCTGCAGCAAAGAGTTAAGGAAGCTGTGGTAGAAACAGACATACTGGTTTTAGCTACATAAAGCTTCAAGATCTTCACTGGAGGAATATGAGTGCTTTAACTTTCATCACGCAGTTCTATGTGTCACACGCAGAAAAGAAAGCTGGTAAAGGGATTGTTAAATGCTGGGAATAACTTTTGCCAGCTGAATTATGACTGGTCAATTGCTCAATCCTTTTACTAATTAATACTATGCTTTTAAAAAATTTCCTCCCTAAAATTGTTGTTGCTTTGTGACTCTTTATTCGACTTGAAGGTAAAACTACGAAAATAAGGATTTGTTGTTGATACCCACTTTAGGACAGCTTCATTAACTTAAATGCTTACTGCAAATACTCACAATCCAAGATGTCAGTTTAACATTAATACAAAAAGTTGTTCAGCATATTGACTTTTAATCCCTCCCAAATTTGAAAATATTAAGTGACCAGGACTGCCTAGCTGTGTCTACAGTACCTGCGCACTGCCACCCTGTGGTCACTGACTGAAAGAGATACCAAGCGGTACTGTACCTGCAACACAGGCTGTCATAAAACAGGCAACAGTTCCTGCAATCATTGCTCTGAAAGCGCCACCAGCTATCTCCTTTTTTTTTTGAGGGAGCAATACATGCTAGGAAGAAAATTAAAGTGTGTGTCAAACATAAATACATATACAGAAAATGAACCAGCCAGCTCTCCCACCACAAGCAGAAATTGCCACCCTGCAATTCAAACCAGGAGAAAGGAGGGAAACAGACATTTCTAGCATGTCATTTGAAGGCCTAGTGCTCTTTCTGTTAAGAAGGTAGTTGGCATATAAAACAGCAATCTCTGATTTCTTTGCCAGTTTGTTCATCCATGCCAGCCAACAGCAGCTTTCAGAAACAAACCCCAGGCACAGCACTGGTGTCCAGCCTCATGGCTGCATCTTGTTCCTCCATGCTGACCCAATGCTGCCATTGCAGAGCCCACCTGGGCTCCAGATTGTAGCTCTCCACCTAGTGAAGAATCCAGATGGTGATTTTTTTACCCCTATTCCCTAGAAATCTCCTGAATATATGTGACATTTTTACAGGAAATAGCCAACTTTGTCTTTCAAAACACCAGTCTGTAGAATTTGCTCCTCCTGAAGCCTGAGGGCTGCAGTAGCTCAGGTTCGCAGACTGAGGGCTAGATAGGGAAACCTATGAGCAGGGTCTGTTTTCCTCATGTTACCTTCAACCCCTTTCCCAGGACCTCTATACCAAAGCCTGAAAAACACTGGGAGTTCTTTCATGCACAGTTGGGTGGTAGGTCTCAGCAGAACAGCTGCTGAACTTCATTCACAGCCTGTTGCTTTGTGAATTCTCTTGGCAATTTGCTTGATAAAGAAATTGTCTACGAGAAATGTCCTTACTCAGGCCTCCTACAACCAGTCCCAGGGAGCCAAAGTTGGCAAATCCGCAAAGAGCGTAAGTGGCAATGACTTCAGAGCGAACCTAGAAAACAAACAGATGCCATTTTGAGTGGCTTGAGACAGCCAGTGTTGATTTAGAGGTCTGAAAACATGTCTCAGGGTTCCAAGAATTGAAATAACTCCAATTTGCTTGATTGCTGCTTCAGTGTGTGGCTCTCAGCATGGTAGGCTCATCTTCTTGCTGAAAGCTGCAGCTTTTCATACGCACTGCCTAAGGATTCATAAATCGTGTGATGGTTCTGTTTTAAATGTATATTGCTAAGCTTTGTTGAAGTATCCAGGACTAGTGATTAAACAAACAATAATTCTTATCTCACTAGTGTTAATTTGGCTGCTATTTTCTGAAGGCACGAGCCAGAGACCATCAACTGAGTTTCTTGTTCCTAACTGCAACACTATATTGAAATCTCAAGTTTTGGTATGTGTCCCTGACTTGTTTATCCCTTAACAAACAGAAGGCTTCATGTACAATGCTGCTCTGTGTGTGCTCCATGCTGTGCTCAGAAGACACAAATGATCTTCTAGAGTGTATGTGCTTTGATGTCCTAACAGGCAGAGGGTATTATGATTGTTGGGATCCCCATTAGAGCTTTATTTACTTCCTGACTTCAGCCACCTTCTTACTCTTGTGCAACATCCACTCAGTTTGGACTTCAGAGCAGGGACAAGGTTGGGCTGGCCCTTTTCCCCATATTTACCTGGCCGGGGAGACACCATGATCAGGCAGGTTGTTTTGCCAGGGCGAGGCTCATCCTTTGCACTCCAGGTATGCTGACCCCTGCGATTTCCCCAAATGCGGGAAACTTGACTACGTAATTTGTGGTAGTGGGGGACTGCATTCATGCTCTCGCCTGAATATTATTTTTACGTGGTGGGATGACTCACATGACTGGAGCACTGTAATGAATGGCTACAGGCTCTTCAGGAGAGACAGGTGGGGGAGAAGGGGTGGAGGGGTGGCCCTGTACATCAGGGCAGCTCTAGAGGCCATGGAACTAGAGATTAAGGATGATCAAGTTGAGTGCCTGTGGGTGAGAATTAGAGGGAAGGCCAACAGGGCTGACATCCTGGTTGGAGTCTGTTACAGACCACCCAACCAGGATGAAGAGGTTGATGAATTATTCTGTAAGCAGCTACAGGTTGTCTCAAGATCACCAGACCTTGTTCTTATGGGTGACTTTAACCTGCCTGATATCTGCTGGGAACTTAACACAGCAGGGAGGAGGCAGTCTAGAAGGTTCTTAGAGTGCATGGAGGATGGCTTCTTATCCCAGCTGCTGAGTGAACCTACCAGGAGTGAGGCTTTGCTTAACCTTTTTACAAACAGAGAAGGGCTGGAGGGAGATGTGGTGGTTGGAGGCCTGGGGTCCAGCAACCATGAGATAATTGAGTTTTCAATATGCAGCCAAGCTAAGAGGGGCAGCAACAAAATCTCCACTCTGGACTTCCGGGGGGCAGACTTCAGGTTACTCAAGGAACTAACTCAGAAGGTTTCTTGGGAAACAGCCTTTAAAAACAAAGGGGTCCAGAAGGGCTGAACCTACTTCAAGAAAAAATTCTTGAAGGCTCAGGAACAGGCTGTGCCAGTGTGCTGGAAGATGAGCCGCTGGGGCAGACGGCCAGCCTGGATGGACAATGAGCTTCTGAGTGAATGAAGGGGAAAAAAGAGAGTGTATCATCTTTGGAAGGAAGGAGAAATTACCCATGAAATGTTTAAGGATGTTGCTAGGTCATGTAGGAAAAAGATTAGAGAGGCAAAAGCCCATTTAGAGCTATAGACTGGCCACTGCTGTGAAAAACAACAAAAAATCCTTCTACAAATATATTAATGGCAAGAGGAGTGGCAAAGACAACCTCCACTCCTTGGTGGACATGGAGGGGAATATAGTAACTATAGATGAGGAAAAGGCAGAGGTTCTTAACACTTTCTTTGCCTCCATTTTTAATAGCAGGATAGGTTGTCTTCCAGACAACTGACCTCCTGAGCTGGCAGATGGAGTCAGGGAGCAGTATAGTTCACCTGTGATGCAGGAGGAAGTAATTAGAGACCTGCTCAGCCACTTGGATGCCCACAAGTCCATGGGACTGGATGGGATCCATCCTGGGGTGCTGAGAGAGCTGGCAGATGAGCTGGCCAAGCCTCTCTCCATCATTTTTCAACAGTTCTGGCTCACCAGAGAGGTCCCAGATGACTGGAAGCTGGCCAACATGATGCCCATCCACAGGAAGGGCCAGAAGGAGGAGCCAGGGAATTATAGGCCTGTCAGCCTGACCTCAGTGCCAGGCAAGATTATGGAACAGGTCATCTTGAGTGCGATCATACAGCACTTCCAGGATGGCCAAGGGATCAGGCCCAGCCAGCATGGATTTAGAAAGGGCAGGTCCTGCCTGAACAACCTGATCTCCTTCTATGACCAGGTGACCCGCCTGGTGGATGTGGGGAAGGCTGTGGATGTAGTCTACTTGGACTTCAGCAAGGCCTTTGACACCATCCCCCACAGCAAACTCCTGGCCAAGCTGTCAGCCCATGGCTTGGAGAGGAGCACACTGTATTGGGTTAAGAACTGGCTGGAGGGCCGAGCCCAGAGAGTGGTGGTGAATGGTGCCACATCCAGCTGGCAGCCAGTCACTAGTGGTGTGCCCCAAGGATCAGTGCTGGGCCCCATCCTGCTCAATCAATATCTTTATTGATGATCTGGATGAGGGCATTGAGTCCATCATCAGTAAATTTGCAGATGACACCAAGCTGGGGGCAGGAGTTGATCTGTTAGTGTGGGAGAGCTCTGCAGAGGGACCTTGAAAGGCTGGACAGATGGGCAGAGTCCAAGGGCATGAGATTTAACACACCTAAGTGCCAGGTTCTACACATTGGCCACAACAACCCCATGCAGTGCTACAGGCTGGGGTCAGAGTGGCTGGAGAGAGGCCATGCAGAGAGGGACCTGGGAGTACTGGTTGATAGTAGGCTGAACATGAACCAGCAGTGTGCCCAGGTGGCCAAGAAGACCAATGACATCCTGGCCTATATCAGCAATAGTGGGGCCAGCAGGAGCAGGGAAGTAATTCTGCCCCTGTACTCTGCAGTGGTTAGGCCACTGCTTGAGGCCTGTGTCCAGTTCTGGGCCCCTCAGTTGAGGAAAGATGTTGAGTTGCTGGAACGTGTCCAGAGCAGGGCAACAAAGGTGGTGAGGGGTTTGGAACACAAGCCCTGTGAGGGAGCTGGGGTTGCTTAGCCTGAAGGGAGGTTGTAGCCAGGTGGGGGTTTGTCTCTTCTCTCAGGCAACCTGTGACAGAACAAGAGGACACAGTCTCAAGCTGTGCCAGGGGAGGTTTAGGCTCGATGTTAGGAAGAAGTTCTTCACAGAAAGAGTGATTGGCCATTGGAATGGGCTGCTCAGGGAGGTGGTGGAGTCACTGTCACTGGAGGTGTTTAAGAGGAGACTGAATGAGGCACTTTGTGCCATGGTTTAGTTGATTAGATGGTGTTGGGTGATGGGTTGGACTTGATGATCTCGAAGGTCTTTTCCAACCTGGTTAATTCTATTCTATTCTATTCTATTCTATTCTATTCTATTCTATTCTATTCTATTCTATTCTATTCTATGCTATTCTATTCTATCCCTCATAAAAGACAAAATCGCTTTGGGAGATACCAGCATACAAACCTTCAGACAAATGTAGTTCAAACATTGTTTTGAAAGCAGCAAACATAGAAAATGGATTTTTGTCTCTCTGGCAGCTCTGAATTCCTATTTACTGTGTTTTGTGTCCAAGGTGAAGATGCCTGAGTCAGTGTTCTAGTAGGTTTCCTGTTTCCATTTCTGTTTTATGAAAATAAATTTGTAGATATTTTCAATCACTCTGCACATAAGCAGGAAAATGCTTTTCAAGTGCCAGCTCCACCTGGTTTTCCTGGTAAGGGCTTTGTGTACTGTAATTTCCCTGCTTTCATTTGCACTTTCCTAGCTCTGAAAACAGGAAGCTTTGTTATTGCTGACCCAAGTGAGGGAGTTCAGAAGACCACTTGTTTGCTTGCTCTGAATATCCATACCTGAATGTATTATAGAGTTCTGAAGCCAAAGAGAATTTAAAAGTGGAGGTCAAACACACTCTCACCTGAACTGTTGTGCCATAATTAAAATGGTTACTGGCAATTTTCACTAGTGATATAGATCAAATTATTTCTATATCAGAGTTTTAACAAAGGAAACTAAACTTTATAGGTATTAGAAATTAACATGAAAGTTCTACATGATATATTACTTAAAAAACAATCAGCCAAAACAAAACAAAGGAAGCTACCAAATGCCCCCAAACAAAACCAAACAAACCACAAACAGACAAACAAACAACAATAATAAAATCAATCCCAAAACCCTACCAACAAACACTGCATTGCAAGACTGAGTTCTGGATTTAAAAAACCCCACGTATTCACTCATTCAGGAATTCAGAGCCATATTCCTCTCGTAGAACACATCATGGCTGTATTGGGGCAGATCAAAGGTATGCCTGGTCCAGGATGCTACTTCTGGAAATTCCTGGAGCAGTAATAATGCATGCTTAAGCAAGCATGTGAATATTTCACCAGACCACCGGGCTTTCTGCCTTCACTTGTGAATTATGTTCTTGTAATAAGGGATGCAAGTGGTCAGAACATGTTTCTTGGTTTGTATAGAAGACAAGTATCCACAACATCACACCAGATAATGAATGCTGTACAAAAGGATGCTTCGTATTTGAGGCTCCTCCACCTGACACTTTGCTTGATTCGAGGAACAAAGGTCAGTGCAGGCATAGAGACACACTTTAGAGTAATATGCCACCATTACACCTTTTAGGTTCATATTACAAAGTAAGTTTCTGCAGAAATGTACAGATCAAATAGTTCTGTAGAATGAAAAATAGTACTTACAGTCATATACTGCTTCACACCATTAATGTACATGCTCCCACCCTTTTCTCGGTTGTGAATCAGTTCTGAGAGGCGCTCGTAAGCCAAAAATTCATTGAAGAAAGTTTTGTAACCTAGTAGACCACCAACAGTAAAACTGTCTTCCCAGTCTACACCCATCATGAAAGAGAACGGCATGAAGATATACGCACAAATGGTCTGCAAAATATTAAGATGAAGCAGGTCATAAACTCTCTAAACTTGAAATGAGGACAGATTTATTTCAGCAGAGGAAAACTGGCTTTGAATACTTACTGCTAACACATATGGGAAACTAAGGATTTTTTAATAGTAAGGTATGCCTGAGTAATTTTTAAAAGACTAACCCAAAATCTAGGTATAGCAAAGTAATTAGATATGGCTGTAATTTTACACCTGAGGCAGAACAACCATTTTGTGCCTTTTTTTTTTTTTTACCCTGAAAGGACTTCAGACTGGTCGAATGTTTGAAGCAAAGGAAGGCTGACTTCAAAGAGCTGGTAAGTGAATTGAGAAACATGGTTCTCCTGATGATTAAATCAAGTCTGTTAATGAATGTGCTTAATTGCCATGTTATTGGACTCCCAGGTGGTGTAAATGAAACATTTGTCACTGCATAGAATCTGTGCATCCGACATGATTAAAGCCATACATGCAAATTAAAAACAAAGCAAAAAACACTGTATCAGAGTAAAGCCTATTTTTGTGTTAGAGAGAAAACAGATCCAGCTGTGAAACAGTTTGGTGAGATTGTCCTTAGAGAAGGTCGCGTCCAACCCATCAACCAATCCAACCCACATAAACAACTAAACCATGGTACCAAGCACCCCATCAAGTCTCCTCCTAAACACCTCCAATGAAGGTGACTCCACCACCTCCACGGGTAGCCGATTCCAATGGGCAATCACTCTCTCTGTATAGAACTTCTTCCTAACATCCAGCCTAAACCTGCCCTGGAGCAGCCTGAGACTGTGTCCTCTTGTTCTGGTGCTGGCTGCCTGGGAGAAGAGACCAGCCTCTGCCTGTCTACAACCTCCCTTCAGGTAGTTGTAGAGAGAAACTATGGGTTTCTCTGTCCACAAGAGGTTTATACTGAATGGGATAGATAGCTGACTACAATGTGCTTGTGGGTCTCAGTTCCTTGTGGGTTCTTTCTCTGTCTCAATCTTACGCTAGCAAGCAGTTATTAAAGTACCAGCCCTTGCATGAGTGTGGCTGCATACCTGTATCCTTGCCATGGGCGTCTGTATAGTGGGACAATCTGTGGAAACTGCAGGGTACATCTTAACACTGCCAAAGCCACATATGCTATGTGTATTCACTATGGCAGCACCTTCATCACCATGTTAGACCCTTGTTTCACACAAGATTTTGTTAGGAACTTGCAAGTGAAAACACTCAAAAGCACTGAGGCAAGACTGCCACAGTGGGTCAAAAATTAAGTATTGACCCAAGTTAAAAAAAGAAATGCTGTTTAAAACTTGTTGGTTCAGCTCAGTGATTGGGATGCAGTTTTACAATTTAACTGTGTTAAGGACTAAGAGGTGCTGAGTAAGCATAGTTTCAGACAAGGTACAAATATGGGACCTTGACCCACATCTGTGTGAAGCTAGTGAGCATTAAGAGACTGATGGGGCTTTATGAAGCTGAAGCCACTTTAATGTTTTCCCAGAGGAGATGGTAATGGCTTGGCAAGTGTGTAACAGAGAGATCTGCTGCAGTGCCATGTCAGAGATAGGCATTAGCATAAAATGATCTGTAAACTTACACTGTTGGTAAGCAAAAACATCACAAGGAAGCTATATATGGACTGATGGACACAGAAATATTTACATAGCAACACTTTTCCTTTGGCTGTAAAGACATTTTTCAAGAACAGGCATATAAAAATAAACACTTTAAGATCCTATAAACCAAAACAAAACAATTCCCCCCAAAAGTCACACAGAAACTTAATTTGAGAAATATGAATGTATATACGCTGCATGAATGACCTGGAAATCATACCTCAAAGCTGAGCTCTGGATAGTCAAACAGGTTGCCCATCCAAGAGAGGGCTGAGTCAACGAAAGCCAGCAGGGAAAGGAAGGCGATCAGATTCACAGCAATGTTTGCTACTAGTGGGATGGAGGTAGAAGCACCTTGACTAGCTGCTTCCAGCAGGTTCTTTGAGTCACTTCATTAATAAAAAGAAAATCAGAATGTATTTTTAAATTCAAGAACAAATCACAGAACTAAAAGTTACATGGATTTGATGAGACAACTACTGCCAGAGCTCAGTCACAGAAAAAAAAATGATAAAGCAAAAGAGGTTTTTACTCTTGATCGTCATAGGAACTACTGGGAAGGTGTGCTTTTGGTGCCTTGAGGGTGAATTCTGGCACAGTTGGCATTGCCCAAGATCTGAATCAGTTCTCAGAACAGTGACTGCCCATAGCACAGGTGGAACGAGGGAGTGGGCACTGCTTTTCTCCCATGGAGCCCTTGCAGGCTGTTTAGGAACACCTCCTTCCAAGCCTTTTTGCTTTGCCTCTTGTTCACCAAAGTGAGTTTCTCTGCAGATGTGCAAAAAGTTTGCTGCTGTCGTGGTGAAATGTTTGCTCCATCTTTGCTTTTGTACGTCTGCATTTACAGCTGTGTTACAAATCAAAGACAGCAACAGAGCAAATGAGAAAACCTCGTGCTGGCTCACCTCAGGTAGATATTTTCCTCTTTATTTCAAGATTTTACTGTCTGACCCAGGTCCGTGACATTCCTGTGCCTGTCCCAGTGGGCAGTGACACCTCCATACATTGTAATGAGGCATACTGCATCTGAATTCACGAACTATTCATTTGTGGTCTACTGGTGCACAATTAATTTACTGCTTGCATATCTACTGTGTATTACCCCTTAAATTTTGTATATGAGGAATTGCTCATTGGAATCTCATTTTTGCATGCGTAGTACTCTTAATTGTAGCCTTGACAATTTTACCTTTTTGCCATTTGTAGGCCACTTGTCAGAGTTACTTCAGGCTGCTCAGTTTCAGGCCAGAATAGTTTGGATATGGCTAATGATGCTGGTGCTGACATGACAGAAGCAGTCAGTAGATGGGAGGCAGAAATCTGGAAACAGGTGACAAAATGCTGTGGTAACAGTATCATGTACAAACACAGAGGAAAGCAATTAAAGTTCTTTAGGTGATTGGATGATTTTCTTCAGGGGCTTATTGAAATGTTCACACTCCACGTATGAAAAAGAAGAGAGTGAGTTGTACATGAGAAAGTCAACTGGAGACAAGGAAAGTCTAAGTAATTAGGAGTATTGGAGTAATCTTTCCAAGAGGCAAGGTGCTTCACTCTGCTCTAGTGGCAAGAGAGAATGCAAAACAAGTAAGAAAACCCAGGTCCATTGAGTACAGATGGATGTATCAATAGTAAAGATGAGAGAAACACAAACTGTATGCCTTGCAGTAGCAGAAAATTGATTTTGTCCCTTGAAGCTGTGTTTTAAAAAAATAAGTTTACATGGCCTAACGTAAATTGTTCTATTTCCCTTTCACACCTTACACTAATTTCTACACAAAATAATTTC
Organism: Colaptes auratus; assembly: GCA_015227895.2. Lineage (NCBI taxonomy): Eukaryota > Metazoa > Chordata > Aves > Piciformes > Picidae > Colaptes > Colaptes auratus. Next base: position 56,808,281 of record CM026897.1, read on the forward strand.
TTTAGTAACTCCTGCAGTATTTGCATCTTTCTTTTTCTTCTCTTACTCTCTTGATCTTTTTAGCCTCTCCAAAGTATTTTATTCAAATATGGAATTAGCATATTTATCAACATCCCTCAGTGACTCTGATCATAAACCATACCTTCCACCCTGTTTTTCTGGCGTTATGCTGCCAAGTCTTTAGCAGACAAGATACTTCCTACTTGTGTTTGTAGCATCACTAGAACCTCAGTCACAAGTAAATTCTTTAGGCTCATACAGCTAGGAACAGTTCCTGAAGGAGTTTATGTCACTGCCAGAGAAGTGGGAAGATTGAGAGTATATTCCATACATCACCTAACCTAGACCATAGCAAAGTACAAAAATTTATATAGTATACAAAGTAATTTCCTTGCATGTATGGTGGGAAACCTCTCTGTACTACTTATGCAGAGATTTGTGCCAATTAACAATATATTCAAGGTCAAATCTTGGTATTCTTTTCACTGTCAGAAGGCAGGGAATTTTTGTATTTAATTAAAAAACCAAAACCAAACCAACCAACCAAAAGAACAAACAAAACCAAAACAAACCCCAAACCTCAGATATGCTTCTAAAGCATTTTAGCTAGGCTTCATACTTACATCATTTCAGATAATCAGTATATTTCCAGTTCTCTTTTCTCATCTTACCCCCAAAGAAATATATGCTCCTAAGACACTTCCAGCAATTGTTGCGAATCCTGCTGTCATGACTGCGTGGAGCTCAGATCTGGTGAGGTAAGGTAAGTAGGGCCGCACCAGGAGAGGAGACTCTGTCTGAAATTGCAAAACAACTGCCAAATTAAGAACTTACTAATAAACCCTGAATTCAGAGGTTTATTTTATCACCAAATGGAAACGAGTGGCTTTCTTAGATGTGTGCCTCAACATGCGCTGGCAATGAGCACTTGCAGTCCAGAAAGCCAAATACATCCTCAGCTGCATCAAAAGAAGTGTGGTCAGGCAGCTTGAGTGAGGTGATTCTTCCCCTCTAACTCTGCTCTTCTGAGACTCTGCCTGGAGTATTGTGTCCCATTCAGGTGCCCTTAGCATAAGAGGGACATTGAACTGCTGAAGCATGTCCAGACAAGGGCCATGAAGATGATCACAGGGCTGGAGCACCTCCCCTGTGGGGTCAGTCTGGGAGAGTTGGGGCTGTTCAGCCTGGAGAAGAGAAGGCTCTGGAGAGACCTTATAGCAACTGCCTTCCAATACCTGAAGGGGCCCTCCAAGAAAGGAGGGCAGATTTAGGTAAAATACTAGAAAATAAGGGTGGTGAGATACTGGAACAGTTGCTCAGAAAGGTCATGGATGCCTTTTCCCTGGAGGTGTCCAGGGAGAGGCTGGATGAGGCCTGGAGCAGTCTAGTATAGTGTGGGGAGTCCCTGCCCATGGCAGAAGCATTGGAACTAGGTGATCATTAAGGTCCCTTCCAACCCAAACCATTCTATGAATCTGTGTTTTTGGGTAGTTAATCTTAGTGCTAATGCATGCTCTTAATATTAATAGGTTTGGGGGGGGGGTTACCTCAAGAAGAAAAATTGTGCCATACCCCTTGTTGTCTGAAGACAATTCTATTTGGTTTGCCACCTCTCCCACAGTTCCTATGAAATTGCTAAGAAATCCTAAAGCAATTCTGAGTAAGTTAGGAACAGTCAGGTAAGGCTGGACAACATGTAAGGTCACACATTAAGTGGAATGCACATCAGCCACTATGAGCAACTTAAAGCTCCCAGCCCCTGGAGCAGAGCTACTAGTTTAAATCTTGAAACATTATGATACAGTGATGCATTCCTGCTAAATAAGTGATATGCTAATGTAACTTTTGTGGTTGGATTCTACTTGGTGATCTTCCCACATTACTTTGGAACCTGGAACAGATGCAGTTAAGATGTGGATTCAATGGATTTCCCATTAAAATGGACTTGCTAGATGGTGTTTGCATGCTTTTATGACTATGTCCTTGCACAGCCAGGTCTGGATCTTAGTTTTCTGTACTGTGTCCTGGCCTTGCCTGTCTCATGCGCCCTCTTTTCCTCTGATTTTTGCCTTAAAATTGGAAAAGAAAAAACAACAAAACCTGACACTGTTATTTCTTCATAGCCTGGGAGTAGTCTGTTATTAATTTTAAGGGAGAGCTATCACCCAGACTTACACTTGACTCCCTGTTGGGAAAATGTATGGGTCTCAAACCCCACTCAACCTGGCATCACTGTTGGCATATGAATGTACTGGAATTTTGTGAATCAGCCACCAGTCCTGCTGGACTGGAGTCCTAACTTCTTCTGAAATTATTATTTTTTATATACCCACATGCTCACTGAGCAGCTGCATTTCACAGTATTCTGTCATCCTATGTGTTATAGGTTAAGACCTTAGGTCTTACCATACAGATAAATTCCTCCAGAAGACAGAGAGTCCAAGAGGTGGACAGCCTCTCCCAGAGGGTAGATGCAGGCAATTGTAATCTGCTGTTCCATCCCATAGTCCTACAATCCCTGCATAAGCAGACCTCACAGCCTGTTCTGTCTCTGCCCTCCCTCCTCTCTGCTCCTGGTGCATGCTTTGGCTGCTCTCTCTGGTTTGTGGGGGAGTGCATTCTTCTTGGCAAGGTACTTTCTTGCTGCACAGCTGGGCCTGGTGTGTAGGGGTGAAGTGAGTCCTGGGGGGGCAGGGACTGGGGCCTCCTAGGCTGGTCTTCATGGGGGTGGTGAATTGGCCTACTGTCGGGCTCCTGAGGCCTGGTGTTGGGGGGGAGGTCTTGGCCTGGTTGTGGCCTGATGGGTTACAAATGGGCTTTTGGAGTAGCATCTGTAGAAATTGATGGACAAAAACTGAAGCTGTCTGTTAAACCTGAGCTTTCTGATGAATCTGCAGTTGTGGGACAACACAAGATTCAGGACATTAAATTGCCGGTTGCTTCTCAGACTGTGCATCACAGACAATACAGAACCAACCGTGACTCTTTGTTGCCCATTCAGAATCTGATTCGTCAGTTGGAGAGTGAGAAAGTCATCAGCAAAACTCATTCACCTTTCAACAGTCCAGTGTGGCCTGTGCGAAAGCAGAATGGAGACTGGCGTCTGACAGTCGACTACCGAGCCCTGAATGAAGTAACTCCACCTATGAGTGCAGCAGTACCAGACATGATGGAACTCCAGTATGAGCTGGAATCCAAAGAGGCCAAATGGTATGCTACCATAGACATTGCTAATGCCTTCTTCTCTATTCCCATAGCAGAGGAATGCAGGCCTCAGTTTGCTTTCACCTGGAGAGGAATCCAGTACACTTTCAACAGATTGCCAAGGGGCTGGATCCACAGCTCCAGCATCTGTCATGCAGTGATCCACGATGCTCTGGAGAAAGGTGGTGCTCCAGAACACATCCAGTTCATTGACGATATCATCGTCTGGGGTAAAACTGCTGAGGAAGTCTTCGAGAAAGGTAACAAAGTCATTGACATTCTTCTGAATGCAGGTTTTGCCATCAAGTGAGACAAGGTGAAAGGACCTACCAGAGAGATCCAGTTTCTGGGAGTGCGGTGGCAGGATGGTCGCCGACACATTCCAGTGGATGTGGTAAATAGAGTCTCTACCATGGCCAATCCCATGAACAAGCAAGAAACTCTACGTTTCTTGGGGATAGTGGGATTTTGGAGACTGCACATTCCTGGATACAGTCAGATTGTGAAACCTCTGTATGATGTGACTCGAAAGAGAAACAATTTCCACTGGGGACCTGAACAACAAGCAGCCTTTGACCAGATAAAGCAAGAGGTAGTTCAAGCAATGGGTCTGGGACCTGTCCGAGATGGTCCGGACATTACGAACATTTTGTACATGGCTGCAAGTGACAATGGTCCAACCTGGTGCTTGTGGCAAAGAGCTCCAGGTGAGACACGTGGACAACCTCTTGGGTTTTGGAGTCGAGGTTACAGAGGTTCAGAGGCTAATTATACTCCAACAGAGAAAGAGATTCTAGCTGCCTATGAAGGAGTGAAAGCAGCTTCTGAAGTAATTGGAACTGAATCACAACTTCTCTTAGCTCCCAGATTACCAGTTTTGAATTGGATGTTCAAAGGCAAAGGTTCCACACCACATCATGCAACAGACTCTACCTGGTCTAAGTGGATGGCTCTGATAACACAGAGAGCTCGAATGGGAAATCTTGAAAGACCTGGTCTGGTGGAGGTGATCTCAAGTTGGCCTGAAGGTACCAACTGTGCTAAACCTCCAGAGGAGAGAGTAACTCGTGCTGAGGAAGCTCCTCCTTACAATGACCTTTCTGATGATGAAAAGAAATATGCTTTGTTCACAGACGGTTCCTGTCATCTTGTCGGGAGCAAGTGAAGGTGGAAGTCTGCAGTGTGGAGTCCAACACGCCGAGTTGCAGAGGCAAAGGATGGAGAAGGAGAATCCAGTCAGTTTGCAGAGGTAAAAGCTGTCCAGCTAGCTCTCGACGTAGCTGAACGTGAGAGGTGGCCAAAGCTTTACCTCTACACTGACTCATGGATGGTAGCCAATGCTCTGTGGGGTTGGCTAAAGGACTGGAAGAAGAATGGTTGGCAGAGAAAAGGAAAGCCTATTTGGGCAGCTGACCTGTGGCAGGACATTGCTGATTGAATCGTGAGAATTCCAGTGAAGGTGAGACACATTGATGCCCACATCCCTAAGAGCAAAGCTACTGAGGAACAGCAACACAACCATCAGGCAGATCTAGCTGCAAGACTTTCTCAAGTAGACATGGATTCTGATCTTGATCTCGACTGGAAACACCGAGGTGAGATACTCTTAGCTCGGTGGGCTCACGATTCGTCAGGACATCAAGGCAGAGATGCAACCTACCAGTGGGCACGTGACAGATCCATAGACATTTCCATGGATGCTATCACACAAGTCATCCATGACTGTGACATTTGTGCTGCTATTAAGCAGGCAAAAAGAATTAAGCCCTTATGGTATGATGACAGATAGTCCAAGTACAAGTATGGTGAAGCTTGGCAGGTTGACTACATCACTCTACCACGTTCTCTTTCTGGTAAGCAATATGTGCTTACTATGATAGAGGCAAACACTGGATGGTTGGAAACTTATCCAGTTCCACATGCAACTGCATGCAACACCATTCTTGGTCTGGAGAGACAAATCCTGTGGAAACACGGAACTCCAGAGAGGATTGAGTCAGACAACGGAACTCATTTCAAAAACAACCTTGTAAAGAGCTGGGCCAAAGAGCATGGCATTGAGTGGATATTCCACACTCCCTACTATGCACCAGCTGCAGGGAAGATTGAACGCTACAACAGTTTGCTGAAGACCACTCTTAAAGCCATGGGGGGTAGATCTTTGAAAAACTGGGAAAAACATTTAGCACAAGCAACCTGGCTGGTAGAGGTTCAGTGAACTGAGCTGGACCTGCACACTCAGATCTGCTACAGAGAGTAGAAGGTGATAGAGTTCCTGTTGTTAGAGAAAAGAATCTGTTAGGTAAGACTGTTTGGGTATTTTCTCCCTCAGGAGAGGCTAAACCTGTCCGAGGGGTGGTTTCAGCTGAAGGTCCGGGTCACACTTATTGGGTAATGCAAGAGAATGGTGAAATTCGGTGTATTCCACAAAGAAATTTAACTTTAGCTGAAAGAGTTTAATTTCAGAGTGTTGTACAGCTACATCGCGCCCAAGGGAAGAATCCATGAGGAATCCACGGTGCACGAACCCTGAGAACCCTGAGAGCCCTGAGTCAACTGAGAGTCCCTGTTTCCCTGTTTCCCTGTTTCCCTTTTCTTCACTTCGTCTGCGAAGAGACAAACTGTTTTCCATTTTTCTTGTTTCTTGGCCTTCTGAATTATCTACACCTGAGGACAGCCGGAATGGACTATGGACTTTACTTACAAATTGTAGATATTGTTTTAGATTGGATGGACAGTATGAACAGCCAATGAAATTGTTTAGAAGAGGTGGATTGTGACCGGTTTAGGCTGTGCCTTTAAGAAAGAGACAGTTGCTGAACACTCTGGCTGAATGTTTTTGATATTTAAACAAAAACAAGATAGTCTAAACTAATTTCATTGGTGGATTGGTAGAATGCAGCTTTGAGTTTGGGTTCTGCCAGTCTGGTCTGGGTTCTGGCTGTGTTCATTCTGTACCTTTCCCTACGTTCGTGTGGGCTGGACGGCTTCTCTCTCTCTGAAGCACCAGCTTTTGCCGGACAGGAGTGTCCTTGAATTAACAAAGCTAACCAGATAAGAAAACTAATTCTTGCATACGCTTTGAGCTAACAGAATTTTTCTCCTTAATTGCCTTTCTCTCTCTCTTTTAGTGTGGAGTCCAACACTCTCTAACCCTTTTTGGGAAAAAAGGGGAGGTAGGGAGGGAGAGAGGGGGGTTCAGGGAGCCCCCCTGGCCAGCTGGAGGGAAAAGGCTTTTCTGTATTACGTTCATTGCTGTGTATTTCTGTATATATTGTAAATATTGTATATTTGTGTACATATTCATTGCATTCCATTTGTGCCTGTAAATATAGCTTTCATCTGCTTTTCCAACTGAGTTAGCTGTGGTTTCTTTGTGTGTGTGTGTGTGTGTGAGCTTTCTCACCCCACCACACCTGAATACCTTCTGTGGTTTTGTATATTTATGTAAATAGTATTTCTATTTAACCTCCAATTCTGCACAAGTGTTTCTGTTTTACTTTTCTGGGGTGAAGCACTTTCTGTCCAGAGCAGTTTTCCAGCTCAAGCCAAGGCTGCACTCCTGTGCACTCCTGGTTTTCTAACTGCCAACTCACCTGTCCCACAAATATGTTACCCGCGGCTACCAGAGACTCAACAGGAGTTGTCCCCATGGAGATCTGCATTGCCCAGCCAACCTAAAATGATTTTAAAATAAACCAAGCAAACAATAAACAGACAGACACACCAAAGCACATTGGGCCTCCTGCCTATTCCACATCCTTCTTGAAATGAGATTTTTAAAATAATATTCCTGGTTTCAGCTTCAAGATATGGCTCTTTTATTTTAACAGTAGCATGTTGATATAGGGCAGAGTAGGAATAAATTAACAGAATTGAGAGTACTTCAGGGTCCTCCTGGGTGCTAAATTGCTAAACTAAATTAATCAAAACAGTTATTTTGATGTGCCCTTATTAATTGCATGTCTATCTAAAAGGACTGGGATCATGTGAAGAAAAACCTGTGAAATTTAGATTAAGGCCAAATATACTCTTTATAAATTTCTAGCACACTATTTCAGCTGGGTGAAGTTTGTGGTGCTTATGTAACAACCCTGTGAATAGTAAGGACAATTTTTTAAGAGTATCTTCAAATAAGGTTTAACTAACATGACACAGGAAGATCTTTTCCCTCATAAAAAATTAACTGGGCAGACAGGGCAGGAAATAGATTTTCTGTGGATTTGCTGTTATCTTAGCGGATGCTGGTGCTAGACATAGGATCTAGCAGAAGTGGACACTTAGAACATGAGATGAGGAACCAGACTGATCTTATTCTGGGGATCTGTGACAGGGAAGTACATGCAATTGCTACTGCAATGCTTAATAGAAAGCAGACATCCACTGTCTGCAGACCTCTATTCTGCATTTTGGAGGATGGGAGAAAGGAAGATTTAAGTGAGTATGGCAACTGAGGAATACTAAACCTAACTAACACTTACTATGATGTCAGCTATGAAACCATACTGAAGGTAGGAAAGGGTGCTACACAAAACCAGTTCGGATTTTGCAGTGGTAACATCTGAAACTATTTTCAGGTTAAAAATAACCAACTATTTTTCATGTGTCTACCCCTGAGGAGTTTGGTCATGTCCAATGCTACATTCGGGCCGCATGTATTCAGAAATTGTTCTGTATTGGGCAAATAAGTACATACTGACAAAAATTTTTACCTTTCCAGTGAGCCATTGCATGAATCCAAGGTGGTAAAGCATAGACATTACTGTGCTGAAGAAAACCACAAGTGGCAGGACCTGATTTGAAGACACAAATTCATTAACACTTCTAGACTGGTTTTCCTTTCTTTGATTTGTAGGCCACTTAATTTTTGAAATAGAGGTTCATGATTTTAGAAACACATTTAAAGGTATTAAAACCTCACCATTACATTTACACTTACACTATAAAAATTTTACCCTTCTAGACCCATTTGTGTTTGTGCTGGAATTAACTATTTTTCAAGTTTCTACATGTTTTGTAACAGGACTGCAATAATTCTGAAAATATTTGGTTTAACATGCCGTGCAATACTTTACAGCTATGTGTTAAGTCAACTCAAAGATTTACGGGGCAATGGTGTCTACAAAGACTTGTATATATCTCTGTCAACTTAAAACCCCATGAACAGAAGTACATGTAACGGGACTGTGATACAGAATTCAGAGCTCAGCTTCTCCGTGTCTGTGTTTAAAATCCCACAGTTTAGATTTCTATACAGACAGAAGTGGAAAAGATTTTAGTTGGAATGGTAGCTGACTTGATTTCAGAGAGTCAAGGACAGCTTCCTTAGAAAGCCTGTACTATGTATCTGCTTTTTAATAATATGCTATAGAAAAATAGTTTTATTCAGCTCTATTTATAGCACTGATTATAATACCAATATGGAGTACTCAAGAGCTCTGTATCTACATGCAGGGATGGAATCTTCTTAAAAGCAAATTCACGTGGCTACTTACTAAATACAAAAAGTGAATATAATTCTCTTTCAGTGGACTGAAGGAAGAATGTTTTCCTTCAACATATGACTTAAAAGAATTGCATGGATGCCTAACCCACTCTCTGATGGATTATTAAATATGTTGTTTTTCCACCCTGAATAAAATGAATGCCACTTTTCAAGTACGTTAAATACACAGAATCTCAGCATTTCTATGCCAGTATACAACAGGAAGAAAAATACCTGCAAAAGGTCCAAAATTAGGCACATAGATTACAGTCAAAATAGTACCACCAACTAGGAAGCTTTCATGTATGTTCAGTTGAGGGCATGAGAATTTATAAATAAAAGTAAGGAAAAGAATGAAAAAGAACAAGACACTTCCAACTCCATACAATGACACAAGTATGGACCACCATGATGCCTGTTGGGAAATGGGTCTGGAAAGGCAGTATGCAGGCAGGCTATCTGTACTGGATGCTAAAAACTGTAAACATGTTTCACTCCAAAGAACTCTGCCACTTGAGAGCTGTGATTTTATTTTAGCTGAAGAAGACAATAACGTCCTGCCTATGCCCTTTGGCCTGTGTCCTGTGCATATACCTCTGAAAAAAAAGTGTACATAACTTTAAAACCTGCTTTTACATAGTTGCAGTTGCAGGTATTCTGGATGAAGCATTTGTTGTTCTAAAACAGGGATTTATTTTTTTTTATTTCTTTTTCTTCCAATTGTGATCATTTATGCCTCAAGTACATTAAGAAGTCAGGAAGTATTTTAGAAGTAAACCATTCTGTGTATATTTCCAGTAACTTAATGTGGCGGCTACTATGTTCTATTTTCAACATAAAATCATAGCAACCACTTAATAAGTAAGCAATTGTAATAATGTCTTATGTGCAGCCTAGCTCTTTTTTCCTAAGCATAAGACAAAATAGAAAGTTATTAAGATGCTTGCATTGCAGTAGGTTTTCAGTTGTGTTACCTGTAGAGATAAGTCCAATGAAAAGCACATGATGCGATATAACTAGCTCAACTGAAATAGCTAGAACACTTGCAGAAAGGCTCCCCATGGTGTTAAGTTAGTGGTATTGAAACTTCGGAGAGAGCACAACCTCAGGAAAACTCCTTCTGTCGGATGCCTAGGTGGAGCAACCACCTCTTCTCTGACAGCCCTGAGTGGATTTTCACCTTCATGCTGGGCCCAGCTGGGGCTACAATTTGTAGGTGGGGGCAAGAGTGGAAAATCTGATACAGGAGCAGCTTCTACCACTCTCCATCTTCTCCTTCACCATCTTCATCTTCTTCACCAGTAAAGTAGGTGGCACTGGGTCAATAACATTATAGTGCGCCCTCTGAGAGTCTTCAGGTTTGGGTACTAGGGTATGTTAAGTTGGGACAATACCTTGGATGAAGAACTGTGCAAGGGAACGGGAGAGGGAGGGGAAAGCTCTAGTGGTGCTACAGTGACAGGCACCTGGTGAAGCACCCAGCAGGTGAAGAAAGCCCAGGGTAGGAGCAGGTTGGGGGAGTGTGAAAGCAGCCCAGCCTTTCTGGTGCTGCAGGTACAGTATGTAGGGAGGTCAGGAGGAGGACAGACCATGCAAATCTCTGTATCGAAAGACAGGTCAGGAGGCCTAAGATATCCTGTGGACAGGAATACGTATGTGGAAACAGGACTGGTAGGAAAAAAAGGAGGCACAGGGTATGATCCAGTGAGTCTGAGAACAGCTTTCTTTTGTAATCAGCGGTTTGTTCCACTCCCTGTACATGTAGGAATATCTGCGCAGTAGAGAGGTCATCAGCTATAACTGGCAGTGTTTCCTTTATTGGTTAAATATGAAATGTATTTCCCCCCTTCCCCAAAACACACACTAATTAGATGAAATTGCTTTCTAGGAAAGAAAAGCTCTTCAAAATGATTCTTCTGTCTCATGGATTTCCCGTTTCCTCCTTCTATTGTAATGCCCTTCTGTGAGTGTGAGCATGCCTTAAAGATATAAGTACTCTGAACAGGGAAGTGACAAATTTGCTTCTGCTATTAAAATATAACCAGTTTCATTTCAATATACACATACCATTACAGCTTATAGATTGAGAGTTTTCAGCTCTGAGAAAAGTTGGGACAGAACTGCAATAGGAAATATGACAGGAAAGTGAGAAGTACCTCAGCTGTAGCTGAAGCCTGCTCTTCAAAAAGGGCTACCATGTTTCCATACAGGGTGAGTGGATAGGTCCTGCAGTATATTACACCTGCATGGCTAAACTATTAATTTCTCTTTGTGGACAAACTTGTGTGGAAATCTAGTCACCAATATGTATATTTCCTTATAACTCCTACATAACTTCAGTAGTGAAGTTTTAACTAATGAATAAAATTAATGAGCACTCTGAAAAATCCTGCAACATTTCAGTTGATAATTGGTATCAAATAGCTCTCTAGAATTACATTTATGTGTCCTGAAGAAGTTGCAGTTAATGTTTCCCAGAATAACCTTTAACACAACAAATAATTTCATTGGTATTTTCATAAACTGGGTTATTTCATATTTATTATCAGTTCTGCAATATGTTTTGACTTTACTGAAGAGCTGCTTTCTGGATTATGGTTCTTGACCATGCTACATATTCAGGGCAGGGATTTGAAATTGATGGCTGCTCACAACTCTCCTCCCATTTGTGGCTTGATGTTCAGTTTTTTTCCTTATATTCCTTTAAAGTAGAAGTTACTATTGATGTTTAAGCAACATCCTGGTTTCAGACACAGCTTGACCTTCAAAGAAGAGTCTTTTTCAGCAAGCCATAATCCTCCTTGCATGGAAAGGAAGCTACTGATATAACAGAAGTCTAATTTCCTGCTTATTCGCAGCAAACCTGGGTGTGCTTGTTTATGTTGGCAAATGACTTTTTTTTTTCCCAGAACTCTAAAAACTCTACATATGCATACACAAATTGTATTTAAAATAAGCCAGTTTATGCATGCAAATGCATATATTTATGACTAATTAGTACCTTCAAGACTATGATTTCAAAGGCTGTAGTGTGACTGGTCACAATACGCAGTGGGTGCATGCAAAGAATGCATCTGCTCTAGTATGCAAAGGATGTGTCTGCTCTGTCCATCTAAGTTAGCAAACAACTGAAATGCCCCTGCATGCTTCTAAGGATGCTGTATGAATACAGCTGGGCTCTCACGGTTTCCTGCAAAGATATCACTTGCTACTCTGTTTTAAGATCTAAGCTGAAATCTGGATGTTTCTCTTTTGGAGGGCACTTTGAAATATTTTGTGGTGAGATTTGGAAAGCTATATGCTACATGACAACCTCTTAAAATACCTGAAACAGACAAAAGAAGCACTTTTCATCATCTTAATCTCTAAATAAACAGAAAGTGTTTCAAGAGATAATAGGCTGGCTGACACTGGTTTTGAAATAGAAAAATCTCTTTCTACAGGAGAAACAGATGGAACACGTTGTGGTGGTGCTGTGCACTTGTCTGCCACTCTGATTATATATATTCCTATTATCTCTCTCTCCCCCAAGACATATTCAGCTCTGAAAATCAACTTATGGGGTTTACTCTCTTGTTTTTCATTGTGAAAATAACCTACTTGTTCCTGTTATTCTTTTCTAGAAATGTTGTGACTTCATCTGGCCTATGCTGTAGCATAATACTGATGAATGTGTACACAAGCAAACATTTTGACATCTGGTCCCCAGTTACGGCTTTAGTCAGCATCACTTGGTATTTTGCATCACAGAGGCATTAAAAAAATCACTTTGAAAAAAACATAATCATAAGGTATTTTAGAAAAACACATGAAAAAACACATAGAAGGTGGGAATTAAACTATTTTGCCCCCAAAATATGCAGTAATGAATGTAAATTACAATTTGAATGCTAATTAAAGTGAGAGTACATGGGAAGGTAAAACAAAGAGTACACAAATACTACCATTAAAACATAAAATCCATTTCTCACTGAAATGCTTCACTTCCCTCCCCCCCTCACCCTCAGCTCCCCCCAGGATGTTCTGACTGTTCTTAGTAACAGCATGTTTTGCAGGTAGCATCTTCTTTCTGAAATAGTGGCAGAAAGTGTGAAGAATATCCAGTTTGGTGGAATTTCACCACCCACCCCCCCAAAAAAAACCCCCAAACTGAATGATGTGTAAGCCCACAGTCAGGCATCTGAAAAAACAGACGGAAGAGTGATGTCTGAAAAAGTCATGATACTTTTCTCATGGTTGGTCTTGTGAGGTTTTTGGCTCTATATACTCTTGACTCCAGCCTAAGCAGCTATTATTGAACCTCATGAAGTGCAACAAGGACAAGCATAGAGTCTTGCACCTGGGTAGAAGCAACACCAGGTACCAGTACAGATTAGGGGTCATCCTGCTGAAAAGCAGATCCAAAGACAAAGACTTTGGAGTCCTAGTGGACATTAAGTTATATGGCACAGCCACTTGGATCCCCACAAGGCCATGGGACCAGATGGGATCCATCCTAGGGTGCTGAGAGAGCTGGCAGATGAGCTGGCCAAGCCGCTCTCCATCATTTTTCAGCAGTCCTGACTCACTGGAGAGGACCCAGAAGACTGGAAGCTGGCCAACGTGGTGCCCATCCACAAGAAGGGCCGGTTGGATGAGCCAGGGAATTACAGGCCTGTCAGCCTGACCGCAGTGCCAGGCAAGATTATGGAACAGGTCATCTTGAGTGCGATCACACAGCACTTCCAGGATGGCCAAGGGATCTGGCCCAGCCAGCATGGAGTTAGGAAGGGCAGGTCCTGCCTAACCAACATGATCTCTTTCTATGATCAGGTGAGCTGCCTGGTGGATGTGGGGAGGCCTGTGGACGTGGTCAACCTGGACTTCAGCAAGGCCTTTGACACCATCCCCCACAGCAAACTCCTGGCCAAGCTGTCAGCCCATAGCTTGGAAGGGAGCACACTGCGTTGGGTTAGGAAGTGGCTGGAGGGCTGAGCCCAGAGAGTGGTGGTGAATGGTGCCACATCCAGCTGGCAGTCAGTCACTAGTGGTGTGCCCCAGGGATCAGTGCTGAGCCCAATGCTCTTCAACATCTTTATTGATGATCTGGATGAGGGCATTGAGTCCATCATCAGTTAATTTGTGGATGACACCAAGCTGGGGGCAGGAGTTGATCTGCTGGAGGGTAGAGAGGCTTTGCAGAGGGACCTCGACAGGCTGGACAGATGGGCAGAGTCCAAGGGCATGAGATTGAACACATCTAAGTGCTGGGTTCTGCACATTGGCCACAACAACCCCATGCAGTGCTACAGGCTGGGGTCAGAGTGGCTGGAGAGCGGCCAGGCAGAGAGGGACCTGGGGGTACTGGTGGATGGTAGGCTGGACATGAGCCTGCAGTGTGCCCAGGCAGCCAAGTGGGCCAATGGCATCCTGGCCTGCATCAGGAACAATGTGGCCAGCAGGAGCAGGGCGGTCATTCTGCCCCTGTACACTACACTGGTTAGGCCACAGCTTGAGTCCTGTGTCCACTTCTGTGCCCCTCAGTTTAGGAAGGATGTTGACTTGTTGGAATGTGTCCAGAGAAGGGTAACAAAGTTGGTGAGGGGTTTGGAACACCAGCTCTATGAAGAAAGGCTGAGGGAGCTGGGGTTGCTTAGCCTGGAGAAGAGAAGGCTCAGGGGTGACCTTATTGCTCTCTACAACTACCTGAAGGGAGTTTGTAGCCAGGCAGAGGTTGGTCTCTTCTCCCAGGCAACCAGCACTAGAACAAGAGGACACAGTCTCACGCTGCGCCAGGGGAAGTTTAGTCTGGATGTTAGGAAGATGTTCTACACAGAGAAAGTGATTGCCCATTGGAATGGGCTGCCTAGGGAGGTGGTGGAGTCCCCATCATTGGAGGTGTTCAGGAGGAGACTTGGTTGCATGGTTTAGTTGATTAGGTGGGTTGGATTAGTTGATAGGTTGGACATGATGATCTTGAAGGTCTCTTCCAACCTGGTTTATTCTATTCTAATATGCCCTTATGGCCATGAAAGCCAATGGTATCCTGGGGTGCACTAGTAAAAGACCATCCGGCAGGTCTAGGGAAGATCTCCTCCCCCTCTGCTCTGCTGAGACCACATCTGGAATACTGTGTTCAGTTTTGGGTTCCCCAGTTCAAGAAAGACAGGGATCTACTGGACAGAGTCCAATGAGGAGTTATGAGGGGAGTTAAGGGACTGGAACATCTCTCCTATAAAGAAAGACTGAGAGAACTGAGATTGTTTGGTCTGGAGAAGAGAAGGCTGAGAGTGGATATTATTAATGCCTATAAATATCTGAGGGGTAGGTGTTGAGTGGAAGGGGACAGGCTCTTTTTGGTAGCACCCAGTAATAAGACAAGGAATGATGGATGTAAGGTAGAACACAGGAAGCTCCACCCCAACATGAGGAAAAACTTCTTTACTGTGAGGGTGACAGAGCACTGGAACAGGCTGTCCAGAGAGGTTGTGGAGTCTCCTCTGGAGATTTTCAAAGCTAGCCTGGATGCGTTCCTGTGTGCCCTGCCCTAGATGATCCTGCTATGGTAGCAAGGTTGGGCATGATGATCTCTAATGGTCCCTTCTAACCTCTAACAGACTGTGATTCTGACATGGGCTATGTGTGGGAGCAAAACCAGATAGGGTACTAGTGCAGATTAGAGACCACAGACCAGAATAAGCTATATTTCAGCAGTTTCCCAGCAAGGATCCCTAGGATCTTAGTGTAGTAATAATGTAATTCTTCATACTTATGCATCGATATGTTTATGCATCGACAGCTTCTACCTCTTTTACTTGGTGTAAATATATATCTAGGCTTTCCACTTCTATAAGGGCAACGTCTGTGGGGCAGTGGTTTCCACAGCACTTTAGGATGGAATAGAGTAACACAAGACAGCACCAATGCTTGTGGAAAGGTAGGAAACATAGGCTGGAGGTGGTATTTCTTTCAGTGACCAGATAGGAAATTTTGGACCTTTTTCTTTTAGAAAGTTCTATCTACTAGTAATACATGTTGTTATAATTAGACTAAATAAGTGTATCCTAACTCAGAGTATGGCAGTAAATGAAAGGCATTATGTAGAGTTCCTAAATGTTCTGAGTGTCACACTAAGGAATGATTTGCCTCTTAGCTGCTTTCTCTGTTCGCTGCACTGGTATCACAAGACATACAATGAATTTATTTCACAGCCATGTAATTTCTTTTTCTGTCTTCTATCTGTAACATATAATATACATGTGGCAGTTTTAAGCTATGCCTTTAAAATTTAGCTGCAGATTTTGAGCATAAAAGTAGAATATAGGTATTTCACTATTGAGTGTAAAAAGGAAAACAAAAGATTATTCTAAAAAAATCATTGGGCAGTTATACCATAAACATCTTTCATATTTTCACTTCCATTCCCATTCCTTTTCTTTTCTCCTGTGGTCTTGGCTGTTCTGCTTCACTTGGGGAGATAAACAATTGCTTCTGGCTGGCCTTGAGAAAAGATAAGAACACTAACACTGCTCTCTAAGCTAACATCCCTTCCTCTCAACTCCTCTTTTCTTCTGTTACAGGGGGGAGAGGAAATTTTAGGGGTGGAGCAGAGCAGCTTCCCTGCTCTCTGGAGAACCAGAAGGGTAGCAGGGGGGTTTCCATGTTATTTTCTAATTGTAAATACCTGTATCATATTGCAAATACTGTATATTTTGTATATATTCATTGCATTCCATTGTAGAGTGTAGTTTTTGCTCATAAATACAGCTTCCATTTGCTTCCAACTGAGTTAGTCTTGCTTAGTTAATGTGAATGGGAAACTTCAACCCACCACAATACACAAAACTTGTCTTACCTTAAAAGCAAAGAAATGATCTGTATATTTGTTCCCAAACACAAACTTAGCACCTGTGTCAGAGTATTCCAGAAAAGTCTAAGGACAAAAAGTAAAGAAAAGTTAGCCATAAACTTAAGGTCCCTGACAAGAACTAATCAAATATTGCTAGCTGGCTTTCAGATATCTAGTGAAGGAGCTTGTGCTCTGCTCTGCATGGCTGTATGCTTTGCTGATTGTGCTGGACTGAACCAAGTGTCTCAGATCTGCTCTGCTAAGAGTTCAGGCTGCTTCAGATCTTGAAGAGAAACAGCAAGGGCATAAGGCACATTTTATTGCAGTATCAAATCTTGATAGTAAGGTGGATTTATAACCTCCCTCTCATGCAGTAGAGTTGTAATGGCTGAATTTGGAAACTTTTTGAAGCCTGAAGTTTTAAAAGAGTAGCCAAAAACTAGCCTAAAAAAAAAATCAGCTTTTTAATTCTGATCTGGTGCTCATTTTGATACTTCTGATGCCAACCTATGTAATTAATGATACTAGTTAAAATGAAAATGTAATAGCTAGGAAACAAGTTATGTTAGGAGTGACTGGGGTGAAGGCACATTCTGCCCAGATACTAGATCTTGTCCCAGTATGTGGACAGGTTTCCTCTCCTTCAGGAGGAAGACAAAAGCCAAGGCATTAGCCAGGCCAGCACGCACTCACCGCATGCAGTGCTTGTGCAAACACCAAGTATGGGCATAATTCTAGCTTCACACTTTCTATAGGCTGAAGCCAGTTGTCTATGAGAGTGCCCATTGGTCAAACCCAGCCTCGAGGAAATCTATAAGTATCACTCCTGTTGGTAAACAAGTTGCCCCCTCTTTCACTTTGTCTCTGTAGTTGCTCGAGAGAACACCTCTCGAGCCACAGCCTCTGCCATTGAGCTTATTGCTGTTGTTAGCTTTTATTATACATGAACACATACTGAAGCCTCTGCATCGTGAGAAGCATTCTGATCGTGAGGATCACCCCAGAGGGAGGACCTTCACTGAGCCTGAGAAGCCAGCGCCGCCACAGCCAGTCGTACTGACCGGGAGAGCCTACCATGCTACCAGAGGACTGGACCAGCTCCCGAGGGTAAGATCTGCCCAGCTGTCGAGGAGAAGGGACTTGATAGAGACTAAGTCCACATATACCTAGCCCCGCTATAGTGGGAGAAGAGCCACCACGTGTGCCACTCTGAGCCCTGTAACCCTCAGGGAAGACTAAAGCATTGTTCGTGCCTACACTGCACTGAACCCGGGACCATTCCGAGCGTCCTGCTCTTCCTTTAAGGCCAGTAACCAGCAACCATCGCCCTGCTCTGCTGTGTGAGCTGACTCCCAGGGCCAACCCCATGGGCTGAACCCGATCAGGACCTATCCCTATTGTCTGGAGGGAACGGACCGAGTCCTGAAGGGAACCTCTTTCCGAGCTAAGCCCAGGTTCCAGCATTCCCTCTCCACTGCTGCAGAGAGAGGAGACAGTAACCCAACACTGCTGTCTAACTCAACTAGGAACCGGTCCAGTGGCAGAAGTCGGCCGGACCTCTACCTTGCGACAAACAACAGCTACAGAGTATCTTCCACGTGCTTTCCATCCACTAGCACTCAGTTCAAAGTATCCGCGTGTAGCAGAGTAATCTCTGACGCACAGAAAGATTGTAATATTGCTGTATATAGCCAGAAGCCGCCCGCGTTCCACCGAGTCACCATCTAGTGGCCAAACGGCGGAACTGCACCCTTCATTGTATAAAATCTAGAAATGGTCTGGAGATAGTTTAATTAAGTTCTAATCATAATACCACTTAAGGAATGTATTTCACGAATGTGCACTAGAACATCCATATAAGTTGTTGATTCATTGGTTATGAATAATTTTATAATGAAAACAGTATTTTCATAATTCATATTTCATATTAATAAATTTAATAACCTCTTCACAACAGTGACCATGAGTCATATGGAGCTAACAAAAGGGGGAACTAGGTCTGCTTCATTTGGAGATGAAAGGGAAATGGAGAACCTGGTGACAAAACACAGATTACTCCTATTGCTTGCAGATTAGCAACGAAACAGACGTCAGACCTGTGTCTTCGTGTCCGTGCAGAGACAGTACATTCTGCACTGTCTTGTTTTAAATATGGTTTATTATCTGCACTGTGAAGAACAGCTGTGTGATTGGTATCCCTGGGGTGGAAAGTCTGAACATCCTTCAGCTGGTACTCTCTGATCTACATATTTGATTTCTCTTATTTACTACTTTGCAATATTAATGGACTTTTAAAAACAGCTTTGTGTCTGCAGACTTCCTGAAGGGCCCCCTACAAATGGATTGTATCCCCTCTCCAGTCATCCTGTGCTGCTCACAGCTGCTGATTTTGCCACCTGTAGTTGAATTAATTTTGTTCTGTGTTGTGAGAACTTTGAAATGCCCCTGAGGCCAGAATTGTGGCAATTCTGAAGACAGCAATGGTTCTTCCTTGCTAAATCCCAAGGCCTTTGAACGTATCAGTTTTATTGCAAGGATGTTTTGGAGTTGGGCCAGGTCTGAGTTTCTAAGTGTCCTGGCAGAATAGCAGTTTTGTGTTTGAAGGCTGCAAGTTACAATTTTAGCCTAGGGATGACAAAGCTATTAAGAAACAGGGTCACTCTAGTCATTACTCCTCAGACTATCCCACATGTTCTTTTATTAACTGGACAAAAAGAAAATTAGAAGGTTGAATTCAGGTAGTCAATTATCTTTTAAAGAACCCATTTATTTTCAAGAATGGAAAAATCCAGGGGCAAATGGGCCTTTGAACTGCCTGTCTGTTATGTAAGAGTCTTAACATATTAAAAAAAAAAAAAAATTCCTAACTTACCTGGATCTGAATGCCTAGCCAGTTAAATGCATCAAATCCCACTTTGGTCCTCAGAATAAGAAGCCCAAGAATAAACTGCACCACTATTCCTGAAAATACTGGTCTCCAAGCAACCTAGATGGGCAGAAAAATAAACAAACCATTTGTTATTTAAATAAATAATAATTTGCTTTAGATGATTGTTAAAATAATGTGAGAGGACTGTGTGACTATGCTGAAGGATAAGAACAGCTGCCAGAACAGGTGGTAGGGATCTTGGAGCATGAATCATTTCCCTTAATTTGAAAGCTCTGTGATGTCTCCATCTGAGCTGCTGCTCAAAGCCTGTCTAGATAGATATGGACATGCCTGCCCAGTTCACCATCACAGACTGCAAGTAATCAAGTAGTAGGAGAAGAGAGACTGTTCATGCTGTGCTATGGCTTATAGATGAAACAGATATATGAAGGCAGAAAATAGGATTCTTCCCTCTCTATAATTATTATTTTTTAATTGATTTATTTTTAGTAACAGGAATTAAAACATTATAAAAAAAATGCAACCAAGCATGAAGATTCTTCACATATCTGGACTAGGAACAAGGACTTTTCTGATATCCTCAACTCTTTTCTGTTCCCAAGCTTTAAAGAACTTTGACACTTGAGAACTACTCAAAGTTAGGTATTGCAATTCATATGACATAAAGGCAGTTGTAGGAAGAACTGTGGCTGCTTGTGACCAGTCTTTCTTCACTACGCTGCAGATTTCTGCTTTGCTGCCTCATAAAATATCTTTGTTATGTGAAAATTGAATCTGATTATTTACAGGGTAAAGAGCTGAGATAGCACTCTAATTTATTATCATGATATTTGAACAACACAAGCCAATTAGGTGTAATAAGGAGCCATGGAAATACACAAAGCATTTGGAGTACATGAGTTTTCACCTCAGCTGGTGACAGCAACAGCTGCAAAGTACAGGGAGTTACAGGTCCATTAGCCTTGCTGAAGGGAATTTTTCTGTTAAGAAAATCTCAGCACTGGTGCAGGAGTTCCTGAAATGACTGATGAAATCATGTGCTACACATTAGGCATGCACACTGGGGTAAAGGTTGAGGTGCGAATTCTGGTGGCTGAAATAACCCCTTTGCAATATCACAGCAGTATGGAGTAGACACTTCAGCTGTAAAATTAAAGTAAATAGCTTATGGGAGTGGGTTCATGAAAACTGAGGGCCTCAGATCAGCCCACTGCCCATTTGCGGTGGGATTAAACCCATGAGGGATTAAGAGCCATATGATGGAAGCATGTGTCCAGTTCCCTGAGATTTTTGCTGAAGTGGTGACTGTCCACAAATAAGTGTCTGTGACATCCTGAGGATTGTGGTAAACCTCCTGTGGCTGGAAAGCATGGAGCAGGCCTGTCTCAGCTTTCACTGATGGTCTAGGAGCAAATCACAACCTGCATCAAAACCAAAACACAGGATGGGCAGTGGCCTTCTAAAATAGTGAGAGCAAGATGCTGATACAGCCCAGCACATGCTTCCCAAGTTGTCAGAGCAAAATTGTTTTCTTCAGAAATGAATAAATTTCTCAATTTTGGCAGGCAAAAATTTTGATGTTGATGGATTTTACTTCACCTTTACTGATACTGGTTCTGAGATAGGGGAATAGCTTTCAAGATTTTGAACTAGAAACCCCCAAAAGATACAACATGGACTAAGTACTCACTCTGGTTGGATGTTTGGAAAAGACAAACATCAAGAAAACATAGAACACAAGCCCCAAAAAGGAGATCAGCTGACGGGATCCCTCTTTTGCTGTGTCAAAGATGAGCCAGAAGATGACAGCTAGAATAACAGCTGCCCACAACACCCTAGGAGGGGGAAAAAATATATTGTCAGGAATGACACCCTGAGGATGACTAGGTATTTCTTCCTCTTTCCCTCACCACAATATTTATATCTCTGTCTGAGAAGGAACCCTTTCAGCAATCTATTAAGCTGAAACATGTATCTCTACAGAAGCAGGAATTTGCCCTTTCTGACACAGCTCTGATAACATCATCCCTTGGTGGTATCCAGAAGAAATGTTCTCCAACCTTGTCCCCAAAGACAAAGTGTTAGGGAAACCAAATAAAGCTTGAATGACTCTTGTCTGGGTGTTATTTCTATTAAATGAAGTGTGAGAAAATACTCTCCTTCCTCACTTCATCCTCCTTTTCATTTGTGGTTATCTTTATTTAATCTGCTCTTAGCTCAGGGCAAAACAAGCTGTGATTTTTCTGAATTGCACTGTGCAGTTTTATCAGTGGGCCTATGAAACATGTTATTAAGAAGCAGGTTATAAACTGTTTACTTCTCTACAACTGGTTGTAATCTCTTTAGAAAAATTAATTTTAATCACAACAAGTTTATCTCAGAAGCAAAAATAAAAGCCATCTCTACATCTGTGTAGAGTGTTTTTATAGCTTCCACTATCACAGAATAATGTCCAGCTTGCATATTGAAGGTAATTATCACAAGATCAGGATGAGAGGCAAGGAAATAGATCACCCCATTTACAATGGGGATACTAAACTTAGTCCCAGTTCTTTAATGTTACTTGTATCTAACAGTTGTTTAGCTTCCACTGATTTATGTGGTACATAGATACCAAAATTCCATTTTTAGAACTGGATCAAAAATATTGCAGACCAACTGCTCAAAATGGCTTGGCTACTGCAATGCCAAATAACACTTCCTACACCTCTGAGACTTTCCGTCCCTTGGACAAATTAGTGACCCACAGCTAAGAACTTAATCTGTGATATGTACAATTTAAGAAGTGGAGTTTAGGTGATACCACACTTACTGCCCCTGGCTTGTTCCATCTGCTCGTCAAGACTCCTGTTCTGTTTGCTCCTTTCCCCTAACAGACTGCCAGATAGTCTAACGGGTGTGGTCTGTGTGTGACATGCTCTCCAAAGGGGCTCCTGAGCAGAACAATCACAATCTGTACAGCACCTTGGAAATTCCTGCTCCTGTGGCAAAACCTTTTCAAAATACTAAGAATTGTTGGGACATTTTTCTGGACTGAGAATGACTGCTTCTTATAGCTCTTTCTCTCCTAGGCAACAGCTGTCCTAGCTGTGATAGGAAGCAGATGGCCAGTTTGCTTTACCTTTTGGGTGAGATTTCATTTGGTCATTTATTTGGTCTACAAGCCCCCTTCAGCTGCTCATTTTCCCTGGAATAACTTCAATTTTCCTGATAACTGTTCAGGAATACTTGGAATAAGTAATGACCAAATGTAAGTATCTACTTTTTATCTACCAGATGAATTGTCTGCCATCCCAAATAAGGCTTTATGATCTTATGATACTAAACTTGGCTGGCATGTTTGATTTCCTGATGGAAAAACAGGAGACAAAAGAGACAACAGAGACAGGAGAAAAAGTCATATCTAAACTACACACTTCAGTCTTTATCAGTCTATATATGTTAGACTCAGGGTTGTAGCTCTCTGAACAAATGAAAGCAAGGCATTTTCTGTCTTGCAGAATGAATGCAGAAGGATACAACACACCTAAATGTGAACAAGTTCTCTTGCAACCACAAACTTGTCCTGTCTTGATCTAAGGAGCTTTGTGTCAAAATTTTTCATGCATAGTTGTTGCATTCCAGTCTTAAAGGTGTGTTTGACATCTACAGACTGGAAAATATGGAATTATTCTGGATGTATTCTTTGATCTTATTGCAATTTTCATGACTGACACATCTCCCTGTGCTTATGGGGGTATAAAGTAAAATAAAACTAGAGGGGTAAATCAACTGTTGCTTTGTCCTTCTGCATATAAAAGAAGTAATAAACATTTACCATTTTAGCCAAAACCAGTGTTTCTCCACATAGCTTTCTCCAGAGGAAAAGAATGCAGCAATTCTGTGCTTGTACTTAGCTATTAAAAAATCCCAGCAGATGAAGAAGATGACTAGAGCAGTGATGATAAAGAGTGGCAAGGCTCTCTGAAAATTCAAACTGCAGGCTGCAATAACTACCACCAAGTATGCTGTCATAGAAACAAGAAAATACATGTCAGTTAGGATGGTCTTTATAAAAACAGAATAAAATCTTACATTAAAGTCAGGCCTGCATTTACCTTTTAAGTGCTTTTCTGTCTCTAGGCCTAAACTCTGAAAAAAACCCCAAAGGAAGTATTTTCATAGATAGTGTCGCAACTTATGCTTCTATGGAGTTAACATACAAAATCTTGACATACTGTTAGAACTCACCCAAAATGAGTCAATGCTAGGAGGTCAAGATACTCAGCATGCAAGTGGCCCTTTATAACCACTGCATGGTATGCTGATGCCTATCACACAAACATATTTTAGGCATACGTGTTCTCTGGGCCCAAAAAGGATGATCTCAAAAAGAATCCTGGTGGAGGGGGAAGGAAAAAAACCAGCTTACTGGCTAATCAGAAACAGACAAAGAAGAATAGCTGAATGATGTGGTAGCGCCTGCCAACATTTCTTCTAGCAAACATTTGTTGTAGGTATGGAATGATATGGGCCAGAATAGAAAATATTAATTTCTAGCCTGCTGAATTAAGTTCAGTTCATGTTGGTCCCTGACTCTTTTCCATGTGTTTTCATGCTTGTGGGAAAGTTCTTAGAGCTGTAATTTAACTGGCTTATTGGAGGATGCTGCTAATGGCGTGGACACAAAGAACTATTCTTTTATCCCAGATGTAATTGCTAGTCAGAGTTGAGAAACATGCTATAGAAACAGTGTAGCAAGATCTGTGCTTTTGTTAAGTTTGGGAATGAGTGGGGGTTTGGGGATCTGGAGCTTTCTCTGGGACTTTTACTTTCTTTCAAATACATTTTAAGACTGTCCAGACTTTTTATGTCAGTCTATAATCTCATATAGGTAAATAAATAAAGCTTCATAAAACCTGAATATAACATACTGTACCTGTTATTAAAATTCCATAGATGACATAGTAAATCCTGGTTCTGTGTTTCTTGCAAAATTCACAGACTTTATCATATTTCTTTTCTAAAGGCCTAGGCAAATGTAACAAAACAAACAGAAACTTTAGCTGTAGATTAGAAAGAAAAAGGGGAAAAATGAAAAAGAAAAAAAAAAGAATAAAAAAAAAAAAAAAAAAAAGAGTAATTTGACCAGAAAGATCACATTACATTGATAAAAATTTCTCCGCTCGTAAGGGTTACATTTTAATCCCAAAATACCAAAGAAAATGTGCCAACATCTGCAGAGCTCTTGGGCAGTATTTCTTTGGTTTGATGTTGGACAAGCGAAAAGGAAAATCTAGGAAATATCTAATGGGTCAAAGTTAACAGGCCAGTTCTTCTAGCCTCTGAATGACAGCTCTTCTGTGAGGTCTGTTAACAGGGTTAGTGCAAATTGGGTATGTAGTTAAAGACTCAATACATTCTGGTAGAGGCACAATGACGGTTAACACAGCCAGCCCAGAACTTTTGTGTGGAGCAATAGTGTTTTGAAGGCCTAAGTCTGTGCATGCAAAACTGCAATGCCCATCTTAAGCCTTACTACAGGGTGCACAGATTTGAAAATGTGATTATCAATTACATTAATTTTTCATCAAAGATCGTCAGATCATAGAAGGTTACATGTTTTGTTATATTTAAATCTGTTGTTCTAGTATCTGTTCTTCCAATTATTACATACTTCTCTTTCATTCTTTTCTCATCTCGCTAAGGATAACACAGAGTGATTTCATGAGGGAGGATGAAATTTAGGGAATTAGCAATTAATGGAGTTAATACAGATTTCTGATGTTTAGCATGCTGGTGATGTGGACATGTTTCAGTTATGCAAGCTGTAACTAAGTAAAACATCCTTGTATTGTGCAAGTTGGAAAAGAAATTGCAGCTTTAGCTCTCTCTCTCTCTCTCTCTCTCAAGTAGTGCTTCATAGCCTACAGTCTATAAAAGCAATATTATATATAGTGATGCTAGTTATCAAGACACTACTTGTTTAGAAACTACATGCAGCTGGTGTCAGATGCACACTTAAATTCAGCAAGAATAACCTTATTTTCTGCACAAAAAAAACCCAACAGACAACCAACCACACAAAGAAACCCCCTCCCAAAAAAAACCCACAAAACAAAACCAACAACAAAACAAAGCAAAGACACACACACACACACATAGAAAAGACAGCTGCTATTAATTTAAATCAAATCAGCACAGAATGGCACAGCAATGAAATACTCCTTCACCAGTATAATGAGTAACAGGGTCTTTAAGAAATCTCAATTGCTTTTGATTTTTCAGTTTTATTTCTGGGAATTCCTGTTACCTCTAAGTCATAGCTTTTGTTAGCTTTTTTTTTTTTTCTTAGTCTTAACTTGCAAGAACATTAGCTTATCTACCCTGTCTCATCAGAGAGATTAGATACAACAAGAAAAGAAAGAAAACGGGAAAAGAGACAAATACTTTAATAGGACAGAGTTACTTTACCAAATTTACAGTTCATTCATTAACCAACAAAAAAACCAAGCACAAAGCAAACCCAAACAAAAAGAAGAGAAGGTATTACCTTCTCCCTGTTACTGCTACTTATCAGTCCTTTAAAACTGTTATTTTAAGATTACAATTCTTTGTAATCTCTTCTCTCTAACATGTATCTCTCCCTTGTTATTTTATTATTTTAGGTGATAATGCCTTCAGTAATAGTGTACATTTAGGCAAACATGTCATAAGTATGCAAGTCTGTTCTGAAAGGTGGGGAAAAGAGAAGTCCATGTAAAATCTGGTTAATATACTAAAGAAACATTATTTTCTAAGAGCTGTTCCTATATATCGGAAAATGAAAAGCCTGCTTAAGCACATATAAGGAAGACCTTTACTGTGAAATATTTATAAATGCCAAAACTATTCTTCTTGTACTTTGTAACTCACAAATTTTCTCATCTGAATGTACTCTAGAAGCGAACGTAAACACCTTGCTCATGTAGTCAATCCTTGTTATCAACACACTGATCTTTCAAAGGGGTTGTACCTAAAACCACAGGCAATTCAAAGCCATCTGTTGGAAGAAGTCAGTGTGACACGTTCAAAATTGAGGCATGCTTTGTGAGTGTCCCTTTTGAGCAGATCAGAGAAGATAATAGATCACATTAGTACCTGCTTTTAGGAACTAATTTTAAAAAAATACCTTCCTAGAGATACCATTGCCCTTGTTAGGTTTTCAATGCAAAAATCAACCTAGACAAAGTACAAAAAGAGCACTGAACAACACATAACCTAACGGTGATTAGAGCAAAGTGCTCTTCAGCTTTCAACCTTCAAGGAGTATTCACTGTCTGAAGCAAAGGTACCTTCTGCTGGTGGAGGTATGAGGGGACCTCTAGAACAGTAAGCCCTTTGAATCAAACCTTATTTATTTCTTGTATCTCCATCTGTGTACAAATAAGTAATCACTATTAAAAAACGTACAGGCTTCATGTCTGCCAACTCAATCCAAATCTGTGCAGAGATGTCTCTTTTCAAATTAATCCTGTGGGCCCAAGTATAAGGGAGAACAGACACCACTAACCTTGTGCACCCATTTGCATGCCAACACTTGCCTGTGCAATTGTCTTACTTCTGGCAAGATGCTGGATGCATGACACTGGAGAGGCTTATCAAACTTGGATATCTGAACTCTTAAACATCAGCTTTGTTTTAGCTAGACAAGAACTTTTAAACAAGAGTGTTTTAAAAGAATAAAGAGGAGAAATAAAAAAATTCCACCTCCAAACACTTTCCTTAGATTTTTGAAGCAGTATTTTAATATGATGGCATCAGTAAACCTGATCATATTAACAAATCTTGCTGCTTCCCCCCCTTTTTTTCTTTTAATATCTCTTATGCAGGGTCTGTGGTTTTCAATGCCCCCCTATTCTTCCCCCACCCAAAAAAAAAGGTAAAATCTCTAATCCTCAAGTAAAATTTAGATACATGTCTTTACTGTGGTCACTTGCCACCAGTACTTACAAAGTGTAAAATTTTGCTCTGTGAATGGTTTGTTTTCATAGCTATTCTGTTCGTATTTTTCAGTAGGGTAAGCAGCTGTGCAAACTGAAGGACAATAGAGAAGCTTTTAACTTCTTGGAAGAGATCACTATATAAGACACCTTCTTAAAAAAGGCTCATATGGAAATATTGGAAAAACAGTTAAATGTACAAAAAGGGGAAAAAAATTGTTGCTCCTTTACTTTGCAAGAGACTAGAAAGATAATTTCACAATTACACATGTCATTTGAAAGGCATAGTAACTTTAAATACAGTGTGTTCCTGTATTATTCCTGTATTAAACTAGATTTGAAGGGGGAAGGGGGTAATAGTCTCCTGCTGGCCTGTGAGAAGCAGAGGGGCAACTCACCAGAGGCAGTGGGATGGAGAGCTGCTAAGGGCTCTCAACTTGCTGCCCTGAGGCCAGACACAGATGACACACCAGGACACCCTGTGAAAACCAAGGGGAATTGGCACAAGAGGACGACAGGGCCAGCCCAGCTGAAGTGCTTCTATGCAAATGCACGCAGCTTGGGCAACAAACAGGATGAATTAATAGCCACCGTGCTGCTGGGAGGCCATGACATAGTGGGCATTACTGAAACTTGGTGGGATGATTCCCATGATTGGAATGTAGGGATAGATGGGTACAAGCTTTTTAGGAAGGATAGGCAGGGAAGGAGAGGAGGAGGTGTTGCCCTCTATGTCAAGAACCAGCTGGAGTCAGCAGAACTCCACCTGGGGAGGGATGATGAGATGGTTGAGAGTATATGGGTTAGAATTAAAGGCAAGACAGGGGAAGGAGATATTACTGTGGGGGTCTCCTACAGGCCACCTGACCAGCAGAACCAAGCAGATGAGGCCCTCTACAGGCAAATAGAAGCGGCTTCCAGGTCACAAGCCCTGGTCCTCATGGGTGATTTCAACCACCCTGACATCTGCTGGAGGGACAACACAGCAAGGCACCAGCAATCCAGGATGTTCCTGGACTGCATAGAAGACAACTTCCTCCTCCAAATGGTAGAGGAACCAACAAGAAAAGGTGCTCTGCTGGACCTTGTTCTCACCAACAGGGAAGGGCTGGTAACCAATGTGAGGCTCAGAGACTGCCTTGGCTGCAGTGACCATGAAGCAGTTGAATTTAATATCCTCAGGGCTATCAGGAGGACCTATTCTAAGCTTATGTCCCTAGACTTTAGGCGTGCAGACTTCGATCGCTTCAGGAGTCTGCTAGCCACAGTGTCATGGGACAAAGCCCTGGAGGGAAGAGGGACCCAGGACAGCTGGTCAGTATTCAAGGACCACCTCCTCTGTGTCCAGGAGCTATGTATACCAACAAAGAGAAAAACAGGGAAGAACGCTAGGAGGCCTGCCTGGATGAACAAGGAGCTCCTGGACACACTATTACTTAAAAAGAAACTCTACAGGCAGTGGAGGGAAGGACAGATAGAACAGGGGGTATATAAGGAAGCTGCCCGAGCAGCAAGAGGCCTGGTTAGGAAAGCCAAAGCAGAGTTTGAACTGAATCTAGCCAGGGAGGTCAAAGGGAGCACTAAGAATTTCTACAGGTATATTAATGGCAAGAAGATGAGTAGGGAAGGTGTGGGCCCCCTCAGAAAGGAAACTGGTGAATTGGTCACAAGTGATGTGGAAAAAGCTGAGGTACTCAATAACTTCTTTACCTCAGTCTTCACTGCAAGGGCCTCCAGCCACACTCCTGGAGTCATGGCAGATGATGCCAGGGATGGGGAGGAAGAACTGCCCTTCATAAGTGAAGCTCAGGTTCGTGATCACCTGAAGAACCTGAAAGTGTTCAAGTCCATGGGACCCGACGGGATACACCCACGGGTGCTGAGAGAACTGGCAGATGAGGTTGCTAAGCCCCTCTCTATTATATTCCAAAAGTCATGGCAGACTGGGGAAGTCCCCACAGATTGGAAAAGGGCAAATATTGCTCCCATTTTCAAAAAGGGTAAGAAGGAGGAACCAGGAACTACAGGCCGGTCAGTCTCACCTCTGTGCCCGGAAAGATCATGGAGCAGATCCTCCTGGAGGCACTACTGACTCAGAAGAGTAGTGAAGAGGTGATTGGGAGCAGTCAGCATGGCTTTGCCAAGGGCAAATCCTGCCTGACAAACCTGGTGGCCTTCTATGAACAGGTGACAGCATTAATAGATGAGGGGCGAGCAACTGATGTCGTTTACCTGGACCTGAGCAAAGCCTTTGACACTGTCCCACACCACATCCTGGTCTCCAAGCTGGTGACACACGGGTTTGATGGATGGACCACCAGATGGATAAGGAACTGGCTTGATGGCCGCACCCAAAGAGTGGCTGTCAATGGGTGCATGTCCCAGTGGAGGCCAGTGACAAGCGGAGTCCCTCAGGGATCAGTCCTGGGACCAGTCTTGTTCAACATCTTTGTGGGTGACATGGACAGTGGCATTGAGTGCACCCTCAGCAAGTTTGCTGATGACACCAAGCTGTGTGGTGCAGCAGACACGCTGGAGGGAAGGGATGCCATCCAGAGGGACCTTGACAGGCTGGAGAGGTGGGCACAGGCCAACCTCATGAGCTTCAACAAGACCAAGTGCAGGGTCCTGCATCTGGGTCGAGGCAATCCCAGGCACAAATACAGGCTGGGCAGTGACTGGCTGGGGAGCAGCCCAGAGGAGAGAGACTTGGGGGTGCTGGTGGACGAGAAGCTCAACATGAGCTCTCAATGTGCACTTGCAGCCCGGAAAGCCAATCAGATCCTGGGCTGCATCAGGAGAAGTGTGGCCAGCAGGGCAAGGGAGGTGATTCTCCCCCTCTACTCAGCTCTGGTGAGACCCCACCTGGAGTACTGCGTCCAGTTCTGGAGCCCCTATTACAAGAGGGATCTGGAGGTGCTGGAGCGTGTCCAGAGAAGGGCCACGAGGATGATCAGAGGGCTGGAGCACCTCTCCTATGAGGACAGACTGAAGGAGTTGGGGCTGTTCAGCCTGGAGAAGAGAAGGCTCCGAGGTGACCTCATTGTGGCCTTCCAGTATCTGAAGGGGGCCTACAAGAAGGCTGGGGAGGGACTTTTCAGACTATCAGGGAGTGATAGGACTAGGGGGAATGGGATGAAGCTGGAGGTGGGGAGATTCAGGCTAGATGTGAGGAGGAAGTTCTTCACCGTGAGAGTGGTGAAGCCCTGGAATGGGTTGTCCAGGGAGGTGGTTGAGGCCCCGTCCCTTGCGGTGTTTAAGACCAGGCTGGACGAGGCTCTGGCCAGCCTGATCTAGGGTAGAGTGTCCCTGCCCATGGCAGGGGGGTTGGAACTAGATGATCCTTGTGGTCCCTTCCAACCCTAACTGAAACTATGAAACTATGAAACTATTACACATATTGATAGGCAATATATCAGTCTGTGTAGCAATAGAGGTATGGCAACAAAATTCAGAGCTGTCACTTCAGAAACAGAAATGTTGGCAGCTTACTGTTTAATTCAGGACTAAGTGAGTGGAAAGCTTACTTATCCAAAAGACATTACCCTTTCAAACGTGGCTGCTCATCATCTGCTGAGTCACGTTTGTTTTGCTGCAGATCACTCTGAATGTTGATGTATTCGTCCTCCTGCAAAACAGATCAGTGGCAAGGTTGTGTGAGGCATGCATCCTTGTTAAGGAAGGTGCAAAAATACTGATCTCCATTGGAATGTGGTTGAAGCGGTCTCAGGACTTTCCTGCCTGCACCCAGTCCACAGATCCACCTTTCCTATCTGCCACTGATGCTGTGACCAGTATCAGGAAAACCCAGTGGTTAGATTGTGGCTGTGAATTTTTGCAATCCATCCATGCTGTTTTGAAATGGGAAAAAAATTACAAGTGTTACTCAGAGATGAAAAGGACCCCATACAGAAGGATAATGGCTCAACCACTTCCTTGGGCAACCTGTTCCAATGCTCAACAACCCTTTTAGTGAGGAATTTTTTCCTAATATCCAAAGTAAACCATACTTTGGTGCAGCCCAAAGCAGTTTCATTTTGTCCTATCACTTGTTACTTGGGAGAAGAGACCAACCCCCACCTCCCCACAACCTCCTTTCAGGTAACCACAAACTCCAGAGGGTACAGTAAATCCCTTTGTCCATGTAATTGCTTAAGATACTAAACAGAATTAGCCCTAATAGTGAGCCCTAGAGAACACCATCTGCAACTGGCCCACTACTGAATTAATCTTCATTTGCCACAACTGGCCTGGTGTGGCCTGGCCATTCAGCCATTTTTCTTACCCAGACAGCACACTTTAATCAGGAACACATCTTTTTGCACCCTCAACCCACACAAGCCTGGCTGCATTAAAGTTTTTGAACAATCAATCATAGCCTAACCTCCATCGTGTCTGAGGCCTGTTCTTGAAGTGGCTGGGAGCTCTGCCCCTCTGCCAAGCTGCTTGGTGTACCTGTGGGGGCTGCTATGCCAACCCTGCATTACTTCCCCCAGCCTAGTCTGGAGGGGCAGAGAAGAGTGAGCCCGTCCCACAGACTGCAGAAGGGCCAGTAGCCCGGGGCAGGAAACCGTTGGGCTCAACGGCAGCAGCTTAACGGCATCTGGTCCTTGTGCTGTGCCCTCACCTCCTCATTCTAACACTGTGCTAGGGTGGCCTCACTGCTCACCTCCCTTTAGGCTGGGACCACAGCAAAGGCAGACAGTGTTTACCTGAGTTGATGATCATGCCCTACCCTCTCTCTAGATGCCATTTCGCTCTGCCTACTTGAAGAGGTGGCAGACTGCAAGTAAGTTTTTATTTTCCTGTCGCTGTTTGTGCTATCCGCATTCCTCACACTGCCATGTGACACAAGGCCGATTCTCGACCTCACGCTGGCGCCTCCCTTCTGTCGGGTTGTCCTACTGCATGCGTCACCAAAAGTCCTGGAAGACCCTTACTTAGTTCCTAAATGAACCAGCTCAAAAGCAAAATTAACACACATTAATTGGCTCTGTCATTAACACGCAGCCAGCAATTAAAATGGCACAGAGGAGTATGCATGTAGAAGCCACTATTCATGCTACTAAGAGAAACCTTGGCTTGACATGAACAGGGAATCTCTCAGACCTCTTGATCGCAGTTTTTGAGGGGGCTGGAATGAGAGCTGTGTCTCTGTGAAGCTGCACTGTAACATGGCTACGTTTTCACTAAACTCAATTGTTCACTCTCTCTGGCCTTTACCTGTGAGATAAAACAAACCTGGAAAATTTAGATGCTGCCACCTGCTAAGCTCAATTATTTTTGGAAACTAGAAGCACTGTACTCAGTGAATGCAGGAGGTGGGCATCTTACCTGAGGGACACCAAGTGCTGATAGTATTGAAATATCATTTATTCCTGGGCTTAAGTTTGGAGCACATTGCATGCAAGTACTTCTCACAGATTTTTGCACCTGCATTATAAAGCAGGAGAGTCCAGCAATCTGGGTTGAAGAGCCATATTTTCATGTTTGCAGGGGGCTGCACTCCCCATGGCACAGCGTCCTCTCTCCTG
This sequence comes from Colaptes auratus, assembly GCA_015227895.2. Taxonomy (NCBI): domain Eukaryota; kingdom Metazoa; phylum Chordata; class Aves; order Piciformes; family Picidae; genus Colaptes; species Colaptes auratus. The sequence goes on from CM026897.1 coordinate 56,841,183, forward strand.
GTTACAGCTCAAAGTCTATGTCCCACACCTCCTGCCTCCACCCTCATCCCTCCACTTCATATGCTCCACAGGCCAGACCATGCTCCCACCACTGCTTTCTTCTGCAACATCATCCTCCTTGGACTTGGATTCATGGGAATCACCCACAGCCTGGCTATTTGAATTTGTGAATATACTGTTTGTCTAAAGAATTTAAACTCTTTTTTTTTTCTTTTTATTATTTCAATATAAAATCCATCAACCTACATCTTTTCACCTTGTCTAAATATTTAAATATGCTCCGGATGTTACTATGTTGCTTTTTTGTCACGAATTCTTTCCTACATCTAAAATAACAAGTGTTAAGAAAATCTGAATTCCAAGACCACTTTGTGTCTAACTCTATACAGATATAGAAGGAAAAGGGAGAACTCCTTTTTTTTTTCCCCCCATGGCCAGACATGGTATCAGGTGTAGTACTTTAGGAGCATTGGCCTTTGCTGAAGCTAACCTATGGGACATGTGGAACCTGTGGACTTCTGCTAGCAGGGGCACAGCAAAGTTCACACTCTGCAGAGCCTCAAAAACCCCCTCTTCTGGCCCACTCACGGTGTTTCCAAGAAAGAGTCAGTAGTGTATCTCTACTACTCTTAAAAAATAGAGAGTGAGCATTTTTGGCTGAAACTTTTCAATGAAAAATTGGTTTCTTTGATGAAAATCAAGCTTTCATTGACTGCCAGTACTTTTATACATTTTCCAACAATCTAAATCCATTCCGAAAGTCCTCGTTTTGATATTTTTGTTAAATTTGTGTGTGTGTGTGTGTCCCTAGCTTTTTCTGGGAGGAAAGCATAGACACTGTCTAGCACCTTCCTCTCCAAGCATCTCAGATCCCTGTTTTCTTCCCAGGAGTGTGTAACAGAACAATCCAAGATCCTCTCCTACCACTGTAAATCTGGAATCACTTCAACTTTCAGAGCAGAGGCTTTTCTTTAGTAGCATGCATTTGCTGATTGTGATCATATCTAAAGCCCACTGGAAAACAGAAAAGAATATCCACAGCATCAAGAAACCTCTATTTTTTACATGCTGCGTCAGGTACCACCAAACTTGGCAAGTAGGTCTGATTACAACACAGGCAAGTACCAGAAGTTTTTAATGGAACTCTTAGAGTAGCAGATCATTTTGGGAGTGTGGATGTGAAACTATGAATACATCACAATAGCAAAATGTTTATGGTTTGTTTTAAAGCTGACTCTCTTGTCTTCATAGCTATTCAGTACATAGACTTATGTAACTGTGCAGTCAAAATTAATGTGTTTATTATGAAGTCATCTGTATTGTATTTGCCCTTTTTTCTCTGGTCTGTTTTATGTCAGAACTGTTGCTTCTGATCTTTGTCTGAAATTTCCTCTATTAGGGATAAGCAGGTAATATGTATGCCTTACCTGGCTGAAAGATTGTACCACTAAACCAAATGTTTCCAGCTTCCCTTTTCCAAAATTTTTTTAGGAGAAAACGCTTCTCTATCAACTCCTTGTCTACACTATTCTACACAATTCCCTGTGATCACCATTGCTCTTTTGTTTCTTATATTGAAACTATTGTGATGTTAGAAAACAGTGTTCTGAATCCTACATCCTGTAAATTTTCTGTGTTTTCTACTCAATGTACATTTTTCTGAGGACAAAACTTGCTTCCTTAACTGATTTTTAAAACTCACAAACTGTTTCAAGTTTTGTTCAAATATCTGTCTTGGGTGTATTATCACAGGCAATTACTGACATTGAATGTATGGTTTATGAATTTAAATAAATTAAAACCCAAGCAAACAAAAACCCACCACCGAACCCAGAATACACAAAACCCCCATGCCTGGTTAGTATGCACAGTGTTCTTAGTTTGTGAATTCTTGATTCTCTGGCTTAAAGAACATTCTCACTTTCTCTGTTGTTCTGGGTCATGACAAGACCAGAAATTATATCAAATAAAAATCTAAAAGCCTGTCTTGTGTGTGATAAGAACTGGTTTATACTCTGATGGCTGTGTTTCTGTGTTTTACTTTGCTACTATGGGGAGTCCAAAACTCAGTGTACAGACCTTGGGTGTTCAAGGTGCTGCACTACTACACAAAGCTGGATTTGCCATGGATGGCACTCAACTACATGCTGTTTTCTTGGCCCAAAATCACATGACTTCCCAGTGCTGACCTTTGCTTCAGGACTGTTTAAAGTACACAAAGATCCAACCCTTCTCCCACCAAGGGCAAAATGGCCTCTTTGGGCCTTTCCCAGGTGTTTGTGGTGGTGTTTTTCATTTGTTTGTTTGTTTAGTTTATTTTTTAAATTCTGTAGCTGTCTTAGGAGTCTGCAGCTGCTGCCCTGGAAGTCAACAATGAAAGATTCTACTGAATGCTCCACACAGTGAGAAAACAAACCAACAACACAAGAAGCAGTGCTTAACTGTACCACTAGGCTATAATAAGTTAAAAAAATACTATACAAGATAGCATAATGAAGTTGGAGCGATGCAATTGGAGTGATACAGTTGTGTAACTGACACACGGATGCCCCTGGGGACAGTTTCCTTGAAGATCAGTGTGTTTGATACTGAGCAAGAAAAAGAGATTTCTTAGGATGTTCACCAGTGAACATGTTGTCTACAAGCAACAGAAGCACAGAATAAATTGTGTTGGAAGAAACCTCTAGAAGTCACTTTATCCAACCCACTGCTCAACTCCAATAATTACATTGAAGTTAATTTATGCAGTAATTAAAATATCTGAGTGTATGAGTAATGTAACTGAAAAATAGTGTGTCACATGACTGCTGGAATTCTAAATAGCCCACACTGTAGAATGATAGATTTGTGTTTTTTTTTCCACAAGCATAAAAAGCATTAATTTCATCATGTGAACATACTCCATTCCTGATATACTTCAAAATCTGTAGAAACTGGTTAATTACCGTCGTTTACTTCAGTAAGAGACTACTTCTGTTGACTAAGACAGTCATAAAGCAGTGTAATTTTCTTATTCTTCACAGCTGATTCTTCAAGTACAACCACTACATCTTCCACACACCCCTTTATTTTTTCTTATTTGGCTTGGTGAAAATGCATGTTATTTAAGCATACCCCATGAAGAAAGGAACTCTTCACCAAAATGCCAATCTGCTTGTGCTTATCTCCTGCAGTTGCAAATTGCTACCTACCCAGCATGGACAGAAAAGCTTCTACCTCATTTTCTCATTACCTTTTTCTATCTCCCTGAATATGTTTTCATTGCAAAAGAAACTTCTGCTTGCAAAATATTTGATTAAACAGCAAGAGCATGGAGCTATCTTGTAAGTGAAGCTCTGTCAGTGTTTGTTTTGTGCCCTCTAGATGAGCAGTTAATCTGCCAAGTCTTTTAGTATATGTATTCTTTGACCTTTGCTCTCCTCCTCCCTGCCTTTCCCAGGAGGATTAGTTTTGCAAAGGGCATAACTTCCATCGGCTGTGTTTTTAACAGCCCCACACTCTCTAGAGTAGATGGTTTTCTGTCACTGCCAGTTAGCAATTGAAATGGACTGACTATCTCAGCATCCAGGCAGCTGCTTAAATTGTTTCTGGTTTGAAGGTGGATTTGAATAAATTTCAGATTGTATTAAGTCAACTGAAATGAAACCATTTGATCTACAATTCAAAATTTTGCAATGCTTTTAATATTCACTTTAACTGACAAGCACTGATTTAAGTTTCCCTCATGCACTACCTTTTGCTAGCCAGACCGTCATGATTCTGAAGGATTAAAAATCCGGTTTAAATATCGAGGATTTTTTTCTCTTTTTCTATCAATAACCATAGCATTCATAAATTCCTGTCAAATGATAAAATTCAGTGTAGAGGGCAAGAGGGATAGATATTCATTGTTAGTGTGTATGGTAAATGAGCTGTAGAGACAGCAGTTAAGAAACAATTACTGCTAGATTTAAATTCAGCTGGCTGAATGTTCATGGGGGTTTCATAATGGGTTGCAAATTAGGTTCAACCATCTCTGAGTGAATACATTAATGTTTTCACTAAAAGCTGAGATTTTCAGTCTTGAGTAGGATAGCTGTATAGTATCCTGAAATGCAGGATAAAGAAGTTTAAAAAAATAGAGAGATAGAACGTGTCCATAAAGAAAAAAAGAAGCGGAAGGGGAGGGAAGAGGGGAGGGGAGGGAAGGGAGGGGAGGGGGGGGGGGGGAGAGGGGAGGGGGGAGGAGGGGGGAAGGGGGGAGGGTGAGAAGGGGGAGGGGAGGACACATTCCTGAGAAGATAACAAGGTGCAAGTGACCCCTGCAACTATGGCATTCAAAATATCTGTGGATGGCAAGTAGGAACACAATGAGGATGTTAAGGATGAGAACCCTAAAAATAGTTTTCTCAAGGAATATTTACTTAGCCTGAGAAGAAAAGGGCCTTAAGGTATAGCTATATTTCACTATTTCCTGATGAAGCAGTATCTATAGAGACAATTAAGATTTATTTAAAAAAAAACAAACCTGGCTTTGAAAAGGAAGTTTTAAAAACGTGGAAAGGGGCTGCATCATTTCCTGTCTGGATCTGATGGAATTATAGAGAAGAGTTATGTCTTCATAATTCCCAAGGGAAGGTACAACATCAATCACCAAGAAATACAAATTCTTAATAGTCCCTGTAGTCTTAATTAACCAACCAGACAAGATTATCTAGAAGCTGTGGAGAATGGCAATAAATACAGAAATATATAGCATTTTTAAGATGCACTATAAGCTTGTTTGATTAAAATGGAGTACAAAAGCTGACTATGTTATTGCAGCTTCTTAAGAGTACAGTGTGTTTTGCGCCAGACACAGGTACTGATCACTTAGCGCATCATTAACACTGGCAAGAGGAGACCAGCGAACAATTAGTGTTTATTAGCAGTTATCTTCCCTTTTAACTGCCCCCACACCCCCAGCCTCCCTTTTAAACATGTTTACCTCCTTTTAAAAGTCATTTTTTTTCATCCCAGGTGAGGTTCCTTTTTATGAGACGGGTCTTATTATTCCATGAGGAATAAGTGTGAGTTGTTGTTTGATATTATCATCATCAGAATCATTGCAACTGAGTAGGTAAAAACCTTTGCCTCTTAAATAATAGCTAAACACAAGCTAGCTAAAAACAATTTCAGGGCTAGGGGTACTATTAGCGTTGGGTTTCTGAGCAGGAAATTCCGTGGGCATCATTGACCAGTTGGTGCATCAGAAACCATAATGAATGCAGAAAACACACACTATGTATGACATTATTGTGGATGTAGATACAGAGTGCATCACCTTGACAGGTAGACATTTAACATGGACAATGTGAAATTTAGAAGGGCTCAAAAAAGTTAGGCCCCTTTGACCTTTTGTATGACTAGTCAAAAAGCAGATTGCTCTATATTACAACCTTTTAATCCCATTAGTCTCCACAAGAGAAGGCACAATACCTATCGTTTGTACCATAATAAATCCTTCATCCACCACCTGGCAGGCTTGAACTGCCTTGTATTGTGCTGACAGCTGTTTATTTTTTTTTTTTACTTGCTTTATAAAACAAATTTAACCTGAGTTTCCTTTCTTCTTTTTTTGCTCCCGTGTCTTTGTTTGCTAATCATCAAATGACTCAAGGACATCTGTAGAAACCTACAATCCCACACTGATACTTAAAATGTCTTAAATAAATCTTTCTCTGGAACACTTCTATGTGGTTTAAGGAAGATACTGATTGCTTAATACTAGAAGACACTATCTTGGAGGAAGAAAAGCATTGCCCCTTTGTGCAAGAAAAAAATCGAATGAAATATTTTTAAAAAGGTATTTTCTTCTCAGGGGCTTCTGTCACGAAGTGATGTATTTTTCTATACGTGTGTGTTTACCTATTTCCTTCTTTGTCTTATTTTCTACATAGTGACTTGTATATTGAGTGAGACACGGACTGCAAATGTGAATGTGCACACCTTACGGTGTTCACGGAAATAAAAATACTCAGAAAGTCTTATTCAGGCCCCGGGTTTCATTGTTGGACAGTCTTTGTGATTTGGCATTTGAGTTATTTAGATCAGAAAGGATTTGCATGCTCTTGCAAACTCTGTAACGGACGGGAATGAAAACACTTGGGTTCACTGCATACTGCCAAGGTGAGCTGGCTTTGTAAGCAGAGGATTGATCCAATCAGTGCACTGTACTGAGGGAAGAAGTGATTTGCGTTTCAGGTCATTCAAAAGCATGTAGCACTGAACGTCTGCAGCTGGGAAGGGACTTCTCTCCTTGATGAGTTTGTAGGTACAGAATGTGCAATCTGATTGCATTATCTTAGGTACACATTTTGTGCGGAAATACAGCCAGAATGAAGTCCTCTTCTATCTCATTCACTTGAACTGAGGGAGACTCAAATTCAAAGTGCTTGTCTACGGGTTCTGAAGCACAAATGTGTCGAGGAGGCTCAAATTACCCGGGAGAATGTCGTAGCCACTGGAATATTGTGTTTTAAGAGTTATCTCTGTCTCGTCTTGAAGGTGTGCCACTTAGCATGAATTATTAACTAATTACTGAAGAAGGGACTTGAACTTACCTCCTTACATGCCACAAGTACTCCCTGACCAGCAGATTATCAAATCAATTTATTGCTTGTCTATATCTATAGCCCAATGAATACATAAACAGAGTGTTTGAGTATCACTGGTGTTGCATTATATTTGACATGCTTAGCATCTACAAAGAGCTTTTTGTGTTATTTAAATGGTGGTGGCTGATATTCAGACCCAATACATACTATCCTTTCTGGTAATTGAGCACTGGGGCAGCATATGGACCACAGAGAGCAAGCGTAAGTAACTCTGCTAACACAGCACTCTTTAGGGCCACTTTTCCCACCTGCCTTATCTGACAAGTCTAATGAACAGGCCTGGCTGTGGGTTTTCAAATTTCTGTTTGTTCCTGATCTAATTCTGATGAAAGTACAGAGATGCTGGAGAGTGAGAAAAAAAAAAACCTAACTGGGTAACAGGTTTGTTTGTTTGTTTCATGCTTCTGCTTTTGAAATCTACATTTTTAAATGGCTATTAATATTATGCCCATATCACGCAGACCTTTTGGGTTGGTTATCTGTGCTCTTCCTGGGAGTAGAACAAGACAATTGCACTTACATTATGAAGAAGACAGGAAGACATTAGCCCCACCGAGTTTACATTACTGTTTTCCCCATATTATCAATATACATGGCCTTGATGAGATATATACCTGTTGCATAATGGTGACCTCTTCTTCAACAGAACTATCCTCAGGTAAAGGCAGCAGAGCCTTTTCAAAGATAGCAGTATACCAGGCAGCAGATGAAGGCTATAAGCAGAACCTACTCCTGAATGTGTCAATTGCGACCCAGCTTTTTATACAAGAGCCTTTCTTTTTTGTCCCCCCCATCCCTTCTTCAGGGACCGAAGCAAACACTGTTTGTTAAGTCCTTCCTCTTCCCCACAAAGCAAAGTAAACCACATTTACCTGGAAGGCCAAATTATGCACTCCTGAGTGATCACAGGTGGCCTCCTTCAGCTCCATGTCTCTAGTATGGACAGAAGAATTTTGGGTGAATGTGAAAAACTACTTGCAGCACAGAGCAATGGCAGCCAGCACCTGGTTAATCCATCCACAAGGTCGGTGAGAATCACTTGAAACCTTGTTAGCTGAAGGCACTCTCAGGTTGCTCCTGCTCATTTACAGCTCCACCTTCTTGCTTCCCTGGCACAGCCCCTTTAGGCCAGCGTGGGAAACTACATTCAGCATTTCTTGAGGCAAGAGGAAGACTTCTTTGGGTGAGCCTAAAGGCTTTCCTCACTTGCTTAGGGGAAAATACTCCCTACTTAGATCTTTGAGAGATCAACCTTTTCTTTTTTTTTTGTTGTTGGTTGGTGGTTTGTGGGGGTTTGTTTATTTGTTTGGTTTTTTTGTTAAGAACGATCCTCAAGTCACTATATCTCTAATGTTATTATGATATATAATATTTAGGAACTTCATCTAGCAAGAGAAAACAAAGGAAAATGAACTCAAACGAATATAGGTTGTGCGGTTTTGGTCGGCATGCCAAATCTCACGGAGTAGAGTGATTTAGTTATCTGTCCTAAGATTACTTATCTTTAACCTAAGGGTTTTCGAATACATTTCAGGCTTTATATACACAGTGTGGAAAATTTTATTTACTGGAACTATCATTTGGTTCTCTTATCCATGTTTTTGGCTGCTATGGACTTTGTATTTCCAGCTTGTTCTATATTCAGTGAAAATAGTAGCTCTATTGTCAGACTAATGTCAGATAGAATTTGACATTAGGTGCCTGAATCTGTGATTTTCTATGTGGGGTTTGGAAATTTGATGAATTTTGCATTATCCTCTTAAACAGCTGAAAATTATGTCCTCTTTTAAGAGTAAAGACAGAATGATGCTGACTTTATAATTTTGGTGCAAAGTTTCGTCCTCTGAATTATATTTTATGCTAGTAAATTCACAGGATACTGAAGGAAAAAAAACCTGCACATCCAAGACAAATCCTGAATCCACTACAGAAAGCATTAGATGTATCATTTCCCTGTGGAAAAATGATCTTATATTTAAATAAAAGGTGGGAACTCATTGACATTATTTTGTTAGAATCAGCCAGCAGTCTGATTTACAGCAAAATTTTTCCTATTTCTAACTAAGTACTTACATGAAGACATGGACTTTTGATAAATACAAAGGATATCACATCCTGTCATTTCAATTGTTAATAAGCATGGATGCCTGTTTTCCACTTATGTGATTTTTCCAGCTAAAGGAAAACATTAAAGAAGCACATTCCAAATTTTAGGGTGTTTTTACAGCATTAGACTAATGATGCTAGGCTGAAATGTATGTGTTGCCAGAGTTCCTATGACTAATAGCATGAAGCAAAATTTATAATAACTTAAGAGCTGCTTTCTAAAAATAGCACTAAGAAACTTTATATTCCTGCTCAGTATTTCTACATGAACTCTGGACCATCATTCTCTTAATTAGAGGAGGGCAAATCAAAAAGCCTAATTCTTTCAGTGACGTTCACAAATAAATGAGATTTTTTTTTCTAGTGTAAATATTACATGGGGAAAGTTTGTTCTCATTTGAATACATATATATGATTATGATTTTCTTGGCTGCTTCTCACTTCCTATTTTTAGTAATAGAAGTTTATTAATTTATTGCAAGAATGCCGCTGGTTTTGTTAGCAGGTCTGAGAATGTAGGAAAGGAATGTATTTTAGAATAGTAAAACAGCAATCTGGAAAAAAGAGATCAATAGCACAATAGGTATGCAAAACTACTTATATACATGAAGACTAAATGAAAAATTCATTTAAAATGTATTGTGTATCTTTACAACTTTGTAGGCAGCTGGCACAATAAACTACATATATGATGAAATGTAGAAAACATTTATTTACAAACTTGCTAAATTATTATTCCCCCCTAATCCAAGTTTTGTGTAGAACATTTATTTTCTTGGGTACTGACCTCAATACAGAGAGGTGTTTTCTGTCATTCCCCAGAAAATTATTAAGGAAGCAGAAATCTTGAACAACACCCCCCCAAAGTGTTTTCCTTGGATTCTAATGCAGGCAAGGGAAACCAAAGATCTTGCAAGCAGAAGAGGTTTACAACTGAGTTTTATGCTTTGAGATATATAAAAAACATTCCTATCTGTAGCGTAAAGTACAAGACAGTGTCTTACAAGCACTGGTAGTTTTGTGCTGACACTAGCCATCATTGTCTCCCATGGAATATACAGATGTCTAAACAATAAGTCACCTGAGTACTATGTCAAATATAACATCTTATTAACGAAAGAAAACCTTCCCACACCAGTGCTAAGTGCCATGAAAACCACAGGGATAGTATTCAGAACATTTCTGTGCTTCAGGTAACAACAAAGCAATGTTCAGTCTGTTCTCAAACTGTCATGCTGTCAGAGAGTTATTTTTGGTTACTATAAAATACTAATCAATAGCGCTGCTTACTACTGACACAGCAGGCAAATACATAGCCATATGGTTCTTAATAATTTGCTAGATGTGTAGAAAAGATGAGTAGGAGTATAAAGAAAGGTGAAGTATTCAAACGAGTAAGATTATTCTGCTTCTTTCATAGCAGAACTGCAAGAAGCTATTTCTTATTTTGGATTTATACAGTTGTTTAAAAATATTTTTTTCCTACAATTGATTATATTCAGTATTTATAGTTATGTTAATTTTACTGACCTGTGGTTTCTAGAAAATATGGTATAAAATTCAAAAGCTTTGAGATACTAAAACCTTGAACATTCTCTCTTATGTACCCTGGGTAACTGTGGCTTCAGACACAAAAAGAGCATTTTTTTTTCCATACAAAAAGGGCCAGGCCATAATGTGGGCAAAGCAGCTTCAATCCCAAATTAATGACAAAACACATGTAGATTTTCCAGACATGCTGTTATTCTGACAAAGAGCAACCACGATTTTCTATGTGAATTTTTTCTGAAACTGTTGATATCTTCATGATTAAAGCTATAAAACCAAAATAAAACAAAGAAACCAAGCCAATCACCCAAACCCAGAAAATACACACACAAAAAAAATCAAATGGAAAAGAAAAGGGAAAAAAAGCTTGAGTCATAGAGAAACTGAGCATGGACAGATAGTTTTTATTATTATTTCATATTATTGCTTAAATTTTCTCCTCAAAGGAAAGGTGAGTGAAAGAAAATCATTATCCTTCACAAATTGTTAGCAAGTAGACCAGTTGCTTTACTTTTTGCACTATATCCCAATATTTATTTAACCAGTCCTGCTTATCCCTCTGCTGACATGTCTGAGTGAAAAACGCCTTTCCATATTTGAAAAAACTTGGACCAAAAAGACATTATTTGTTGATATTTATAATCTCCAAGCCACAAGTGTTTGTACTATGGCCTGTTCAGTGTTTTACAATAATTTTCCTTAGGTTACCAATGTAAAAGAATAAAGGGAAGATGTTGTCTTCTGGGAAAGAAACACAGTTCTATGTGTATAAAATCATCCCTCAGCATGTTTTCCTTGTAAAGCCTTCCCTTGGGATATGTGTCCAGCTGAAATGTGGACCCCTAAACCTCCGTAAAAAAAAAATTATGTCTATACAGAGACAGTAAACACTATTAAAGAAACATTATGCATTTTTGCAGACATTTTTGTACATATGTTTTGTATATCTCACAAATCACTGATCTTAATTGAAGTGTTGTATTCCTTCATCTCAATTCTTTTGCTAAGATAAAAAATAATTTTTAAATCCTTTTGGAAAACTGAGTAAACTAGTGATGGTGGTGTGTGTGTAGACTGGTCAGCCTAGAGCACCTCACATCTGAGGCCTGGAATCTAGCCTGTTTGGAATACTTTGAATTCTTTCATAATGTATGCAGGAGAGCTTCTTTGCATTATAGATAAATTGTGGGGGGAAACCATTAGCATTTTCAGACTAATTATATGTTTTTGCGTGATGGCCTTTATGAAAATATACTGCTCCCACAGTTATGAGGTGGACAAGTGACCAGGTGCTACTGCCTTCTCTCCTAGGTTCTGCTATGAGTTCAGTCTTTGGTCCACACTTGTCACAGCCTCTTGCCCTCTAAATCTTCAGCTCCTGCTCTGTCTCCCAGATTTCCCTCCAAAATACTTTCAAAATCTGTGTGAATATCTGAGCAAAATAACTACCGAGAAAATTATTCCTTTCCTTGTTTTTCTGTGGCAGTAGAAACAAAACTTCTTTCAATGATTCCCAGTTGTTCTAAATTCATTCCTTGGCAGGAGGGAAACGCTAATGTAAAAGAAGTTCGTATTTAACAAATGCAATGAATTAAGGAGGAAAGTTTTCTTGGAGGAAATTCCAGGGCCTTCGAGGGCTATTGTATTTTACTTTGTGACAAATACCCATTACAAGACTAAACAGCAGGAGTCTGACAGCTGTTGATTCTCAGATATTGGCAAGAATGTCAGCAGACTTCAAAGACACCACCCCAAAGGGAGCTGACTTTCTGAGAAACAGAGGAAAAAAAAGGTATTATAACTTAATCATGCAAGACAGGCTAAGTAGATAAAAGTAACACTACACAGATGCTTCCATAGCACATTCATGTGAATAAAGAATGAAAACTAACAAAATGCAAAGCACAGAAGAAAGATGTACACTTACATAATAGGAAGGATTATTTCAAAGAATATTAACAGGGAACCTACTTAATTAGATTAGAAAGCTTATCTAAGTTCAATGACTTTCAGAAAGATTTTGGCCATCTGCAGGTGGGAACCTTTGCATGAACATAAGATCAGAGAAGTGCATTTAGGCTTACAAGGCTGAGCTGTTTTAATTTTCATTTTTGTCTTTATATATATATTGCATATATATATATATGATTGTCTTATATATATATGTGTGTGTATGTATATATATATATATATATGATTGTCTTATCAATCTAAAACATCTCCACAAAATGGATTATATTTGCATATATTTGTCTTATTTTGAGAAAAGAATTTATCAGTCTTTATCTCTCTGTCACTTGGAATGTTTCTCCTGTTTCTGTATAGAAATAAAACTGGCACCAATCTATAAAAGCCAGATGCAAAGATGAGCTGAAATGTTAACATGTCATATTTCCCTTGGGCAATAAGTTTAGGTTTTTTGCTTGTTCTCTTTTGGTTTAGTTAGTTTGTTTTTAATTCTGCCTGTTAAATTACACCTTCTGTGTGCTGGAAACCTTTCCAATACTACCTTTGGTCATTGCTTAGATGTGTTAATAAAGTTTACAGAGGGTGTAAAGACAACTGATTATTGCAGGAGACTTAAATAGGATGTAGTTTAGTTTTAGGCATGTGTGGAGACCCATTGGGTTTGTTTACTTGGTTGTTTTTTGTTGTATTTTGTACGTTATAATATCTTTGCATTTATATTCAGTGGGATGAAATGCCTTAGTCAACAAGACAACCAGTTACTGCTGATGGTGAAAACTAGACTTCTGAGGGAGGGCGGTGTACTGTGACACTGAGCTAGAAAGGTGAACACATGTTGCACTTTCTGTGAAAGCAGATATGGCAAAATAGATAGAAATTGATTTATAATTGTGATATAAGGAGGAAATCCAAGTTCTTTCTGTAGTGATCACTGTGGTGTGGCTGGCATATGCAAGGCTTTATATACAAAGGCTGTGCCCGAGTTCATACCCGGAATGTTTAGTTGAGGTAATCTCCCAGTCCCTATCTGTGCAGATGGGAGTGGACTAATTTGTGACAAATCACTGAATTCCTAGCTTGTTTTGTCTCAGAGTAGCTGCCTAATTGGTCCTGGATCTCTCCATGTGCTGATTCCCTGCGGCGCCCAGGTTTAACCCGGCATTTCCTGCAGGGCTGAGGCTAGTGAGTAACTATGAGCACCTCGGGATGCGTCCATTAGCACCCTATGCTAATGAAGCTTCCCTGGGCAGCTGCCACAGCAGGGAAAGGAGATGACCAAAATGTGCATATATGAGAAAATTTGAAACTGTTCCTGCGTATGCAGGGATAGTAAAGTATGATAGTCTTTTGTGTATAGCTAAGAGAGAGTATATCTCACAGGTACTTAAAAGTAGCCCAAGGCTGCAAATGCATGATCTATTCGCTGGAGTATTGGTCCTGCTAGTGGGACTGAGCAAGGCACTTGTAATACTAGTAGGATGACAGAGCTCTAAGAATTCACTTCTGTGAGTTTCATCTGATCCAAAGAAGATGACATTGCAACACTTACAGTGAGGAATCCTGCATCATCTACGCAGAATGATAGAATGGTCCGGGTTGCGAGGGGCCTTTATAAGGTCCTCTAGTCCAACACCCTCTGCAGTAAGCAGGGAAATCCTCAACTAGATCAGGCTGCCCAGAGTCCTATCGAGCCTCACCGACAGTCCTGTTTGAAAGATTCAGTTTCCCACATAAGTACTACCCTCTTCATGCAAAAGGTCACTGTATTTTTTAATTTTTTTTTTTGTTTTTAACTAGCACTTCATCTGTAACTGTCTGTACAGCTCCAGAAGCAAGATTTTCTGTTATAGAACAATGTTTATTATTTTTACTTGTTTAACTGTATCATGTGATTGTTCCTGTTATGACCCAAGCACAGATACTTACCTACTTCCTGAAGTGTTTTTTACATATGTAGATAAAATGGTCCTGCACTGAACTGCCAATTCAATATAAGCTAAAGTATGGTAGCTGTATGAACAGAAATAAGTGTTTTTCTTACAATAAAATTATTTCAAAAGGACTGAAAAGAGGGCAGACATGAACCAGAAATCTCTGTCTACAAGAAAAATCTATACACATAAAACAACATTTATTTTTCAGTGATTATTGCTTTCCTGACAACAGTGTTTCTGGAGCTTGGAACTGCAGGAGGACATTGATATGGAGGAGCTTAAACAAGCCAGTGGGAATTCGCACTGGAGAATGAAGAGGACATCATGTGAAGCGCTGTGCTTATACTCCTTTACATTTAATTATAAATCACTCATTGATATTATTGGTAATTTAGAAACTGAATATGCAGTGCTCAGTGTAGTTCCCTTTAGAGATGCTCATTATGCAGGGAGCATATGCTATAAAAAAAAATAGCTTGTTCTACTTCAAGAACTCTACTGACTCTGGGCTGGCACCAGCACAGTAAATTTAAACTTTTTAACACATAACTGTAAACTTACCTGCAATCCAAAATACCTGGATTTAAAACCCGACATAACTGTGAGAGATTTAACCTCAGTCTCTCTGTAAGACCATCTACCTTTCTTTTTACCCATCTACTGGTTCATCTGGTTTTGCTTACTGTCAATTCATTGTGGTTATGTTACAAAGTAACAGAGCTAAAGATTGCTCCCTAATTTACTACTCTAACCAGGACCTCCAGCTTCCATTCCTCCAACCTCAGAGCTTCCTTACTAACACAAGAACTGTGGTAGGAAGAAGAGTAATAGGGTGCATGCCACCTTAAGTACCTTTCATCTGGTGTACTAGTACTAGAAAGTACTTTTCATCCAGTACATGTAACAAACTCTATCTCATGTGAACTGTGCAAGTGTTTCAAGACAAAGAAAGATCTTGGACTTAATTAGACTAAAGAACTATACTACTACAAGACCTTTTTGAGTAAATGTCTTTGTCTTGGGTGTTTGTGTTTGGTTTTTGTTTGTTTGGTTGTTGTTTTTTTTTTGCTTGACTAATATTTATAGAGATTGATACTTCCTCTGAGGGGGTGGAAAGTACACTACTCATACATCTTCGTTAAACAATACTACTTTGAAACATGTCTCAAGTTCACTGGAATGAATGACTGAAGCAGGGCAAAAACATACTGTGGCTTTAAGTAAATATTCCATATGTCTACATCAATAATAAAACTCCAAAAATGAGCCAAATATGGAGAATTTGGTCTTTGAGACAAACAAGGTTAATATAACCTCTGGACTTGAAGTGACTGAGCTAAACCTGTCCCCCAGGCTGGTTTCACATGTGTACTAGAGATGATACAAAGTCTCTCTGCTTGATGCAATGGGATCACCCAGCGTGATGCTGTTAAAGGTCATCTCAGTAGCATGGAATGCAGTTTAAAAGAAATAAGAACTCTATCACCTCCCTGGGCAGTCCATTTCAATGGCCAATCACTCTTTCTATGAAGAACTTCTTGCTAACATCCAGCCTAAACCTCCCCTGGTGCAGCTTGAGACTCTGTCCTCTTGTTCTGCTATAGGTTGCCTGGGAGAAGAGACCAACCCCCACCTGGCTACAACCTCCCTTCAGGTAGACAGCAATGAGGTCTCCCCTGAGCCTCCTCTTCTCCAGGCTAAGCAACCCCAGCTCCCTGAGCCTCTTCTCACAGGGCTTGTGCTCCAAACTCCTCACCAGCTTTGTTGCCCTTCTCTGGACACGCTCCAGCAACTTAACATCTTTCCTAAACTGAGGGGCCCAGAACTGGACACAAGACTCAAGGTGTGGCCTAACCAGTGCTGAGTACAGGGGGAGAATGACCTCCCTGCTCCTGCTTGCCACACTATTCCTGGTGCAGGCCAGGATGCCACTGGCCTTCTTGGCTGCCTGGGCACACTGCAGGCTCATGTTCAGCCTACTGTCAACCAGTATCACAGTATTGCCAAGGTTGGAAGAGACCTCAAAAGATCATCGAGTCCAACCTGTCACCACAGACCTCATGACTAGACCATGGCACCAAGTGCCATGTCCAGTCCCCTCTTGAACACCTCCAGGGACGGTGACTCCACCACCTCCCTGGGCAGCCCATTCCAATGGTGAATGACTCTCTCTGTGAAGAACTTCCTCCTCATCTTGAGCCTAAACTTCCCCTGGTGCAGCTTGAGAATGTGTCCTCTTGTTCTGGTGCTGGTTGCTAGAGAGAAGAGACTAACCCCTTCCTGGCTACAAGCACCTTTCAGGTAGTTGTAGAGAGCAATGAGGTCTCCTCTGACCCTCCTTTTCTCCAGGCTAAACAACCCCAGCTCCCTCAGCCTCTCCTCATAGGGCTTGTGCTCAAGGCCTCTCACCAGCCTTGTTGCCCTTCTCTGGACACGTTCAAGTGTCTTGATGTCCTTCCCCAGGTCCCCCAGGTCCCTCTCTTCCTGGCTGCTCTCCAGTCACTCTGACCCCAGCCTGTAGCACTGCATGGGGTTGTTGTGGCCAATGTGTAGAACCCGGCACATAGATGTGTTCAATCTCATGCCGTTGGACTCTGCCCATCTGTCCAGCCTGTCAAGGTCCCTCTGCAGAGCTCTCCTACTCTCTAACACATCAACACCTGCTCCCAGCTTGGTGTCATCTGCTAATTTACTGATGATGGACTCAATGCCCTCATCCAGATCATCAATAAAGATGTTAAAGAGCATGGGGCCCAGCACTGATCCTTGGGGCACACCACTAGTGACAGGCTGCCAGCTGGATGTGGCACCATTCACCACCACTCTCTGGGCTCGGCCCTCCAGCCAGTTCCTAACCCAACGCAGTGTGCTCCTGTCCAAGCCACAGGCTGCCAGCTTGGCCAGGAGTTTGCTGTGGGGGACGGTGTCAAAGGCCTTGCATAGGTCCAGGTAGACTACATCCACAGCCTTCTCCACATCCACCAGGCAGCTCACCTGATCATAGAAAGAGATCAGGTTGTTCAGGCAGGACCTGCCCTTCCTAAATCCATGCTGGCTGGGCCTGATCCCTTATCCATCCTGTAAGTGCTGTGTGATTGCACTCAGGATGACCTGTTCCATAATCTTGCCTGGCACTGAGGTCAGGCTGACAGGTCTGGAATTCCCTGGCTCCTCCTTCCGGCCTTTCTTGTGGATGGGCATCACATTGGCCAGCTTCCAGTCATCTGGGACCTCTCCAGTGAGCCAGGACTGTTGAAAAATGAAGGAGAGCATCTGCCAGCTCTCTCAGCACCCTAGGATGAATCCTATCTGGTCCCATGGACTTATGGGGATCCAAGTGGCTAAGGAGGTCTCTAATTACTTCCTCCTGGATCACAGGGGAACTATACTCCCTGGCTCCATCTGCCAGCTCAGGAGGCCAGTTGTCTGGAAGACAACCTATCCTGCTATTAAAAATGGAGGGAAAGAAAGTGTTAAGTATCTCTGCCTTTTCCTCATCTTTTGTTACTCTGTTCTCCTCCATGTTCACCAAGGAGTGGAGGTTGTCCTTGCCCCTCCTATTGGTATTAATATATTTATAGAAGGATTTTTAGTTGTCTTTCACAGCAGAGGCCAATATAAGCTCTAAATGAGCTTTTGCCTCTCTAATGTTTTTCCTACATGACCTAACAACATCCTTAAACATTCCGTGGTTTACTTCACCTTTCTTCCAAAGAGGATACACCCTCTTTTTTTCCCTTAATTCACCCAGAAGTTCATTGCCCATTCAGGCTGGCCATCTACCCTGGTGGCTCATCTTCCAGCACACTGGCACAGACTGTTCCTGAGCCTTAAAGAATTCTTCCTTGAAGTAGGTCCTGCTCTCCTGGACCCCTTTGTTTTTAGGGTCTCTCTCCCAAGGAGCCTTCTGAGTTAGTTCCTTAAGTAACCTGAAGTCCGCCCTCCAGAAGTCCAGAGTGGAGGTTTTGTTGCTGTCTCTCTTAGCTTGGCTGCATATTGAAAACTCAATTATCTCATGGTTGCTGGACCCTAGACAGCCTCTCAGCTGTCTCAGATGAGCATCTCAGGGATTGCTTGGCCTAGCAAACAGTTTTGGGAAGCTTTATATTGCTCCAGCATCCCATTAGGGTTGCTCAGACCACCTCTCCAAGATTACATGAACCAATGTTGGAGCATGGAGAGGTTTATTTCCTGTGTGCTTGCAGCAGGACCAATTCACCTATCCCCATCACCAAGGTTTCTTTGTTAAACAGTCCAATTGCTCTTGCAAGATGTCAAGCCTGAAGTTACATCTAAGATAAAAAAACCCATGCTCTAAGCACTGTTTAGTATGCGGAGTTGCAGTCTCTTTTGCAGATTGTGTTTAAATATGCTTCCAACAACAACAAAAATCCAAATGAACAAAATCAAACCAAACCCACCAACCAACCAATAAATTTCCAAAGCTTCAACTTTTCATGATTATTGTTATGTTTCCATATTGCAGGGTGTATGTACCTCTTCAGCTCAATGTTTTCTAACCTAGTGACCTTTTAATATTTCTTAAATATACTGCTAGGTAAAGCAACCTAATAATAAAGCTGATGTAAACTTGTGGTGGGTTAGCCCATCCTGAGAGGGGGGTAGGGCTTGTGAGAGCCCTGCTCTCCCCGGGGATTAAGGAAACCTGATCCAGGTGGACTTGGTTCCTTCCTTCCCTGCCCTGGGAAACCGAGTTAATCTGTCCCACTCCCCTTTCCTGTCTAGTAAATCTATAAAGGGGAGGGTACAGTGACATTTTCCCTCTCTTTTGCTCCTTCCTCACCTGGGCAAGAGGACCAAGAGTCACTGCTGGCTTCCTGGTTCTCTGCCACATGGTCAGGCCTGGTCTTTCTCCCTGCCGCATCCCTGTTTCCTCAAAGGACTGTTGGTTTTGTATATCTCCCTATTCATCCTTGTTCCTTACCCTTGTGCACCCTTTCCTGTTTTGTATATATATATATATATATATATTGCTTGTTTGTTTGTTTTGTTTAAAGAAAAAAAAATTTACCTCTGTACTTCCACACCAACTCCAAATTATTTTTTGGTAGATTTGCCTCCTCCTCTTTTTCCTTATGCCCCTTTCTTTCCTCTTTTTCCCCCCTTCCCTTATTTTTTTCCCTATTCTTTCCCCTTCCCTTTTTTCTTCTATCGGGAGAGATGAAGGGGGAGCGGGAGAGGAGTTCTCAGTCTTGCCCCCATCTGATCTCTTAAATCCCAGTTAAGGCTCAAACCACAACAAACCTGAAGACAAATTATCTATATGTTTCTGGCAGACAAGGACATTTATCCCACTTCAATTACAAGTTAATTTTTCTCCTAACTTTTTCAACAACAGAGCTGCTCTTGCTCACTCATCCACCTGGATCCAAGGACTGATGACACAACATTATTGCAAAAGAATTAGTTAGTCCACAAGAGACCCCACCTCAAATATTATGTCCAGTTCTGGTGTTCCCATGATAAGAAGGACACAGAGCTGTTTGAGTTCTTCCACAGAAGGGCCACAAGGGTGATCCAAGGGATGGAACACCTCTTCTATGAGGATAGGCTGAGGTGGCTGGGGTTAGTTCAGCCTAGAGAAGAGAAGACATCAGGGTGACCTTATAGGTGCTTTCCAATAGTTTTTCATAAGAGTGTTTAGAGATAGGACATGGAGGAATGGTCTTAAGCTGAGGGATAATAGGTTTAGACTGGTTATTATAAGTTCTTCACTACCGGGGTGGTGGGACTCTGGATTAAGTTGCCCAGGGAGGTTGCAGATGCCCCCTCCCTGGGGGTGTTCAAGACCAGGTTGGATGAAGCCTTGAGCAGATGAGTCTAGATGAGAGGCATCCCTGGCCAAGGGCAGGGAGGTTGGAGTAGATGATCTCTAAGGTCCCTTTCAATCTAAGACATTCCATGATCAATCTTACACTAGAAACTCCTCTGTAATTTGTCAGCAGATATTGCTGAAAACAGAGAAATCTTTTTTTCACTCTAGTCTTCTGATCCCCTGTATTCATGAAGTTCCTTTTAATTTTGGCATATCTCATTAAAGGTTGTGATTTATTTGCAAGTCTTTAAATTCCATATACTGTGACTCATATAGGTCTACAGGGTTCTTGAAGGCTACTAGTGTATAAATCAAATCTTCTGAAGAATTAATAAAGGAAGGAGAGTACAATAAAATCAATCTCTAACACTTCCAGGCTCCATTTCCAAATCAGAACCCCATATTCAATCATACCACAGTGGGATAGGACTGGGACATATCTAATATGAGATGAGGTTGCAGATGAGGTTGCTAAGCCCCTCTCTATTATATTCCAAAAGTCATGGCAGTCTGGGGGAAGTCCCCACAGACTGGAAAAGGGCAAACATTGCTCCCATTTTCAAAAAGGGTAAGAAGGAGGAACCAGGGAACTACAGGCCGGTCAGTCTCACCTCTGTGCCCGGAAAGATCATGGAGCAGATCCTCCTGGAGGCACTACTGACTCAGAAGAATAGTGAAGAGGTGACTGGGAACAGTCAGCATGGCTTTGCCAAGGGCAAATCCTGCCTGACAAACCTGGTGGCCTTCTATGAACAGGTGACAACATTAATAGATGAAGGGCGAGCAACTGATGTCGTTTACCTGGACCTGAGCAAAGCCTTCAACACTGTCCTGCACCGCATCCTGGTCTCCAAGCTGGTGAAGCATGGGTTTTGATGGATGGACCACTAGATGGATAAAGAACTGGCTTGATGGCAATCCCAGGCACAAATACAGGCTGGGCAGTGATTGGCTGGAGAGCAGCCCTGAGGAGAGAGACTTGGGGGTGCTGGCGGACGAGAAGCTCAACAGGAGCTCTCAATTTGCACTTGCAGCCCGGAAAGCCAATCAGATCCTGGGCTGCATCAAGAGAAGTGTGGCCAGCAGGTCAAGGGAGGTGATTCTCCCCCTCTACTCAGCCCTGGTGAGACCCCACCTGGAGTACTGCGTCCAGTTCTGGAGCCCCTATTACAAGAGGGATCTGGAGGTGCTGGAGGGTGTCCAGAGAAGGGCCACGAGGATGATCAGAGGGCTGGAGCACCTCTCCTATGAGGACAGACTGAAGGAGTTGGGGCTGTTCAGTCTGGAGAAGAGAAGGCTCCAAGGTGATCTAATTGTGGCCTTCCAGTATCTGAAGGGGGCCTCCAAGAAGGCTGGGGAAGGACTTCTCAGGCTATCAGGGAGTGATAGGACTAGGGGGAATGGAATGAAGCTGGAGGTGGGGAGATTCAGGCTGGACATGAGGAGGAAGTTCTTCACCATGAGAGTGGTGAAGGCCTGGAATGGGTTGTCCAGGGAGGTGGTTGAGGCCCCATCCCTGGAAGTGTTTAAGCCCAGGCTGGATGAGGCTCTGGCCAGCCTGATCTAGTGCAGGGAGTCCCTGCCCATGGCAGAGGGGTTGGAACTAGATGATCCTTGTGGTCCCTTCCAACCCTGGCTGATACTATGATACTATGATAATACATATGAGTAACATGTTGCTTAAAATTAAGCAGTGCTGGAAAAATGCAATTATTTGCCATTGTACTAAAAAGTAAAGAATTAATTTCAAAACAGGAAGAAATGGTAACCATGCAGTTGAGCAAGGTGTTCTAGTTAATTATGGAAGATAATGAGAAAAAGATCTTGTGTGCCAGAAAACAAGCAAATGTCAACTGAATAGTGAAAGCCATGTGAAAAAAACCCCAACCCTAGATAAATAGAATGACACATCTGCCTATAACTACTCTAAAAGTACTTGCTACTTCCTTTTCCATTCTTGTTTTGTGGCCTTTTCTCCTGTGAACAAATTGCCCATTGACACCCTGGACTTGCTAACTACTGTCTAAGTTGGAGCCTCTATCAGGAAATCTGACTCCTCAGGCCAGCATAAAAAAGAAGTTAAATGCATGACACACAGGTTTGTGGCTGACTACCCAGCTCTTCAAGGAGCAGCTCTAATTATTCATGATGGATTATTCATTTTACAAAGCTTTACACTTAAGTACTTTAAAGCATATTCAAAAATTCCACTGGACACAAATTACCTTGCAGAGCTGCCCTGCCCCCACAATACATGAGATTAATATCAAACTGGTGTGTGGGAATTGTATTACAGTCCCGGCAGCGACTGAGAAGTAGCAAAGGTCAAGGGCACTCTCTGACCCCTTTCTTTCTTGGAGGGGGAATAAGCTCCAATAAATTATCTCATTCTAAGCAGATGAGTAGCATCTGTAGCAGAAATTCATTATATGCATGGTGTTCTCTAGACAGGCCATACAACGGAGAGCAGGAAGCCTCCGTTTATTCAAAAGTGATACTGTAGTTAACATTGGTGTTTTGATCTGTCTTTGAAGTTTGCCTGTAGTGATAGGAGAAGAGGCAATGGTTTAAAATTGGAGAAGAGTAGCTTTAGAATGGATATTAGGAACAAGTTCTTTACCATGACACTGGAATAGGTTGTCCAGGGAGGTAGCACAGACACCATCCCTGGAGATATTCAAGGTGAGGCTTGACAATGCTCTGAGCACCCTAATCCAACAGGGGGTTGGAGCAGACATCCTTTGGAGGTCCCTTCTAACCCAAACCATTTAATGATTCTGTGAACATAAGCATATATAAAAGAAGTATGTGATTATTCATAGATAATGACCTCACTCCCTGGCAAAATAACAGATAAAAATATTTGGTCCATGCATATAGACAGATGCATTTCAACAACATTTCCTGCCAAGAGTCGAAGTTTGACTTGACACAGTGATGGCTTTCCCCACTGCCTGTGCGTGACCATCCCTGGTCCTACCTCCTCTGCAGAGACACAGCAGCAGCCAACTTCCTGCTCACCTCCTCCTCTGCTGGCACAGAAAGGCCCCTTCTGTTTTGCCATGGTATCTCCTCCTTGAGTTAACTGTGCTCTTCCAGCACATATATGATATCATATTTTAGCTTTTTTATATATGTAGTCTCATCTTTGTCAGTAAAATGATTAATTAGTACTATTAGTACTACTACTATTATTATTATTATTGATTGTATTTTATTTAGACACATAGAATAACCCACTTGCCTATGAAATCATCATCTTACTCAGTGTCTTGGATCACATTGACAAACATTATATTATCACCCTACATCATATTCAAACTTTCAGTTTTCACCTTTAAGCCATTGATAATATTGAAGCTATTAACTCTCTCTTATGTCTTCTACTTTTATCCCTCAAGTATCCCACACAGGTGATTATTTGGTTTTCATATTATTTTCATTTCACCTTTTCTTTTTTGAATTTCTTTCTCTGCCTCTCAAGTTCCCAACTCTTGCTCTGGTGCTTTCTAGGCTTCAAAAATTTTCAAAATTTCTGTCCGTAAGCAGTTCCCTTCAAGTGTCTCTAGAGGTTGTTTAGCCAGAAATCTTTCTCACTGTTGCTTTTCTTACTTCTGGTTGCTCTTTCCACTGAGTTCCATCAAAACTTTGGTTTACATTGCTGATACATTAATTTACAGTGTGACAGTTAGCATGACTGGAGGACACAATTTTTGGTTCTTACCCTTTGTACTTTGGCTGCTTACAGTACACAGAATGAAAAATGTAAGCTTAATACTGATAATGGGAAGACATCTAATCCTGATCCTCATTATGGATCAGCTGGCTCACAAGAATAATGAGAAAAACCTCAGGCAGGATTTGTCTTTTGCACTGAAAAATCATCAGTTTTCAAAGTGCATGTGCGTTCAATTAGATTTAGATGAAATTGACCTGTAAACTCGAAAGTTAAAATGAGGAAAGGCATTTTGAGCCACTGAGCCGGCGGGCCAGGCAGGCAGCAGTCTCATCTTGTGTGAAGCTATAAGGCTCAGGCGCTAGTCCGTACCTTCAGGTGAGCTCTGCCCTGGGGGCAGCTTTTCTGTCTCCAGGAGGATGGTTGTGTTTAGTTGTACGTACAGATGCATTAACCGTTTGACACTATACCAGATAGACTTGTATACGAGCATCCATGACTGGTGTATGCAGTTTAATAACATCTATATTTCTTTGCGCATCTGTAGATGGAGTCTTGCACTGTGAACAGGTCTGTTCAGCGCTTGATGGCAGTATTTGCATTGGGTTCTAGCGCCAGTAACTCCATGTGCTCTGGGCAGTTTTTGCTGCCTGGAGAGCAGGGGTTGGGGAAGGAGGGGAAAGAGAGAAGCACAGAGGAAGAGGACGGGAAGGAGGGTAGGTATGACCTACTCTTTTCAATCCTATTACCACAGTTGTTAGACACAGTTTTGCTTTTAATATGTAATTTTCCTATTTATTGTAGGCTTTCTGCCTCAGGAGCTCTCACAGACCCTATCTGCTCAATCTCAGGACAAAAGTCAAGTGAGTAGTTATGTGAAATCCAACACAGCGCAGCTGATAACATTGATCTGCGTTGTTTTGGTTAGAAGAGATTGTAGGATACTTATAATAGCATTATCTTCCAATAATTACTGCCTTCATGAGGCTACAATGTCTCACCAGTGGCTGAAGTGCTTGGCAACTTGCTGGTGCTGCAAAATATCTCTAAACAGGTGAGTAGGTGAGAGCAGTCCCCAAGTGCAAAGAGAGGCAGACTCCTGCACCACTTACTGCTGTCCTGACACAGGTAAAACCTTTGGAAATGGTTACCTGAGGCTGCCTATCCTGTACAGATAACTGAGGCAATCCCCTGCTAATACTGCACACAAGTATCAGAGGTATAAAGGTGGCAAGAAGCAGTTTTGGAGAGATTGGCAAGTGTACTCTAGCTCAATGTAAGTGTTGCAGCCAAGAAGAACACATAAAGTACTTTGGCATATGAATACTGATATCTGAATTCACCCCCTTCTGTGTTCTGAAAATTGCAGGCTATGGCATATTTCCAGTCTTACCCTACTATGAAATAATATTTCTGGAAATGCCTTCTGGTTTTCATTTTGTTTTGTTTTGGTTGTTTGTTTTTAGTAAAAGCTGCATTCTGGTGCTCTGGTGAAACTGTGAAATGACAGGTATCTATTCTGGGTAGATGCTTTTGCAATCAGCATCTGCACTGGATTAGATCAAGAAAAAATATTTTAGGGTACCCACCCAAATTTTGTTTTGCTTTTTCCTACTTGTTTCTGAAAAGAACAGTTGCTGGTCTCATCAGCTTTGAGTATGCAGTAAAATCACATTATAGCATGGCTTTTCTCAGGATGATTTCAACTGGATTTTTGTTCTAAGAAATAAAGTCAGGAAGTAAAAGAAAGTCACATGAGAAAAACTCAGTCACTCAGTTGCCCTCAAATGATGAGAGAAGTCCTCAGGTGGTGTAGAGCAACATAAATTTATATTGCCTATTTTTACCAACTGTGGATGTGATCTGTCAAGTAATTAATTTAGAGACGAATTTGGGGACTTTTCACATCTGATTGAGTAAATTTCCACCTGTTTTCATTTGAAAAAAAAAAAAAAAAAAAAGAAAAGCCAAACCAGAAAATTTACCCTCTCTCTACATGGTAAGTTCATTCTCCTTGTTGTAGTTGATGTTTTTATCCAGCTGAGTTATTCCCCTGTCCCCTTGAAATGTTCTGTGATAAATTAATAATTTATGCTAAGTAAAGCAATACTTCTGGGAGTTGGGGGTTGAACTAATCAAAACTCAGAAGTTGCAGGGCCCATTGAAAACATTTGCTGAAACCACCATGGCTCCAGGAGATATTAGAATGTGCTTGTTTGTGTGTATTTGGGGAGGGAGGGGAGTTTCAGCCCCTTTTACTTTCCCAATGGAATCATTAACAATGGCAGGATTTAGAAAGACATCAATTCACTGAGCAATCTTGCTCAGTGCCAGAATAGTTTGGAAACTGAAATTACCTTCCATGGAAATTTCTAAAAATGCTACCTGTGCTGGGAAAAGGGAAACAGCTATACCAGCACCTCCTGTAGCATGAAGACTTTTAGGATCTTTGTTTAGTAGTGATTACAGTTTTTTTAGGATATGGTTGTGGAGGTTTTTCACTATTTTTTTTGGGAGTCCACACTGTGGGCTTCTTGACTTAGCTATATCTCTCCCATGGAGAGGGTTAGCTGTTCTGAAAATTACAGCTGAGCTTCTCTCCAGCCCTCACTAGCTAGAAGGGCAATGATATCACACCAGAACTGCAGTTCATGGTGGCCCAAGTGCCTTAGGCTGTTGAGCCTAGAGAGAGCAGAAGCCTGCCTGTTTTGTTTGACTAAGACAATTCAATATTTTAGTTTTCACAGGCTGCATTTTAAAATATCTTATGAAACACCATTTCCAATAGACACTTACAGACTATTGTTTTAAATACGCGGGTCTATTTTTGGTGACATCAGAAGGACAACACTGTAACAGAGGCCCCTGTTTTCTCCCTAGGAACCACTTTTGAAAAGTGGATTATTGCTCCATGCTGGAGCTTTAATGACAATGGTCATTGTGATACACACCTACATAGATTACTAAGACTGCATTCCACATTTATTCTCTCATGTTTCATTTAATCTTTTCTTGCAGTCCTCCCTAGCGATGATCTTGAAGGTCTCCTCCAACCTGGTCTATTCTATGCTATTCTATTCTACATAGCCAAGGCCCTGAGCTGCCTTTAAAGGCCAGTTGTTACAGCTTCTGAGCTGTCCTGGCATCCTGAGGTACAGATGCGTTATAAGGGTCAACTGCAAAATAAAGATAGGTGTGTAGTGAATATGCTGAGGGTGACTAGAAATGATATGAAACTTTTTGTGAAATGCAGCACATTTTCTTGCTTCAGTCAACTGTTTCGCTTTATATTAAAACACCAGCTCCCATCCCAGCCTTGCTCCCTCCCCGAGACTCCAAATCACAGAAAATACAAAGCTGCTCACTAAGAAAACTAAGCCAAAGCAAAGCAAACCATTTCAAGAAATTCAAAATCAGTTCAAGGAAGATGTTGAGTTGTGATTCTGTGAAAACAAAGCAAAGCAAACCAATGCTCCAGCAGCTAAAGAATTGTTTGGGTACCACCAGATGGTGCTCCAGAGTATGTAATGCTATTTTAAGCAGAAATACCTGTTGCTTTTTTTACAGTAGAAAAGGATGTTGGGTGGAGTGTCCCATTACCTTCTTGAGTGCAAGAATGATCATGACTTGATTTGCATTATACAAAGCTCCCACTAATTTAATTTAAAGGCCACTAGAAATTGGCTGTGAGTTTTCAAACATCTTCTGGGGATGAGGGAGTGTTTTCTTGTGTATTTGGATAAATTTATTTACTCTAGCTCAGATACTCTTTAGTGCCTCTAGGAAGTATTTTTTAAAAAATAATTATTTAAAATAAATAAACAAAAAACCTCAAGCCTCTGGAAGCTGGAATATTTGCAGTGCTGAAATAGTTCTTTGTTTTTCTGCTTTTCGTGGATAGAAAGTGATCTACATAACTGTAATTTTACATGGTAATTAAAAAAATATATTTGCTTTGTTTAGCTTCCGAATTTGCACAGAGAAGAGCATAAACCAACATCCAAGAAGCTGAAAATTTTGTCTCACCTGCCAGTTAAAAACTTATTTGGATCACTAGGAAGCAGTCACGTTCTTGCAACAGCCCTTCACTGTTTCTCAGCACATTTATACAACCAAGACAGGGCTTTTCTCCATACAAGGGAAGTCATCATCTAAAGGTATCCTTAGCTGCCTGGTTAATTGAGTTTTATAGATTTTCTTTAATCTTGGGTTTTTAAAGGAGTTGCAGTGTGGTTGAGAGCCTGGTCCAAATGTTGAGATAAATTTCTGATCTTAAACTGGATAAGGGTTTTAAACTGTGTCAGAAATGTCCATCCCAGATCTTTGGTTTTTACAGCAGTCAATTCAAAATCCTGATCTGAATTTGGTTTCTATTATACATTAGGAATGAATGGCTTGATTTTGGTTCAATATGGGTATTTTAGTCTAATGATAACTGTTAAGGCGAAATATCTAAGGGGAGCAATGCTTAAGGGAAATCTAAGTCTTTTTTTGCGAGCATCTGCCCCAAGCAGCATTGTTATTTTTGATAATGAAAGCTTTAGAAAGTTTCATCTTCAAGATGTAACTTCAAAACCAGATTCTTGATTTGATGCTTAATCCACTGTCTTACTTACACATATGATCAATAATGAACCTCACAAATACAGCGATAATGGAAGTATTGGCTCTTGGCTTCAAAATAATATAAAAAGGACAGTAACATGGAGAGAGTTCCATACAGAGTAAAGCAAGACCTGCATTAAGGTGTGAATGCTGTGTCAAGTTGCGCTCCTTTTGCTTGTTGTAAGACGCTTCTTACTCCAATTGTGGTCCCAGTGACCAAAATATGTTTCATTATCATGCCTTTGATTAGAAAGTAAGGCAGTTATTTCATACAAACAAGGCCTTGGCAGATTTTCCTACAATTAGAACCCTAATCTGCTTCGCTCCATTGACAAACAGGGTCTGCCTCTCCCCTGCTTGTTCTGCGAAATCACTTTCTTCTCTACAGAAGTGGATCTCTGGCTCCTTCAAAAACATAGGAAGTATGGATCCTTTTGTAATAAACTGTAAAAGGCAAACCCAAACCAACAAACAAACCCAACAAAACCCATTTACAACCCACCCCCCCAAAAAAACCCAAACCCCAAATCAAAAGAACCCAAACAAATAAAATAAAGCAAAACCAAGCACCCAAACCCTCAAAAAAACCCAAACCCCAAACCACCAACAATACAAACCAAGCCCCAAACCCCAAATACTTCAGAATAAGCTTCTGTTAAGACGTTGTCCCATAAGATGATAAATGTGATTCAGGATACTTGCATGTGGATCAGAAAAGCTGCGTTACTATGATACAAATCACCAAAGCAAAATAAATTTAATTTTCTTCAGCCAAGGTGATTTTAATGTATGTCGTCTGTGGATTTCCAGGCCAGTTTTATTTCACATCAAACATAATATGTCATAATTCTCTAATTTTCTATTGGATCACAGTTTTCTTACTTTGGTTAATTTGATAAAAATGCAATTATGTGTTCATACCTAATTCAGATCAAATGAATAATACCTTATAATTCACTACTGAAAAACTCTAGTATTGCTGTCTGTGGGACTCCCTTTTATTTTGTAGACGGATGTTCGTTTTGGAGTGTGCTAGCATTAACTGAATACATTATTGCTCAGTTCCTCTGGATGTCTTTCATGGCTGGTTTGAAATTTCCATCTCCCACAGTTGTGGTTGGTTAAAGTAATCTTGGAACACTCCCTAATCCAGATCAGGCAAAATAAACCACGTTAATTTAAACCGTTATATGAGCTGTTTAATACAAGCTGGTTAGCTGGCAGTGGACTTCGTTCACACACACTACTCTACAAAGGTAGCAATCTGCCCCAGGCAAGCTGTGACTAACAGCTGGGGCCTGGAGGAGGGAGGTCTTTAAGCAGCACATCTGGGAAGAGCAAAGGTCTCTCTGCAGCTTTTGTCTTTAATTGAAATATTTAGCGCCTCATTAAAGGCAACTTTAAAGTGAGCTAGAAACTGAATCACTATGACATAAGGTAGTAAAGTAATTACAGTAGTGTTCACATGAGATTGTTCTTGAAGGATGGGCTTTTTAGCTCTCTTCTGGCATATTCTGTGGGACTATGTTTAACAGCTGACCTGGTGTGACTTAACATTGAAAATTCAAATCTGTAAGCATGAACACTTGTAAGTCAAGTGTGTAGTGCAAGACTGAAATATAAACCTCAGCGTTGAAGGCCCTTTTTGCCTTTTATAGTCTGTAAGAACAGTGCATACTTCAGAGAAATGCTCCAGAAGGTCTGTATCCTGCACAAGTCAGTAGAAAACACTTGAAAGTAGGGATGTGGTGAAAACTTATCCCTTTGTGAATGGGTGAAGGACTTGGTAGAAGCAATCTTAATGTGAGTTTCCTCAGTGATGTTAAGGACTTTTTAACACAGAAGGTTTGGGTTGTACAGATCCTCAACTTTGTATTCGTTTACAATGATTTCTTGACTCCTGTGGACATTTTTGATTGGATAGAAGCCAATTAGCCTGGGGAAGAGGAGGCTCAGGGGAGACCTCATTGCTCTCTACAACTACCTGAAAGGTGGTTGTAGCCAGGAAGGGGTTGGTCTCTTCTCTCTAGCAGCCAGCACCAGAACAAGAGGACACAGTCTCAAGCTGCACTAAAGGAAATTTAGGCTCGAGGTGAGGAGAAAGTTCTTCACGGAGTTGTTCGTCATTGGAATGGGCTGCCCAGAGACGTGGTGGAGTCACCATCTCTGGAGGTGTTCAAGAGGGGATTGGACGTGGCACTTGGTGCCATGGTCTAGTCATGAGGTGTGATGATCTTTGAGGTCTCTTCCAACCTTGGTGATACTGTGTGATACTGTGAGTATGGAATTTCTTGAGACAGAAAGAGGTAGCTTCTTGGTTAAGTTGGTAGGAGAAAGGGATGCCAGTCCATATTCCTAACTTCTTTTTGTATATTTTCTGATGAGCTGTAACCTGGTCATCAGAGCATGTTCATGGTTTGAACCTTGTAAGAGAAGGGCTAGAAACTTATTCTGTATCACCTGTAGGACTTCTTTATTTTCTGGGTTGTTACATAAAATAAAGGGATATTTTTTTAACTGCATTTTGAGAGAATGCAGCTAACAAACTTTGGCTAGAATTTGTAGGTAAGAAATTCACTCTCAGCATCCAACTGAATGGGTCTAGTCAAAGAACTTAAAAATTTCTCTACTTTTTCTTGCACCTTTTCATAGCAATTAGGCATCTAACCATTCAGTCTAAAATAGTTGTAGTCAAATTTAGCAACAAAACTCTGAGATCTTGCAAAGTCTCAGGTCAAAGAGGATGTGATGGTTAATATATCTTTCCTTGCATCACTTTTCCATCCAAATGAAAATTTAGATGTGAATACATTCACTCCAGGTCCTGGATATAAATCCCAGTTAAGCATACCCGTGAGACAGATGTCACATCAAGAAGTTTGATATAATTTTATGCTGGTTCTTTGCAGTTTGAGATGAGCAAGATGAGCAAAATAATGCAAGTATCTCAGAATCATAGAGTCCAACCATTATCTAACTCAGCCGGGTCCACTAATAGACTGTGTCCTTGAGCAGCATATCTAGATGGCTTTTAAACATATCCAGGGAAGACAATTCAACCACTGCCTTGGGTAGCCTGTTCCAGTCTTTGACAACCTGCTCAGTAAAGAAATGGTTAATGTCTAGCCTAAACCTCCCTTGGTAAAACTTGTCCTAAAACTATGTTTGCAGCTAGAATGTATATATTGTAATCTTATTCCCTCCCTCCATGGGTTGTCTGGTGAGATTTTTAAACCTTTGATTCCTCAGTTCACATTTATTTGACTTTTTTTCCCCCTGTTATTTCTTTCTTTCTTTGTTTCTTTTCTGTTGTTTGTTGTTTGTGTTTTTTTTTTTTTATTTTAGAGAGAGATATTTTCCATACCTAAAATTCCTCTGTCCTCTTAAGATAAAATAAACCACCACGTTAAACTTCTGAATTGAAGGTTAAAGACAGATTTAGAAGTTGGAGGCATATCCAGTGTAGCCCTCAAAATACATCATTATAAAAACATAATTAGTAGTACTGTGCAGATGATACTGATACACCATCACAGAATAAATACAAATAGTGTTGTAGAATATATATAAATAATAAGGTGGAACTGTATTTCAATTATTAATAGATTATTGCCATCAATAAACAGGACTATCAATCTCACATGCCTACTATAAACTACATCCATTAGGCCTTTCTTTCCTCAAGCATGTAAATCCATACAATCTCAACATATATCAATTTTTAAATCCATAAATGTATTATGCAGCAGTTCTCTTTGAGGAAATAATGCCTTTTTCAATATTCTTTTAAAATGCCTCAAATTAAACAAATGGGCTTGTAGAGTCTTATTATTTATGGAGGCTCAGGAGAGTAAACCATGAAACATTAAGGCAAAACCATGTGCCAGTTCAGAGACCA
This sequence comes from Colaptes auratus, assembly GCA_015227895.2. Lineage (NCBI taxonomy): Eukaryota > Metazoa > Chordata > Aves > Piciformes > Picidae > Colaptes > Colaptes auratus. The sequence continues at coordinate 56,873,389 of CM026897.1, forward strand.
CAGCATCATGTTGTGCTAATCAAACTGAGAAACTGACTCGATTTCTGGATTCATGTAGCTCACTGGTCTCTGAGAGAATCCTGACTATGTGAAAACTTTTCTCCTCCAAAAAGAAAAACACAGAAAAGACATTAAGAAAAATCAATCCCAAGCCACCTCAGATTATGTTTCTCCTTACCAGTCATTTTATTTCGCTTCTTACTTATAGCTGATATAGAAGGTCCAAATCAAAATGACCAGACTGTAAGTTGGCAGCTGTGGTGGCATGAAACTCCATTGCCCCTGTAAATGCTTAGTGTGCATGAGTATTGTGTGATAATAGTAGAGACTATACCACTTCTGGTGTAAACATGGCCAAAACATGCACCTTACACAGTGCAAAGAGCTGTGAGTTGTGCTGAGTATAAGATGATGAAAAAAACAGTGGATTTTCTAAACAGCCCCTTTCTTTATGTAGGTTCTCTTTGACTGCTTTCACGTATAATAGACCATACCAATTACAATAATACAATACAATAAATCCAGGTTGGAAGAGACCTTCAAGATCATGGTGTCCAACCTATCAAACAATCCAACCCACCTAAACAACTAGATCATGGCACCAAGTACCCCATCAAGTCTCCTCCTGAATACCTCCAATGATGGTGACTCCACCACCTCCCTGGGCAGCCCATTCCAATGGGCAATCACACGCTTCCTTACTAGTGTATGTGAATATTAAATCAAGTGTTTTTCTTCCCAAGGCAGCATCATCAGAATTTCCAGGATGAAATGGTCAAATGTAAAACTGCCACTGAAAGGCCTGCATCAGTTTTTCAGGAACTTTCTAACATCTTGCCTAGCTGTTTCCCTGGCCATTTGCTACCATCTCTGTATTGTGTTTGGCCATGTGGCGAACTGAAAAATAATTCAGTTAAAATGAAAGGTTATTTTTTTCCACCAGGTTCCTTCCCTAATCTGGTTTGCCACACAGTTGCAAAAGAGCATTGGGTATTTTAGGGACAAATGTGAGAATGCAGGTGCCTGGAGACATGAGAAGGGGGTAAGTGACCAGCTATGCTAGTTCACTCACTTCATCTGAATCTCTAGTCCTGTTTTAAGATCTGGGAGGTGGCATAAGAGCACAACCTCACTGCCTGGGCCATTGCTGGGCAGTGCTGCCTGGGAGTTAAGTACACTTACGTTAATTTTGTAACTTCCCTAAATAGGATATTGTCAGGTCCTTTGTGACATGTTAACCATACAGAAAATACAATGCCACTGTAAAGAAAAAAGTTCACAGAGTCATAGAATTATAGAATGGTTTCAGTTGGGACCTTTGAAGATCATCTAGTCCAACTACAACACCTTTTACTAGGTCAGGTTGCACAAACCCCTCCCCAATTTGCCCTTGAGACCTTCCAATGATGAACCATAAACCACTTCTCTGGGCAACTTGTTCTAGTGTCTCACCGCCTTTAATAAAAAAAATCTGTCCTCTTCAGTTTAACACTATTATTGGTTACCTGTCTTAGTAAAATGTCTATTTCCATCTTTCTTATAAGCCCCATTATTGAAAGGACCCAACATTGTGTCCTTGGAGTCTTCTCTTATCCAGGCTGAACAGCCTCAAATCTTTTAGCCTTTTCTTCATGGAAGAGTGCTTTTACAGCCCTCTGATCATTTTGTGGCCTTCCTCTGGACCTGCAATAAGAGGTCTATTTTTTGTACTGGGGACCCTAAAGCTGGATGCAATCCTCCAAGTGCAGTTTCACAAGACCATAGATGAAGGGGAGAATCTCTTCTGTCAGTGTGCTGGTCACACTTCTTTTGATGCAGTCCAGCATATGGTGGGCTGCAAGTGTACATTGCTAGCTAATGTCTAATGTTTCATCCACCCATATTCCCAAGTCTTTTTTTGCAGGACTCATCTCAATCCCTTCATCACCAGCCTGAACTGATACCAATAATTTGACTCTTTCCAATGAGGACTTTGCACATGGCCTTGTTGAACTTCTTGAGGTTCATATGAGCCCACTTCTCAAGCTTGTCTGGGCTCTTCTGGGTGACATCCCTCCCACTGTCATATCAACTATACCTTTCAGCTTGACATTATCTGCAACCTTGCTGATGGTGCACTTGGTCCCACCATGTAATTTATGAAGGTATTAAACAGTACTGGTCCTGGTATGTATCCTTGAGGGACAGTCACTTTGGTTACCACAGGAACAATGGGACACTGACTAACTCTTTGGACGTAGCCCTCCAGTCAGTTCCTCATTTGTCTAACAGTCCATCCATAAAATTGATATCTCCTTAATTTTGGGACAAGAATGTTGTGGCGGACGATATCAAAGGCCTTATAGAAGTCTAGGTAGATCACATGTGTAGCTCTTCCCTTGTTCACTGATGCAGTTACTCCATTGTAGAAGGCCATGAGATCAGCCAGGCATGATCTGTCCTTGGTAATGCCATACTGGCTAATACTAATCACCTTCCTATACTCCATATCTTCCAGGAGGATTTGTTTCATGGTCTTACCAGGCACAGAGATGAGGTTGACCAGTTGGTAGTTCCAAAGGTCTTTCCTTTTCCCCTTTAAAATTTTTCTGTCTCCAGGGACTTGACTGCCATGACTTTCCCAATGTCATGGAGGATGGCTTGGGAACTACATCAGCCAATTCCCTCAGAGCTCTGGGATGTATCTTATCCTGTTCCATAGACTTATGTGTATGTTCAGGTTCCTCAGGTATCTTGAATCTGATCTTCTCCTGCAAGGCAAAGACTTCATCCCCCTGGTCCCTGCCTGGAGATTCAAGGGTTTGAGAGATATGGAAAGAGAGATTCCCATTGAAAACTGAAGGAAAATACATTGTTGAGTATTTTGGCCTTCCACATGTCAGTTGTCACCATCTCTCTTGTTTAATTTGTGAGGGAGGTTACATTTTCTTTAATCTTCTTTTTCTGGCCAATGTATCTGTATAAGCCTTTAAAAATATTCTTTACATTACCTGCCAAATTCTTCTCCAGTTGTACATTTCCTGATCCATCCCTACACATGCAGGTTCTATTCCTATGTTCTTCTGAGGATACACATCCCTGGTTCTGCTGCCTGCGCGTTTCCATCCTACACTTTAGTTTGACCAGGAGGTCCTTAGTGAGCCATGCTGGTTGCCTACTGTGGTGGGGTGAGAAAGTTCCCTCCCCACACACAGGGAAAGAAACCACAGCTAGCTCAGTCGGAAAAGCAGATGAAAGCTATATTTACAAGCATAAATGGAATGCAATGAATATATACACAAATATACAATATTTACAATATATACAGGAAAATACAGCAATGAACACAATGCAGAAAAACCTTTTCCCTCCAGCCGGCCAGGGGGGTTCCCTGAACCCCCCTCTCTCCCTCCCCACCTCCCCTTTTTCCCAAAAAGGGTTAGAGAGAGAGAGAGAAAGGCAATTAAGAAGGAAAAATTCTGTTAGCTAAAAAGCACATGCAAAATTAGTTCTCTTATCTGGTTAGCTGTTAACTCAAGGCCGTTCCTGCTTCAGAAAGAGAGAAAGCACAGACTGCACCCAGCCTGAACCCAGACCAGACACAGACTGAACTAACAGAACCCAAACTCCAAACTGCTCCCCACAAGCCACCAATGAAATTAGTTTAGACTATCTTGTTTTTGTTCAAATATCAAAAACATTCAGCCAGAGTGTTCAGCAACTGTCTCTTTCTTAAAGGCATAGCATCAACCGGTCACACCTACCCTCTGTGTCTGATTACTGAAATGTGGGAAATGAGAGCTCTGTGGTCTAAGAAAAATGTCCTGAAAGAGCTGCCATCTCTTTCCAGCATCTTTGTCTCTGAGGGCAGTTTCCCAGGGGGTCCCATTCACTAATTCTTAAACAACTGTTTATATTAAGGTTATATTTAGCAAATTATATAATTTAGCTGCAAGGCTGGATGATACATGATTCTGCAAAAAAAGCCATGGGCAATTCTGGTCAGACAATCTGTTTTTATTTCCTTGAGCTGCAAGATTTCTTGGAGTCATTTTATATTTTGTGAACATGGTGTACATTTCAGATACCACTGAGTTTCAGCAATGGTCACATTCTGACTGGAAAATTGCCCAGTGGGCTTTTGTAGGCATGTAATTGATCATGTAACCTCTGGCTCATATCTCAGCTGTGAATAAAGTTTTATGATGATGGTTTCCATCAGAAACATACATGGCTTTTTTCTACCTCATATAAACACATGAAATGTATAAGTACCGTGTAGGACTACTTCTACATTGCTTATTGCTTCTCTTACATATATATTTTGCATCTGAACTGTGTTCACAAATGAACTGACTACAGGAGACTACAGAATTTCTTCAAAATTGTCTTAATAAAAGCTTACAATTCTGATGCCTACATTTAATCAAAGTGATAACATACCATGGAAGTTAATAGGAATGTTGGTACTTACTGAAGTCTTGTAGAAGCAAATAATATCCTGAGTTTATTCATGGTAATAGTTATTAATAAGGTTTAGTTAACTAAGTGCTAACAAACAAGTAAATAAAACTCTTACTGGTCTACTTCCCTTTCTTCGAAGTTCTGAAAAGATTTGAAGTAGGCTAATCCAGACCAAGTGCTGTATATTATTTTCACAGACCAATGTTGCCATGAGGAGCATGAAATGTGAAGAATTGTTTATTTCCTAAGATATCAGCACTAGCTTGTGCTGGCTGAAGTGGGAGACCTTTTATAATCAGAAACGGGGGATAGTACAGATGCTGAGCTCTATTAATATAGCTGTGCATGGCAATCATGTTAATTTTAGGAGTGGATTTTTTTCCACCCCACTTAGCTCCAGCTGTAGGGATCGAAAGTGAAAAAACAACGATTTAATCTTCAAAAGGGATACAATTTCAGGCATTTAAATTTTGGTTCTTATAATGCCACCATCTTTGAAACAGTATACCAGGGACCTGTTTCTTGTGCACTGAAAAGGGAAAATATTCCTCATTGTCATGTACCTCTGTGAATGAACATTGGGAAAAAAAATATTGAAACTGGAAGAATTTCATTGATGTAACATTTGTGTGAGAGGAGTATTAAGTCGCTGCTTGCACAGAAATCTCAACAGTGTTTTCACAGGAAAGAGATAAATTATACTTGTTGTGGGAAACTGTGATGAATCTGCAGACTGTTTGATGAGCCAGGAAGAGTTTGACCTCAAAAACATCACTGTGTTCCCATGAGAAGAGCATTGCACCCTTGAGTCTCTGGAAAGTCCCTGGACTGAATGTTTGAGGATGAGAAACTGCAAGATAAGATAGAGGAGCCACCTGGGCTAGCTTAACAAGTAACCATAGCAATGTTATCAGTAACCAGTAAGAATCCTGAGAGAAGTTTGTTAACCAATCACACACAGCCACACTGACATACATATGCACAAGTACGTGTTGCTTTGCTGGAATAATCGGAGTCTCTTTGTCTCTATACTCTGCTTGCCACGAGTGTATGATTTTGTCGCTTCGGCTGTCACCCATTACAGTGACACTTGTATCTCTGCAGATATCATATTACATTTCATAACATGAATTTAATTTGATATAAGAAAGCTAACAGGATATGAATACCCTATAATCTGTAAAGCAAAAGCTTAACAAAATGCTTCAAAAATAATATATGACGAAATACTCTCTGTAAGAGGTTAGTATGAAATACGGATAGGTGTAGCTGTTTTCTTAGAACTAAATGGAGTAGAATATGTCAAACTGTATCACTTCCTACGTCAAGAGTTGGGAAGCTCCTTAGACATTGCCATCATATACTGTTTCTTGGACTTGCAGAGAAAAGTCTGGTGTTCTCTCTCCATCCAATAGCACTGCAAATCATAGGGAAGGATTGGAAGGAGGGAGATTGAATCCAAAAAGCAGTCAAATTAGAAGCGATTTTGATGTCTTCACCCTTTGGAATATCCCAGAAAAAGCAGCCTTAGTCTGTTATATCCTTTTTATATCCACCCAGAAAAGATTTAGCTACATTCACCATCAGCAGCAAGATTTATTTCAAACAGAACTGAGATTCAGATCAGGTGGGGAGCTAAGTGCATACTGATCAAAAGAGAAATGAAACTCAGCAATGTTTCTAAAGTCATTGGAGGATAACACTCTGTCTCAGTAATCTCATTTCCTGACAAAGGTTTCATACTTGGATTTCAGAAGTGTCAAAGATAGTAGTCCTAATGTTGTATTGCCTCTGACTAGTTTGAGAGAGGTGGACTTTGGCTGTTAGAATCATCTGGAATTGCTTTTCAGGGAGGAATTAAGAGATTTTTCAGTTTAAAATGCATCCGATACCATATGTATGCATAAATTATTATTTCCTCTTTTTTTTTCATACAAAATAATGCAAGCTCTTTAACAAGGCTTTCCTTTAATAACTACATTAGAAACTGAAACTCATACACACAGAAACCAAAAAAACCCCCCAAACAACAAGTAGCATGTTCAGTTTTTTCTACCTTTGAATCAGTAAAAAATTGTTAGGATCGTAAAATATTTCAAAGGAAACATAGAAAACTTACATGCTAGGTGAATAATTATTTTAGGATAGTCTTAATTTTTGAAGTGATTTGCATAGATTAGTACATCATCACCAAGAAGAAATTTGCCACCTGTGAAAAGAAGCACTGAGTAATACTGAAAACAGACTTTAATTTCTCTCACAGAGTCATTAATTTGTCGTAAAAACAGAATAACCTCTAATACATGGAGGTTATTTTTAAATGTAGTCTCACATCCAATGAATTGGATTCCTTGGATGTGGAGCATTATGGCTCCAGAGTGGTCACCAGCAAATCACATAGGGATTTCACTGACATGCAATGTGACCATTTCAAAAATACAGTATTTTGACTCTTAAAGTGTGCAGCTCCAATAAAGCATCTAATCACTGCGATTTGCATCACCTGGGCATCTAATCTATACAATTCTGCAACAAGCAGGAGAGTTAGGTTGTAAATGAAGAGAACCTCTCAGTCTGTAAAGCAATGTTACCGCAACGTGAGTGAGAAGAGAATGAACTGTTTCTGCCTATTATCTCCTAATTCTCCTCTTCTAGCTCTTGAGATCTGGAAACCGAAAAAATAACAGTTTTTTACTTATAGCTGAAGGAAGCATTAATACTTACCTAGGGTAAATCTTGTCTTTATAACAGACTGTACATGAAATGACTGCTTCCAGTTAAGTGATGCCTGTGTTTTTAATTTGAAAATTGTAACAGTGGACTCTAAACCTTAGCTAGGCACAGTGAGGATGGTGGGAGATTCTGCTGCATTAGTGCAAAAATTGCAGAACTGTTATTTCCTCACATTGAGTAAATAAAGTTTTTTACATAATAAAACCTACTCTTTTTTGTTGTTTGTGGTTTGGTGGGTTTTTTGGTGGTTTTTGTTTGGTTTTTTTGGGTTTGTTTTTTTTTTGGCTGCAGTCGTTTAGTGTTGGGTTTTTTTTTTTTGTTTGTCTGGTTTTGGGGTTTACACTGTGATTTTTTTTCTTTGCTTGAGTTTTGGTTGGTTGGTTTTTCTTTGTATTTTCTTTTCTCAGACAAAAGTAAAGGGACAAGGTTTGTTACCATTTTAATCAGAAAAATCAGTGGTACAACAATGTTTCCATTTGAGGCTTGCTTTCACCCGGCTCTCTAGCCTGTCCAGATCTCACTGGTTGGCTGCACAGCCTGACGGGGTGTCAGCCAACCCCCACCCCCAGTATTGTATCATCAGTGAATTTGATGAGGGAACTCTCAATCCTCTCATCCAGGTTGTTGATAAAGATATTGAACCCAGTACTGATCCCTGGGGAACACCACTGGCCACAGGCCTCCAAGTTGACTCTATGCCACTGATGACAAGCCTCTGAACTCTGCTGTCGAGCCAGTTTTCAATCCACCTCACAGACCAGCTGTCTGTGCCACATCTCCTGAGCTTTTCTACAAGGATGTTATCGGAGACAGTCTCAAAAGGCTTACTGAAGTCAAGGTATATGACATCCACTGCTCTTCCCTCATCTACCCATTTATTCATGGTTTCATAGAAGGCTATCAGATTAGTCAGGCAGGGTCTCCCCTTGGCAAATCCATTTTGGCTACTCCTGACAATGTTCTGGTCTTCCACATGGTTAGAGATGACCTCCAGGATGAGCTGCTCCATCAACTTTCCAGGAATGGAGGTGAGGCTGACTGGTCTGCAGTTGCCTGGGTCCTTCTTGCCTTTTTTGAAGACTGAAGTGACATTTGTATTCTTCCAGTTGTCAGGCACCTTCCTGTTCTCCATGACTTTTCAAAAATGATGGAGAGAGGTTCAGCAATAGTATCTGCCAGTTCTCTCAGCACTTGTGGATGCACCCCATCAGGGCCTGTGGATGTGTGTGTCTTCAGTTGTTATAAGAGATCTCTAACCCATTCCTGACTGACCAGTGGAGAGTCCACATCCTTCCAGTTCTACTCCCTTTCTTCTAGAGGCAGATGCACTTTTGCTTAGAAAACCTGCCTGAATTCATATGGGGAAAATGTCATAGCCAATGTCTGGTGGTGTTACGATGTTACACTCTCTAGTCATAGATATTGCTGGATGTGCATATATAAATGCTATGCCTTTCACAGTCATGTTGCCATAAACCTGGAACTAAAATATCCTGCAGCATGGCACCTGTATGCACTGACTTTTATGATGAAAGAAGGGAGGAATTGTAATTCCAAAAAGAGAAACCTGAGGTATTTCTTGCTAAGGTCAGTGCCATGCATGTCAAAATTCTCCTAAAGCTATGCTTGATGAAATTCAGTTCTCAGAGTTGTGGGCGCACAGAGGTTTTAATCCTAGATGAAGAACTCTTTCCTTGCCTGAGAGGACAGGTAAACAGTGAAAGCAATTAGTTCTTGGGCTGAATAAAAGCCAGATACACTAGTCTTGGTAGGTGTGTGTATCAGATGCACTGGCAGAAGGAGGAAGAAGGATTCAATTCTATGATGCTCTAAAGAAGAATCATCTGTAGATGATCAAGGTGCAGACAGCAGGCTTTACTTCTTGAAATAGACTTAGATTGAACATTAGTTGTCTTCATGATGATCATGAACAATTTTGGAGTTTGATAAATGGAAGCCAACCCTAGAAAAGGATGCATTTTTTACCTTACACAATACTCACACTGGGTTCTCTGACTGAAGGAAAATGTGACAAAATGTGGCAGCTAAAACAAGAATATGTGCTAGAGATATAGTCCAGCACCAGTTGCTGTGTTGGGCTGTACAGGTTAAACTTGGTTTAGGAGTGTCTTCATTTTAGAAATCACACTTTCAGTTCCAATATAGAGTCGTAGAATTACAGGTTGCTTTGGATTGGAAGCAAGATTACCTGGTTCCAACACCCATGCCATAGGCAAGGACATTTCTGCCACATCAAGTTGCTAGTTGCTCAAAGCCCTGTGTAGTGGTGAGAGAAAGTACTCCCCCCACGCACCAAGAAACCATGGCTAACTCAGTCGGAGAAGCAGATGAATGTGCTATATTTACAAGCAGAATGAAATGCAGTGAATATGTACACAATATACATATATATTTACAATATTTATTTACAATATATATACAGAAATATACAGCAATGAATGTAATTCAGAACAAAACTCCCTCCTCCAGCCAGGAGGGTCACCCCCGGCTCTGTACCCCCCTCTCTCCCCCTACCTCCCTTTTTTCCCAAAAAGGGTTAGAGAGAGAGAAAAGGTAATTATTAAGGAGGAAATTCTGTTAGCTCAAAGCGTGTGCAAGAATTAATTTCTTATCTGTTAGCTGTTAATTCAAGGTCGGTCCCACAGCTAGTGAGAGACTAAAGCTTGTCTCTCCTGGTGTGACTCAACAAAGATAAAACCACTTGCTGCTTGCCCAGACAATAGCTGATGTGCGTTGGGCAGAGCCACTGGAAGGACTCTTGGAAGGTGCAAAGATAACATTGCTCACGGGACTGCAGCTGGCCTACAACAATGGCCCAAGGGCCCAGTCATCACACCTTCAGGACAAGATCATTTCCAGCCATCAGATACCCCAGGAAAGGACAACGGAATCACCACCTGTTTCCTGATGAGTGTGTGGGTAGGTAGATGGAGAAGGAGGAGGTGGAGGCCTCCCCCTCTCCATCCAGACGGCTGCCCAAACTCACCTGAGTACACAGAAAGATTTCCTGGGGAACGATACCTGGACACTTACCTAAGGATGATTTCCCAGAACTATGTCCTGGGGAACAACACCTGGACACTTGCCTAAGGACTAAAAACTGTATAAAAGACTGGAGCAACTACTGGCTTAAAAAGAAGAAAACTGGAGAAGAAAAATGCAGCACCACACGCTGGAAAGATCACGGGCCAGCACAACGGATCCTGGACTCTGAAAACCCTCTCTCCTTGCCCTAAGTTCCGCCTGCTGCAACTCATGGAGCCGAAGAAGCTGCTCAGAGGACCACATCCCTTCTACAGCCAAAGCCTCAGCACCCTTCCTCTACAGACCCGACATCTCCGTTTACCTTTCCTCCACAGACTCAAACTGTCTTGGGTGGGGTGAGGGGTGTGGTGATATAATTCCTTTCCTCTTTTCCTCTCTTCTCTATTTTGTCTCTCTCCCCTTCTGATCCATCCACTGTATTTATGTAATAAATAGTCTAGCTGTTGATATTTTGGCCTCGTTTGTGCCTCTAATTTACAACACGGGAATATTCATTAAAAACCTGAATCTCTTTCCCTCTCCGGATCGAGACACAGCTGTTGCTCTGAGAGAGACAGAAACAGACAGCAGACAGGAACAGACAGAACTGAACTGAAATTCAAACAGAACTAAAACTTAAAGTTGCATTCTACCAATGAAATTCGTTTAGAATATCTGAATGTTTTTCAAAACATTCAGCCAGAGTGTTCCAGTAACTGTCCCTTTCTTAAAGGCACAGCCTAAAATGGTCACACCCTGCCCAATCTGGCTTTGAACAATTCCAGGGAGAGAGCATCTGCAACCTCTCCAGGCAACCTTTTTCAGTGTCTCACCATGGTCATATTTAAGAATCTCATCCTAATATTTAACCTAAATCTCTCCTCCTTCAGTTTAAAATTGTTACCCCTCATCCTGTATCTCTCTTTCATAAAGAATCCCAAACCTTCTCTCCTGTAGGTTGTCTTTTAAAACTGGAAAGATGCTATAAGTTCTCCCCATGGACTTCTCTTCTCCAGGCTGAAAACTCCCAGCCATTTCAGTTCATCCTTGTAAAGAATGTGCTCTGGACTCTCGATTCTCTTCACAGCCCTCATCTGGAACCATTCAAGCAGATCTGTGTCTTTCCCATACTGAGGACTCCAGAGTTGAACACAGTGCTCCAGTGGGTTCTTATTGGAGTGGAAGAATAATCTCCCTTCACCTGCTGGTCATGGTTCCTTTGAGGCAGACTAGGATATGTTTGCCTTTCTGGACCATGAGTGCGCATTGCTGGCTCACGTCCAGCTTTTCATCTACCAGTACCCCCAAGACCACCCCCACAGGTGCTATATCACTGTATTAATGAGTCCTTTTCAATAAGGAATTAATGAATTATACATCCCACAAGTGCCAATAGGTACATCTTTATTTATTATAAAGGCAGACGAGGTTACGCCAGAGCACCATAAGGCACGAAACCCGAAAGCAAGGCACAACCCCTCAAGCTACCCACAACCCAAATGCAGAGCCTGATCTCCAGTGGAGCGCAGCTAACTTACCCTAAACACCCTGTAAGAGGCACGGCGGTGCCGAAAATCGCGAAATGGCAGAGCTGACCATCTGCCATCCAGGCAGGTGTCCCTGCGAGGCCAAATCTTGTCAGATCAGAGAAGCAGCAGGACCCTGCCAGTAGCAAGCTCCAGTTTATGTGCCCTGCGTTGTGTTACATCAGGCCAGGACATCACACAGGAGGCCAGGTCTTGAGGCCAAAGCCCCACCCATATTTTGCAATCGTGTTAGTAGCTCCTCACCCTCCTGCTCATGCACACAGCCCACTCAGGGGGTCGCATGCCCCCTGCCCAGCAGTAGCCTTCCTCATCTTCATCTTCCTCAAGTCCATTAGAGGTCAATTGAGGGCTTGAAGGCCTTTTGCTGTTAGCTCAGGATGTCAACACATTCAGTACATTCCCATCCCCACTTAGTTTTATAAACAGAGGAACCTACAGATACGTGTTATTCATTACTCTTACCGTGCACCAAGCATCCCCAGGCACCCCCAGGCAAACGGGTACAAACACCAATTATTCCCAGGGAGCCCTCAGCAGCTGGGTACCTCTAATCAAACTGCAGTCAACTCTTTCCTGTTACAATCACATATACAAGATAGAGCCAAATTTACCACAGAGCCATATTCCACATAAAACCCCTGATCTTGCCAAATGTAACTATGTATAAAATATACAAATGTGTGGCAGAGACTGATGGGATGCTTACCTCTTTAGGTTGTTGGTTTTTGATGTTGGTTTATGTGTTGTGTTGTGTTGTGTTTTGTCTTGTTTTTGAGCCTAGAACAAAGTATAAATATATATATATATTTCATTTGGAAACAGAATACTTAGATGATCCTCTGAAGCTATTAGAAACTCCTGGCCAGTCACCTTCTTCAGTGAAGTTGGCCTGAACAAGGAAAGAATTTTCTCTACTGCCACTCAGAGGGTGGAAACCTGAGAACGACCTCAAACCACATCACTATAATCTTTGATTATAGTGATAGAACAAGAGGGAATGGCCAAAAGAGGTGACTGGGTAGGTTTAGACTGGACATTAGGAAGAATTTTTTCACAGAAAGAGTGGTCAGGCATTGCAATGGGCTGCCCAGGGAGGTGGTTTAATCACCGACCCTGTATGTGTTTGAAAGTTGTTTGGGTGTGGTGCTTGGGGATATGGTTTAGAGGTGAACCTTGTAGAATAGGGTTATCGCTTGGATGTGGTGATCCTGAGGGTCTTTTCAATGTTTCTGTGATTCTGTAGTTATGCAAAAAAAGACAAAGCCATTGTTTTATCAGAGGATTAGGCACACTAAGACTAGATCCAACTCTGCCTTCCACAGATTATGTGTCAATGAATCACATTCATTAGTTACTGTGGTTCTCAAATCCCACTTTTCTAAAGCATGACAGCTCTTTACATGTGGCTTTTATTGAATTTACGGCACCCTTTACAATTATTTATAAGATGAGGTATCAATATTCTCTCTTTACTAGATGAAAACACTTACATGCCAGCCTTTGACTGGATGCCAGTGATCTCCAAACACAAAACCTGTTCTTGGGGTGTTCCTGCCCTACCTAAGTGAAACAAATCAATGTTCTTGCCCTGCAAAAACAAAATAAAAAGAATTACCACTGACAACCTGGTAGAATTTGCAAGTTTTGTACTTCAAGATTTTAATGAAAGCCAAAAGTGATTCCCTTATGAAAGTGTCTTTGTTCTAAGGGATTCTAGCTAACAGAGCATGAAGTAACATTTGATTTTATCAGCTGATAATGGATGAGAGAGTAAATAAATGCATCACTGTATAATCCTCTAAATTACATAAAATTTTCAAAGTGTAATTTTTTTTTAAGATTCTAGAGGAGATTCCACAAGGAAAGAAGAATCATTTGGGGAATTGGTTTTTAGGAGGCAAATACCATTAAATTTTGATAGAAATCAAATTTCTGAGGCACAGATGCTTATTAAAGTTTTAATTCCTAGTGAAGGTGAACAGCAGCTAGGCTTCTAGTTAGTAAGAATCTTTTTCTATAGCTGCAGAATTAGATAGTTGGTGGGGAGAGAACCTCCCTTTGTGATTGCTCGTTCATCTCACTGATTAAAAACAAATTCCAAATTGTGGCTTTTTCTATGCAAACTGAATGCTGTCTGTGCTTGTTAAATGAGGAAAGACTAAAAATAATAACGCTCTTGGTTATTTGCAGTAATTTTAAAATTACTGACTGATGAGTACCTGTAAATTTTACTAATTAGGTGATTCCTTAACATTAGTCATAAAATGCAAGGACTGACTATCTTTGATGACTGACTTGTCTCACCCACAGCGGTTCTCCTTCTAGAGCATGTCTGGGATACATTTGTATGGAGAAAAGCTCATATCACCTCATGAGTAGGTAAAGATCACTACACTATTAAGTGCCATCCATCCACTGTTACTCATATGCACCATTTTTAATGCAAAGTTAATGCTGATAAAAATATTATGCCAAAGAACTCACTACAGCTTTCACAGAATAGTATTATTTTTGCCTTTTTCAGGTGTTTTGTTACATTCACCATCTCGGGAGCTGAGAAACAGCATGGGAGAAGTGATTTGTGTGAGATTGTGTTGCAAACTTGATTAGTTTTCAGTTCCAAAAAAAATCCCCCAATTGCAAAGTATGACCACCTGCCAGAAGTCTGCATGTTGTTATTTTGACTAGATATATGTCATGTTTTCTTTCAACTGCATATTTTTCTGTCATCCTGCAGGTACCCACTGTGACTTTTTCTCTTACTTATACTATTTCATTTCTGCTTTTTACCTGACAAGACTTTTTGGTTTGATCTTATCCTTTTCCTATGAGTTGCCCTGTGCTTCTTTTCCCTCTTCTATTTCTTTTCTATTAGTTTATAGTAACCACTATCTATAATAGTGGTCTCAGATTTCTAGAAGCCATTACTCTCCTGTAGGCAGGACAACTCATTGATTGTTGAGAGCATAACATGTTTCAGTGATAAGCCTGATGGACATGAAATACCAAAATGACAAACTGACAAAACTTTTAAACTAAGAGGCTGCACAGCTTAGTAATTTCTTTTCTAATATGGCAGTTTGAAATGGTTGATAGATTTCTTAATTTAAAAAAGCCAACAAAGGGCATTAATAGTTAAGCACAGGTTTAGATACTTTCTTTTGCAGGAGCTGTCTGAAACACCTGCTTTGTAAGGCAACATAAATATATAATACTATTTTGCAAGATGGTAAGAGCTGTGTTACTACAGAAGTACAATACAATACAATACAGTACAATACAATACACCAGGTTGAAAGAGACCTTCAAGATCATCGTGTATACTGATATGATCCCTTCTTCCACACCATGTGGAAAAAAGGTAGGTTGTTTCTGTTGAGAATACTGGCAGAATTATCAGCCTTTCAAGTAGAGTGGCTTCGACGGGTTGGGAGACAGTTTAAGTTTTTGGAATAGGAGATCAGCAGAAAGCAAGATAGCCACCTCTTTCCTAAGACAGCAAAGGTATAGACAAGCAGAAGACGACACTACCTTTGCTTGCCTGAACTTATTTGTTGTGTTGAGCTCTAATTAACCTTTGAACTGAGAGGCTCGATAAGAATCAAATTCATATATTGAAGGTCTGTCACCTCCCCTCAACAGCAGGCAGGTGGCAGACATCATCCAACTTTAAAGAAATGCATCATCTATTGGTTATTTAACTCCGTATTTTAGTGAGTTCTTTTTAGTTGTGGGACAAGGAGAAGGGTACATAATTCTATGAATCTGTATTGACAATTCAGTATGGAGTTATAGCAAGAAAAAGCCAACCAACCAAAACACAACAGAAAAAAGCAAGATATAAAGAAAAAGAAACTAACATCATTATGAAAAGCATAACAGTACTGATATATACAGCAGCATATCTTCACCCGTGTGTAGTATTAGTTGCTCTGTTTTCCACCATACTATTGGCCAAGTGTTAAGAAAAGCTTGTGAATGGTTGAGACATGAAAGAGGTGTTGTGGCTTTTTGTTTTGTTTTGGTTTTGGTTTTCCTGAAGAGAAAATACATCTCACCATTGAAAGGAGACAAAAAAGAGGTGCTGTTTTAATATGTCTGGGGACAAAATGATCAGTGAGGTAAATTAGACCAGCTGTTATATCCTTTCTCTACCAGAAATAGAACTATTCAATTTTATGAGAAAGCATAAAGTTCCTAACTGATAGACTGTCTTTCTCAGAGGTGTGATATACTGAGCTTGTGGAATTCATTGTACAGCAAGTAATCAAATACTATAGCTTAACAAGTTTAAAATCAAGACTAGATAGTTACAATCTCAAAATTTAGAGTTGTCACAACTGCAGGTACTTAGAAAGGAAAGGGTTTGTTAAACAGAGATTCTACACTTTAAGATTAATTTTACCTGCAAGAGCTTAGACAAATACAGCTGTAAAGGATTTTTTGTCTATTGACACTTACCATATTGTTAGTTCTTACATGTTCCTCTGATGTATCTCAGACTGAGATATGGAAAGATGGCTTCGAGGGCCTGAAGATCTCATTTTAAAGCAATTCTTACTTTTTAAGATTATAATCCAACTCTCTGCCCCAATGTAAATACCCTGATATATTATATATCACAGCTGTGATTTTAATTGTCTCCTTCCCACACCTTCTCTACCACATTTTTGGGTTGGGAAGTGTTCTTGTTTGCTGCTTTGTAAAATATAAATAATTTAATTATGAGTGAATATAGTTAACACATAGGAAACAAAGTCCATGTTATGTTGTTCGATACATGATGGATTGTAATCATTGTCATACAACTACCATACACGGAGTTTTATATTTCTGATTTTATAAACTTGCCCAGAATTGTATATTTCTGATGCCTATGAGTAATAGAAAGCAGACACTAACAATGAACAACGCAGAATATTCATCGTATCACAGGTCCAGTTAAATTTACCATATCAGCTAACAAGCAGCAGATGAAAACTACAATTTTGTTTGCATTTACTGCAGGCTTGTAATGAAAAGATACAAATAGAAAATGTGCCTTTTGGCCTTTATTATTGCTACATGTCAGAGGAAAGCTATGTCACAGCAAGCAGATAAAAATGTAGATTTAGGGATACATCTCCATCTTGCTAGTCTATGGAAATTTTGAGTTCAGGTACAGCAAAGTTTTATCCGTCTTCTCAGATGGACCTGGTTCTTATGAACACACAGCTCTCCATATACAACAACTGATACTGTGTATCAGTTGAGTACTGTGTCCAGTTCTGGGCCCTTTAATTTAAGAAGGACATTGAGACACTTGAATGTGTCCAGAGAAGGCCTCGAGCACAAATCCTATGAGGAGAGGCTGAGGGAGCTGGGATTGTTTAGCCTGGAGGAGAAGAGAGCCAGAGGAGACTTTACTGCTATCTACAACTACCTGAAGGGTGGTTGTAGCCAGGAGGGCGTTGTTCTCTTCTCCCAGGCAACCAGCACCAGAACAAGAGGACACAGTCTCAAGCTGTGCCAGGGGAAGTTTAGGCTCGAGGTGAGGAAAAAGTTCTTCACTGAGAGAGTCATTCGTCATTGGAATGGGCTGCCCAGGGAAGTGGTGGAGTCACCGTCCCTGGAGGTGTTCAAGAGGGGATTGGATGTGGCACTTGGTGCCATGGTTTAGTAGTCATGAGGTCTTGGGTGACGCTTTGGACTTGATGATCTTTGAGGTCTCTTCCAACCTTATTGATTCTATGATTCTATGATACTCAAATGCCAGTTTTCTCTTAGCAAGAGTATATAACATAGAAGGGAAGGATGATGTATATAACATATAAGGGAAGGATGATGAAGCCACTAGAGCTGAAAATCTAAACTCTTGTAATTTTCACCTTCATAGTGCCCAGTGGAGATCACAGCCCAGTTGTGCAAAGCTGTGTCTGTATGAGTAACACAAAAGCATCTAAGCTCCCAGGAATTTATATGCTAAGAAGGGATGTTGTTGACTGAGCAGAATGATACAGTACTGTGTTGAGATGTATCCCTTATGATACCATCTCCACGTGTGAATTGCAGCTGCCTTCTGCCTAAGAATCCAGAAGTCCTTTTCTTCAGCACATATCTGTGTGCCAACATTTATAATTGGGACCTCACTGGATACTGCATGGAGGTTTTAATTTAGTACCATGCCATGTATTAAAGGGGTGGATTTTGTTTTAAAAGTGGAAAACAACACAGTTGAGTGTGAACTGCCAGAATTTTGAGATTAAGCTGCCAGATCTAAAATGCTTGAACCATATGGTGTACAAGACGAAAACTGACATTTTTATTTTCCTGGAAGGCCTTGAAAAGCAAATGTGTAACAGATGCAAAGTATCAAGGTGCCTGAACAACGTTTTCAGGTCACAGTGCAATAAGGTTACAAGCTCTGCAGTGAAATCCACAGGAAGCCCATATTTATACAAGCAGTCAGGAGATACTTGGAATCTAAGTGGAACTGCGCAGTCTTGCTTCTAGTATAGTTTTCATTCTCATATGATTTCTCTCCATTGAGAATACAGTCAGTAAGGCTCTGAAGGGATGGAAGTGTCTTCCTGTAGCTTACGGAGCCACTGTCCTGTGTGCCAGAAGCCTTACAGTAACCTATGAACTTTGGGTAAACATGGACTTCAAGGAATGCAAACTGCCTGAGTTTTATGATGGAATCCTGCAGACGTACACCACAGTATCAGAACTTTCAAGATCTGCATTCAAGATCCATATGCATGCTCTTTAGGCCAGTAGTCCAACTTTTGTACTTCCTTACTATTAGGCTTTATTTGCAATCTACTAAGGCTATGAGAACATGGTCCTGATTCTCTCTTGTCTTTGCTGATTGGGCTCGAGCCAAAGGGAGGAATTTCTTTTTCAATCTCTTTGTAATGGACAGGGCATGCTAAGGAAAGTTTGCTTCTGAAAGCTTGAAGCTGTAGGAAAGTTTTCTTTGTACTTTCAACGTATTACATTTCTCAGATAAGATTAAAAGAAAACAGAGGAGACTTGGGATTGAAAAGTACACATTTTTTTTTTGTTGGAATCTTCACAATTACAAAGATCTTAAAATTTGAGGGGAATTTTTAAAAATTTTTCTTTTTTTTTAATTTTGTATCTTAGCCAAACACAAAGCATGTCCTAATTAATATCTAACACCACAAATCAGTTCCAAGAAGTCTAGAGTCTGATATGTAATGTTGTGATACTTAAAATCTACACTTGAGCACACTAAATAATGTTTAAAAGAGGACTGGATTATTAGATGGTATCTGAACTGAGGGTTGGGAAGCCACTATTTCTGATCTGCACTGCAGATCAGGACCATGGGCTTTACACCTCTTTCACTTTATGTGAGGGCTTGGAGACATTGCTTCTCTCTAGGAATTTTGGCTGCCAAGGTCCAGGACTAGCTCACCTGGCAGCCATGCCACCCTAGTACCATGAGAAATAGCTACCAGATCTGTGCAAGGAGGTGGTGACCAAAGCACATACCTTTCTTCTGGGAGCTGTTTTTAAGATGGTACACAGCCCCAGGACTGCTCTTCTTCAGTTGCCATGCACCCTGGCTGGGGTTGTGGGACAGCCCCAGGTCCCCATGGAGCAGACACCAAGTGTCACTTGAAATTGTGACACTTTCAAGTCCTGTTAAGCTACTCTTCCTCCACCAGACACATAGTTTGGTGCCAGCTGGAAGGCAAGGGCTTCCCCGCCAATGGCAGTGCATGAATCATGCCAATGAAGTTCAGCATCTTTCATCTTTACACACTGGAAGAAGGGCATCTTTCAGACCAGCTGCAGACAGAGGTCAGCTCATGAGGACAAAGACTTCAATCTGCAATTCTACAGGAAGAAGCAAAAGAAAATTAGTACCCTGAGTTGATGCTCCAGGCTCAGAGCACCTACTTCCTGATGGGATTATTGTAATATCCTCCACATGGAGTTAACCTTGAAGATCTTATGGAAGTTACAGCTGTGCAAAGCATCTGACCAGACAAGGGAAAAGGCCTTACAGAATTAAGTAGGAGTAAACTTGCAAATAAGCCCACATAGTGATTTGCCTTGTTTAGATAAATGTTGTGGCTGTATGAAGAGGGAGGAAATGCAGAGCACCTCTGTGATGCAGTTGTGCTCCCAGCAATCCGTAAAGGCCTAACCCCAGCATTAGATTACCAGATGCTCAGGCATTTACTAATCCACTAGCTATTACATCTGCATTCCAGGATTTTTGTTAGAAATTCTACGCTGAACCCTTTAAATGCCTCATGAAGCAATGGCATACTTCAGAGATTCTCTCTCCCCCTTCCCTCTAAACCAGGAGGGAATTGTCCCCATGAGATAGTCTGCCTCTAAAAGAGTGTGGCTAGCCTCAGGATTAAATCCTTAGAAGTTATTTGGAACAGTAGAAGAATTGTCTTTTAATCTTGCTGTCGAACATTTATACACAAAACCTCCACACTCAAAGGCAATTTGGGGAAAATGTGATTTGAGATTTTGAATTCAATCTTGTACTTGACGAAGTATAATAAGGAAGGTATGTCCTCTGTTCAGCATTTATCTCTACAGAGCAGCTGTGTCCCTGTTCAAAGTTAGAAGAAGAAGGTGTGACTTCTTCATTAGGTACAATTTCATAGTTAAATATTTTCATAACTTTTTTGTTGAAATGTTTTCCATTTGAGGAACAACATAACTTTACCAGACTTAGGAAATACTGAAGGGATAGGAGCAGTTTCTTCACTGGGTCTAGTTGACTGTGTCAATTTAGAGGTCCAGTTAATAACTATCAGGATGTCTTAAATCAGCATGCTGTGGCAATATTTGTTTATTATCCTAAATAAGTATTGACCTCGAGCAGGTCACTCTGCTTGTAAGTAGTGAAACATCAACATTTTCCTTGGTGATAGAAAATCTAGTTGGAAAGGGGGTCTTTGTACAGGAATGGAGGAGAAAGCAAGTAATATGGCAAAGTGCCGATAGCATTAACTTCATTGAGGTGTTTGGAGGTCCCTGATCCAGTCTATCAGTTTGCTCATATACCCAGTCAACGGGAATACCAGAAACGATGGTTAGCTCTACTTGCCACCTGTGACAGAGCTGCTGTCCTTCAGGGTTTCTAGAAATAGTATTTAAAATGGTTAAATTTTGTCTTCACTCTTAGACATAAAACCTTCAGCAAGGGTTGAAAGGAGCCCTGTGACTAATTAGAAATAAAGTAACATTCTTGAATACAAACTTTAAATTTATCCAGTAGTTTTAAAACCCATTCTTTTCCAGTGATTTAAACTCAGAGGTTTATTTGCACATCATCACTGCATATGGCAATAACATACAGAATATTTTGATGTCTAGGAATTGCACTAGAAGACAAAACTTGATTCATTGTATCATAGGAGAGGATACCATATACCTAAATATATTCCACAGGTATATACTCAGAATAATACCTTTCATTTTGGCCGGGGACTAGTAAAAAGCCAAGGTAAATGGTGAAATGGGAGTTTGATGTTACAGATGTCATATGATACAATTCCTCTCATCAACAATAAAGTCATGTTTTTAAGGCAAGCAATAGATAATACCATAGTTATATGTATAACTGTCTGGATCCACTTTTGAGGAAGAGATTCTTTTATGGATTCTCCCAGGTGAAACCAAGAAGGAACCAAATAGCTGATGGAGAAAAGCACTTGGATTTTATTTTGCTTATGTGTGCAGCAGGAAAAGTTAGAAATATAGGAAAGTATACCAGTATATACCAGTATACAGTTACCACTGAGGATCTAGATGATGTCTCGCTGGTCCTGAAGGCCTTGATCAGTGGGAGAGCTACAAACTCCCCTGTTACCTTTGAGGTTTTATACCTTTTCCAATCCCATACATGGTTATAGTTCCTCATTTGGTTGCCATGGTTATAGCATGTTTGACTGGTGTCAGCGCCAGTCCCACGGTTAGGTACATGCATCAGCCCCTGTCCCGTTGTTAGATACATGTGTCAGTCCCAGTTTCACAGTAAGTTGAGGTGTCTTTTGGCTCTAAACTGCTGTGTCAGTCATCTGTGACACTCCTCTTTATGAAAGACCCACCAAAGTTTCTCCAAGTGAGCCCCAGCTTGCATTCCAATGTAAAGTGGAAGCTGTGGCCTTGTCTGGTTATCAGCTGCTAAAATCGTAGAGCTTGTGGTCTTGTAGATAAGCGGGATTCTTCCTGGAACAGTGGTGTGAAAACACCTAAGGACAAACAATGTAGAGGCAAACATAAGGGAAACAAACATAACTCCTTACAATAACAAACAACACCAAAAAAATTAAGTGAATAATCCCACTCGTTTTTTCTACCCTATAGTGTATGTAGCTCTTGACACATTTCACAACAGAGTGGGCAGTTTGCATAGTACTAATTTTTGAATGTTTGTATTTTCCTCTTTTCTTTTGAATTATTTTCCCCTTAGAATGCAGTAAGTTATCAGTACATACGAAAAAAATAGCAACGTCAAAACCTGTTTCTCCATTAGAATACTTTGCTTATACGCTTAGAAGCAGTTGAAGACTCAGGGAAACACACAACCACAGACCTTAGCTCTGCAAGCTTTGTTTTTGCAGTAGAATAGTTCCCATTCCAAAGAATTTTGCATGCAGATGAATTTCTGAAACATGTCTGAGAAGCTCATATGCATGCAGCTGAAATGCCACTGACAAAAGCTGAATATGAATGGAATGTTTTTAGCAGCAGTGGTAATCTTATCAACAAACAACTGAGTGGGGATTTTAAAAAGATCTTATGGTTCTGACGTCAAAACCTTCTGGATAAAACGAGACATGTTCTTGGCATTTCTAGCTCTTTAAACTGTCATGAAAAAACTCTGTGAACTTCTCCAACCTTTAATTTATTTCTCTATACTAATCATTATAAAAAGGTGGATTTGTTGGAAGCTTTTTGTAATCAAAGACTATTGGCAATACAGATCTAGGCCTTGAGAAAACTGAAATCTCAATTCCATTTTATTCAAAAGTGACAATATTTCTGAGGCTCTGCTAGCACACTACTCATGCATGATTGATAGGAAGCAGCAATAAATTTGCGTGACAGGCTAGGAGTACAGCTTATTAAAGTCTTCTTGAAAAATCATCCTGAGATTATATGAGCTTCCTAGGGCTTATTGATCAAAAGACTCTTCACTTCAAGTGTCAAATAGCTTGACAATACTGATTATTAACTGCAGATGACAGAAAAAGATACTTCAGTGTACCATAAGCATAATGTAAACTTAAAGAGGAGCTTCCTTTAACAAATTGTCTTGGAGACAGAGTATGGAAAAATAGGTCTAGCTTTAAACTGAAAATTACTTACCAGGAATACTAAACTTTTGTTTTCAGTTGACCACTGTACGTGCCTCATTATTCAAATTACAGTCACTAAGCTCTCATGCAAGTTTGCTGAACTTATATGGGTTTCTGTTCTTTTTTTTTTTTTTAAGTAAAATCCTCAAGCTGGTTGAGATTTTTAATTCATGTGCATTCTGTATCATCAATGTGTTGGCAAGAGAGTCAGTGTATAAAAGAACAAATTTGCCCTTGAAACCCCACTAAACCTAATTATTCCAGTGCTTAAGCTGGAAATCCATCTAAGTGGACAATGGCTACCTACAAGCCCTTTGACAGTGAAGCTATTCCAAGAAATACCAAACTCCCACAATGCATGAAAAACGAGACCCTTCTGATTTCATGTTTCAGTGCACATATGATGCACTGAACTTTTCTTATCTTTACATAGAGGAATTCCCATCTTTGCTGTACATAGTTCTGTAGTGTGGGATGTTGAGTCAATTATCTTATAGTATCATTGACACATCTGGTTTTGTCACATACAGGAAAGATATCAGGGCTGAACTGGATGACTCTGCTAAATGTTTTTTTACATACCCTTAACAACATCTGCCAGAAATGGTCAATTGTTTTTATTAACTGCCAAGTATAAAACTTAAACTGCATCAGGCTGACTGTCCTGGCACCACTGTTAAAATCAAATAGTCTTAGAGATCTTGCTCCCACAGCATTATCTACTAACAAATTGGCATAAAGCCTTCATAGCTATTTCAAGCCAGGATGTTTACTAAATTGCTATTAGCCAGCAATGGTGGGAGGGCCAGTATGAGACTTCTGGCTCAAGCTTCCAAGTGATGTTTTAATAGTAATTTTTTTTCAAACCACATCCAACTCACTGAAATGCTTCACCACCCCAGCTAGGACCGGGGCAAATGCAGGATCCAGATCTCTGTGCAAGCTGACATGGTCAGAACTCATTTTCATTGCTTGCTCGATGGGGCTGCAAGCAGCTGGTCTAGCTGGCGATGTCCTTGCTTACTGCAGGGGGGCTGGACTAGGTGGACTTGTAAATGTTCCTTCTAACCCACTGCATTCCTAGGGGTGTATGATTCTATGATTCTACATAAGGGACAAACTAAGATTTTAAAATTATTATTATTATATTTTTTTACCTGTTAAGCTTCCCCCTAAGCTGTTGCTCCAGTCCTTGTTCAGCTCCAGGGTGAGTGTCATCGCTTTTAGGATGAGAGGATATGACCTCAAGTGCACCAGAGGAGGTTTAGAGTGGATATTAGAAGAAACTTCTTTGCTGGAAAGATTATCAAACACTGTAATTGACTCCCCTGGGAGGTGGTAGAATAACCATCCTTGGTGATATTTAAAAGAAGTATAGATGTGGTTCTAAGGGACATGGTTTAGCACCAAATTTAGTAGAGTGAGATAATGGCAGGACTCAATGATCTTAAAGGTCTTTTCCAGCCAAAACAATTTCATGATTCTATGATTCACAGCAATAAGTCAATTCCAAACCCACCTTGCAGCCATCACCAACCTTCTATCTGTGATTCTCCCTTATGTAAAAAGTCGAATGTGTTTAGTATGTTCTTAACCCTATGAGGATTTTGAAAACAGTGGTCTTACTTTTCCCAGTACTGTTGTGGTAGTTTACGGCTGTACCTTTAATTTTCTCACCAAATTGAATAGTCCCAGGACAGACTGGTTCTCTATACCCAGTTAGACAATGGGTTAATGCCAGCTGCTTTTCCCAACATCACTGTTGGAAAGCACTCTCTTCACTCAGGAGGTGGGCAGATTTTGGCAGCTTATATTTAGGGAGGATGCATTATTGATGTAATTCATTTGGTATCAGAGGAATTACTAAAGCAATTATTAAAGCTCAGCATGAGGTCTTTGTAAGAGGCTGTTGTTTTCATTGTTGATGAGAAGAGTCTGCCTCAGACTGTATAGAAGAAGAAGGGTTGCTGAGGTTACCCAATCAGCCTCTTAATTTTTGACAAGTAACATTTATCTTTCTGCATCATGAAGCAATTTATTTTTTCCATTGGAATGCTTATAATCAAATATGTTTATGTGGTTACTATAAACTACTTGACAATATTTAAGAGCTAATTATTTTTCTTTCTTTTTTAAAATTTTTTTTTCCCACAAAGCTATGCCATTCCTCAACAGCACCACTGTACCCTATAGAATTGGAAAGCCTAGAAGATTGGAAAATTTATCCAAATAAGAGCTGATTTAAATTCTCATGAATTCATACTTTTGCTTTATGTAAACTTTTAATGAGCTTTCATGAAGTTGTGGTGAGTACATTTATCTTCTGAACTGTGTAAAACTTTCTGTCAATGGATAAATTTTTCAGGTTCTCCAATTACAGAAATGGTATAGAATTTGAACAGTTTGATTACCCAATAAACACAATCTATTTTGGTATTGAAAATGTCAGATCATTCAGTTACATAATCATATCTATCTTTTATTTCCCTTGAATTTTTAATCTGGAAGATAAAAGTCAAGCATCGGGGTAATTTCAGTGGCTTGACAGAAAAGAGGCTGAGAAATCAATCTCTTAGGAGCTGTTTTAACACTTGCCATTTTTGGTAAATACATTCTGGACACTGTGAAAGTGTTTGTGCTTTGGTTTGAACCATGAAGATGCAGGAGTGCTAGTAAAAATAGCAGCCAAAGCACAGTCAGTTGCATACTTCAAACCCCAAAGGAATCTAGAGTGGATTATGTTGCTTTAAGGCCCTGAACTGCTTTTCATGGATGGAGTTTTTCCACAGGGATCCATCACAGCCATCAGGGTGAAGGATATTCAGCAGCAGCCATCTCACAAACTGTTGTTGGGATCTGGCATAGTCTTTTTAAAATAACATAGTCTCTTTAAAATAACTTTTTATCAATATGAAAAAGAAAGAGCTGGTACAAGGTAGAATAAGTCCTTTATCGGCCTTGTTCTCATCACAAATAATTTTACATTGCAGTTAAACCCTCATTTTAAGGGCTTGTAAATTTCTTAAGAATTCCTCTGTCTTCATGTCTTAGCCTCTAGCTTGATACTCTACTTTTAGTAGAACGGTAAACAATTTTATCTATGTACCTTGTGGAATATATGGGCTTTCAAATATAGAGAGTGAAAACTGCTAATTAGCAGTAACTCTGATGCTACAGAAAAGCTACATACATGTTTTAAAATTTTCTTTTTTGGGGGCATGATGGGAGGTGTGGGTGAAATAATGCCAGGCATTGTTCCTGGTGCTAGCTCCGGCTGTAAATAAGTTTGTTTCTCTGGAATTGACAATTAACTAATTGGATAAGATTAATAGAATTATTGCCTGGACAAAATTTTGTATTACTGGTCTAAGTGAACCCTCACCCACCCATAACTACATGCCCTAGCTCAGTATATAAGTCACTGTCAAAAGTAAAAAAGAAAATCCAGTTTCTCTTGAAACAACTGTGCACTGCTTTGGATTTGCTTAGAACAATCTGGTTGAGTGGTGATTAGCCGATTTGTCTTGGGTGGCCACTCATGAATTGCTCTTCCTTCCTTTCCAGCAATGGTTTTGTGCAAAGCACAGTGGCTGAGAGCAGTGAGTGAATGTGGGCCCCATGACAGTTGTAGTCCAGTGCAGAATTTCTGGGTGACCTGTGGCCTGTGACTGTCCTATGCAGGGCCTTCCTTTTGCAGGGGCCAGGACAGTGTGAGCAGGAGGGTGGGGAGACACCCAGTATGGAATAGTGTGGTGCCAAGGAATGGAGTTTCAATGAGTCCATCTTTGCTCAACTTCTCCCTCCTGCCCTTGCACATGACACAATTGCACAGAACCACAGAAATGTTCATGTTGGAAAAGACCCTCAGGATCACCAAGTACAGCTGATAACCCTACAGGATTGGTGACTCAACCACCTCCCTGGGCAGTACATTCCAATACCTGACTACTCTTTCCATGAAAAATATTTTCCTAATAGCCAGTTTAAACCTACCCAGTTGTAGCTTGAGGCCATCCCTCTTGTTCTATCACTAATTGACTGTGAGAAGAGACTGGCACTAAACTCTCTACAGTGTTGTTTCAGGTAGTTGTAGACAGCAATGAGGTCTCCCCTCTTCTTCAAACTAAACAGCCCCAGCTCCTTCAGTCACTCTTCATAAGATTTATTACAGTATCACAGTATCACTAAGGTTGGAGGAGACCTCGAAGATCATCAAGTCCAACCTGTCACCACAGACCCCATGACTAGACCATGGCACCAAGTGCCACGTCCAATCCCCTCTTGAACACCTCCATATTCTCCAGGCCCTTCACCAGCTTCGTTGCCATCCTCTGCCCCTGCTCCAGCACCTCCACATCTCTCTTGTATTGAGGTGCCCCAAACTGGACTCAAGGTGTGGCCTCACCAGAGCTGAGTACAAGGGGACAATCACCTCCCTACTCCTGCTGGACAGAGCATTTCTAATACAGGCCAGGATGCCTTTTGCTTTCTTGGCCACCTGGGCACACTACTTGCTCATATTCAGGGCTTGTCAATTAGAACCCCCAGGTCCCTTTCTGCCAGACAGCTTTCCAACTACACTTCCCCAAGTCTGTAGCATTGCTTGGGGTTGTAGTGACCCAAGTGCGGGACCTGACATTTGGCCTTGTTGAAGCTCATCCCTTTAACATTGGCCCAACATATTTGGAAGTTGACAAAGTAGTACTAATGCTTTTTTTTTTTTTTTCTCCTTATCTGAGGTCAGTAGGCCAGCAAGACCAAGGGTTAGTTGCAGCAGCAGGATGAGGACCAGAAAGTGTGATGCAGCATGGTTTGTAAATGTTCTGTGAAATAGCATGGATATATGTGTAAGGGCACAGACACAGGAAAAGTTCATGGGCAATGATAATACAGCAATAGCCTTCCAGAATAAATGTCATTAACATCTACAAAATGGCTAATGAAACCATTATAAAAGTACAATAAATGAGTACCAGGTCAGACAGCATAAAGAATACTCTATAACAAGAGCAGAGAGTCCAAGGCTATTAGAAAAAAAGAAAAAGTGTTTTTCTTTTCAGTAAAGTTGCAGAAAACTAGGGGTGTTCAATGTTAAAAGGTGAAGCAAGCAAGAATCTGTGAGGAGAAGCATCTTGAAACACATAATGATTTTTACTTTATTGTATCAAACTGAAACGTTTTAAACAAGTACATTCCCAGCTATAAGTTTATACATTCATAGCTGGAAAAGCATGACATAAACCCCTCTATAATAAAGCAACTAGAAAGCATAAAATTAAAAAAGACCATAAACCAAAAGTACACTGTGAGGATTTGCAATATTAACACTATGCTCATGCCAACAGCATTGCTGAAACAGCAACACAGTGAAAACCATTCCCTCCACTGACATTTCTTCCTCTTGTATGTTCCCTCCCTTTATTTTATATCCAGGTAGCTTCCTATGGCTATTAACTGAGGGAACCTGTAGTGCAAATGCTCTAATTCTGTGAGTTGTGTATGAGCCAAGATCATGTCTGCTCCAATATGCCTGATATAAACTTAAACTACATTTTACTCTTCCCTTCTCTGTCCTACACTGATGTTTTGGTAGAGGAAAGCATCTGCTTCCCTTGTGCTCTCAGTTCACTTGATATCACAATATTTGCAGTAACAGAACAGACTGATGTAAAGCTATAAAGACAACAAATCTGGCCTATTGGTATTTATGCTTTGCACACTGTTGTCCTCTGTGCAGTTTTTGGTACCTCACTTAAGCTGGATAATGCATTCCTATATTAGCAGACTGTATTGAGAGAGCAATTAATATGATTTGATATTAATAAGTAGAAGATGTGCTTACCACATTTGTACCAATATAGCTTTTGAAAATGCTTCTAATGGGACCTCCTTCTGCAGTGGGGGCAGAAATATTAGAAGCTAGTATAATTTCCAAACTTTCCAACTATCAAGACATAATCCTGGAGATCATCTGGAGCATCTGGATAGCTAACAACTTTGAAAACTGGGCTGTGTATATGGATATCTAATTATGGAACTGTAAATATTGCTGCATACATCTGTTCCTGAAATTTTTATTGAATATTTTATATTTAAACTTTGCAACATCAGTTTTAATGTAATATTTTAACATTACTAACTTTTTCTTCTGTGGCAACCGCTTATCTCTCTGCTCTGTGCCCTTTTGTTCATCTACTGTATCAATTAAGCAAAAGGGAATAGCCTGAATGTTTTACAAAGTAATGAAGTTGCATAAATTGCTCTAAACCAATGTATGTTCCTCTAAGTAATTTTTCTTTATCCTTCACTGCTGAAGGTACGAAGCTTCATTGGATGTTAGGTTTTTCACAAGCTCCATAAATCCAATGCAGATGCAGATCCTGAAAAACATAAATAATTTTTTATTCTTCCCAGATAGGTCTTAGATGGCTTAGACATAACATAAACTAACATGAACACATAAATTTGGCAGCTGAGTCTAAAGAAAGTGATGGTATCTTCTAGTCCTCTGGAAAATTTGCTCTGAGTAGGAAACACAGAAGTGGTTGTTGAATTCAATGATATTGCACATGCTAAAATGATTTCTATCCACCATAACTAAGAATGATACAACCCAAATCAAAATATTTAAGCATATGAGACACTATGCTGATTTACAGAACTCACCACTAAAACAAACTGTGCTGCTTTGGAGCAGTATTTCTTTTCATACCTGTTACATGATCATCAAACAACCTTAGCCCTTTCTTTCAGTGGATCTGTGAATTTGACACTGTTACTTGCTTTGATGCCCAGAAACTACATTTTAGTCCTCTCACTCCTGTCCTTCTGCCTCCTTCCCTGACAGAGGAAGGAATCACAGAATAACAGAATCACAGAATGTTAAGGAATGGATCTTGAAAGATCATCTAGTCCAATGCCCCTGTGAGAGCACAATGAACTGTAACAGACCACAAAGGAATGCATCCAGGCAGGTTTTGAATATCTCCAGAAAGAGAGACATCACAGAGAAGGAAACATCACAGTAGAAAGCAGTGTCAACAATCTCAAGATCAAGAGCTAATCTTAATGGGAACCCTTGATGGTAAATGTCTTGCCAATGAACCAGAATGTCTCAGATTAAAACAATTTTTATAAAGCAAGTATTTCACAGCTTGAGGTACAAGGTGAACACATAATTGTTTTTATAGTAATTATCCTTATTTGCTTAATTTAATTTTCCTGTTGGGTTGCACCCTTGGTTGTAATCATAGAACCATAGAATAGCTTAGGCTGGAAGAGACCTTAAAGATCATCTAATCCAACCTGCGTGTCATAGGCAGGGCTGCGTCTCAACTAGACAAGGTTACTCAAGGCCCCATACAATCTGTCTTTCCACATTTCCAAGGACGGGGCATCCACATGAGTTTTGGCCTTCTAAGTCTTCATGTGTGTTTGTGCCTTCATTCACACAGATGTATGCTGAAGAAAAAGAATTGGGTCCTTCTGCTGAAAGCCGAATGAAACCTGACCTGAAATTCTCTTCCAGATAAAGTACAATTTGTGATAGACATTCAGTTTGAATGAAACTCACTTAACTGTTGACCAAAGTCTCAGCATGAACTTCTGCTCTATGTTTTGTCAGAAGGAAGATGGTAAACAGGATAAATATTGCTTGTCTTTGCTTTACCCTAGTGTCCAAGAGAGCAGAGATTATAATTTTCAAAAAGCAGTACAAACTATTGTTGCCTTTATTATCTGAAACTTAGTTCTGACAAAAGCTTGAAGGACTGCTGTAAGATCTTTTTTTAAAGACAAAGGGCAAAGATTAAAGATAAAGAAGGAAGAACTGTTTTAAAAGCCCAGAGTGTGGTTTAGGTATCCATTGCAGTAAATGTTTTTTACTAGTGATAGAATAGGAGTAGCGTAGAGTAGAGTAGAGTAGAGTAGAGTAGAGTAGAATAGAATAGAGTAGAATAGAATAGAATAGAATAGAATAGAATAGAATAGAATAGAATAGAATAGAATTAACCAGGTTGGAAAAGACCTTCAAGATCATTGAGTCCAACCTATCATCCAACACCATCTAATCAACTAAACCATGGCACCAAGCGCCCCATCCAGCCTCCTAAACACCTCCAGTGACGGAGACTCCACCACCTCCCTGGGCAGCACATTCCAATGGGCAATCACTCCTTCTATGAAGAACTTCTTCCTAACATCCAGCCTAAACCTCCCCTGGTGCAGCTTGAGACTATGTTCTCTTGTTCTGGTGCTGGTTGCCTGGGAGAAGAGATCAACCCCCACCTGGCTACAACCTTCCTTCAGGTAGTTGTAGAGAGTAAGAAGGTCTCCCGAGTCTCTTCTTCTCCAGGCTCCAAGCAACCCCAGCTCCCATAGCCTCTCCTCATAGAGCTTGTGCTCCAAACCCCTCACCAGCTTTGTTGCCCTTCTCTGGACATGTTCCATCAACTCAACATCTTTCCTGAACTGCAGGGCCCAGAACTGGACGCAGGACTCAAGGTGTGGCCTAACCAGTGCTGAGTACAGGGGCACAATGACTTCTCTGTTCCTGCTGGCCACGCTATTCCTGATACAGCCCAGGATGCTATTGACCTTCTTGGCCCCCTGGGCACACTGCGGGCTCATGTTCAACCAGTACCCCCAGGTCCCTCTCTGCCTGGCTGCTCTCCAGCCACTCTGACCCCAGCCTGTAGCACTGCATGGGGTTGTTGTGGCCGATGCGGCATTTAGATGTGTTCAATCTCATGCCGTTGGACTCTGCCCATCTGTCCAGCCTGTCAAGGTCCCTCTGCAGAGCTCTCCTACCCTCTAACAGATCAACACCTGGCCCCAGCTTGGTGTCATCTGCAAATTTACTGATGATGGA
This sequence comes from Colaptes auratus, assembly GCA_015227895.2. NCBI lineage: Eukaryota > Metazoa > Chordata > Aves > Piciformes > Picidae > Colaptes > Colaptes auratus. The sequence continues at coordinate 56,905,368 of CM026897.1, forward strand.
CTCAATCCCCTCATCCAGATCATCAATAAAGTTATTGAACAGGATGGGACCCATCACTGATCCCTGGGGGACACCACTAGTGACTGGCCACCAGCTGGATGTGGTACCATTCACCACCACTCTCTGGGCTTGGCCCTCCAGACAGTTTCTAACCCAGCACAGAGTCTGATGTCTGTTCTTGATGAGTTTCAGACATGCACTTTAAGTAAGCAAATTAATTTTTCTTACATGTATTGCATTGATAAAAGTAACATAAATTCTATTTATTAATATAAAATAATTTTATCTCAGTTCCTCTTTGTTCATATGCTTAACATGCTTTTAGAGTATAAGGAATTTCTTAGAATAACTTTATCTAACAAATTAAGTTGCCTTTTTTTTTTCCCTATTTTTTTTTCTTAAGAAGCTATAGGTGCTGTATGCAGGTTCCTGGCTCTCTCCAGCCTTTTTTGGGCTTGCTTTTGCACCACTGAGACATGGGGCTTATCTCAGGCTAATGGAAAATATTTTCTTTTGAGAATTCCCTGAAAATACTGACAGCAAATCACTGACACTCCTGGAAAAGAGGGGGCATTTCAAAGGTTATGATTCTCAGATCTAAGTAGGAAAACTTTTCCTTCAATTTACCACCAACACTTTCACTGCTCCTAAGATTTGCAGGGATTAAACAGAGATTATCCAGAATATTTTCCAGTGGCATGAAGCCATTGGGGAAGATCCATCCTGTTCTAAGCAAAAAGGGAGAAATAATCCCCAAAGTGAGTCATTGCTTTAGGATACACTTTAGAGATTCACAGCTGTGGCATTTCTTATGAAAATGCTGGAATGCAGATGTAATAGCTAACAGACTAGTGAACCCCTAAGCAGTGAGTAATGCTGGAGTAAGGCCTTTTGGATTGCTGGTAGAACACCTGCACAGTAAGAAAAAGCCCTGAATTTCCTCCCTGCTCAAAATATGATGTATCCAAAACCTGACGAAGTCAAAACGAGGTGCTCAGAAAACAATGCTTTGTGCTGGTCTCAATGCCTTGCCAGATAGTCTATCCTGACATGAGAACTTCTATCTTTCAGGTTGTTTAACTTGAGTTCTCTCTTTTGTGATATTCCTCTATTGTCCATCTCTGAACAATTGATTTTTATTTTGTAACATGTGTTTTGGTTACTTGTGTCATTAAGTTCTGAAGGTAAGAACATTTTCCCTCCTCAATAAATTCTGGCTTTGTCTGCATGGTGCTTACTGCACCATGTGTTGGGAACTCTACTCCACCTGTCTTTATCACATTCTCTTCTGGTCAGTGAAGTCTCTTGCATGATCTATTTGTAGGAGATCATGAATCAAGAGGTTACTTGAACCTCACAAAATAATATCAACCTTTTATTTTACTGGGAGACTAAGATAGGAAATATTGCAAAACCCTAGAGAACATGAAAAGTATACCACAAAGCAAACTGAAGGCTTTAAAAATACACTTCAGAAGTTTTTTAGTGTCTTATTAAATACACGGACTACTGTCTTATGAAGAGGTGTACTGACATTTTCTAAGCTCCATGTGGGTGTGTATCCTATGATACAAAGACACTGGTGATTCTCTTGGGTGGAATAATGAGAAAAGAAACTTGGGTGAAGCTCTGGCTGCCTCACTTTAGTCACAGAGTAAATAATTCATGCATTTTAACACTGTTAATTTCCTTCTTTTCCTAATCCACTGTGGCCTGCTGTAAGAAACCCATGTTGTACCAGACAAATAATTTAACAGGGGATTCAGCCAAAGAACAATGAAGGAATAGAAATGTAGATGCAATATAAATAAATGGAAGTTAAATGTGTGTTTAGATGTATACATGAATATGTAAGTGTAAACTCATACCCTGTATAAATAGGTTTGTAATTCACTGAAGCCTTACTTTTTGAGAGCTTTGGGGTTTTAAAAGTAATAATCATCATATTTCACACTGAGTGATTTCTCAGTCAAAATTGGTTTGGACCAGCTCTAAGGGAAGACCCAGCTTCACAGTTTCAAATTAACCAAAAACTCTTTACAGTTACATGTATAATACATGCTTTCCATCAGTTCAGTTATGATGTGTTACATATTTTTGTACTGTGATGAATGCAAGGTTGATAGAATGAAAGGTGAGAGCTAAACATCTGTTGTACATTTGCATTTCAGGCGTGAGCATGCATTTTTCATATTTTACCCTGTGTACTGGGCAATCTGGTCTCATATTATTCATCATAGATTCATAGAATGGTTTTGAGTTAGAAGGGACCTTTAAGATCATCTAGTCCCAACTCGCCTGGCATGGGCAGGGATACACAGACTTTTATATTTTAAAATTCTACCTCATCTGTTTCTTCACATCCAAAGCCTGACCCTAATGTCATGCTGTTGTAAATTACATGTTACCCCATTAAAATGGGGGATGTAGATCCTGATCTCATTGTGTGCAATCTCAAGGAAGTTTTTGCAGTTGTGGTGGGGTGAGAAAGTTCCACACACACACACAAAAAGAAACCACAGCTAGCTCAGTCAGAAAAGCAGATGAAAGCTATATTTACAGGCAGAAATGGAATGCAATGAATATGTACACAAATATACAATATTTACAATATATACAGGAATACACAGCAATGAATGTAATGCAGAAAAGCCTTTTCCCTCCAGCCGGCCAGGGGGGTTCCCTGAACCCCCCTCTCTCCCTCCCTACCTCCCCTTTTTCCCAAAAAGGGTTAGAGAGAGAGAGAGAAAGGCAATTAAGGAGAAAAATTCTGTTAGCTCAAAGTGTATGCAAGAATTAGTTTTCTCATCTGGTTAGCTTTGTTAATTCAAGGTCGCTCCTGTCTGGCAAAAGCTGGTGCTTCAGAGAGAGAGAAGCCGACCAGCCCACATGAACAGAAGGAAAGGTACAGAATTGAACACAGCCTGAACCCAGACCAGACTGGCAGAATCCAAACTCAAAGCTGCATTCTACCAATCCACCAATGAAATTAGTTTAGACTATCTTGTTTTTGTTTAAATATCAAAAACATTCAGCCAGAGTGTTCAGCAATTGTGCCTTCCTTAAAGGCACAGCCTAAACCGGTCACAGCAGTTCAACAGAGATACCTCGAATTTTCGTAAGGTAATTACAATCAGACAGAGCTCCCAGAATCAAGTCTGTGTTAGTTGTTATTTCTCTGGAAAGTAGTTGATACATTTATTTTTACTTTGAGATATGATCATTAATATTCATCAATTAGCTGAATGCTGAAAGAATAATTTATTGAAATAACTTCCATCTGATACTTTTAATTCCTCCTTTTTCTTATTCCAGATTCCTCATACTTCCTGTTTCAATGAACAAATTCCAATGTGTACTAGAGTAGACATCAATAACAATATTCAGAGGCTCTGAGGACAATCCTTCCATTTTGAGAGAAAATAAGCTAGAACTGATGTGGTCACTAATAAAAAAACCCCAACAGCAACAAAACCCACAAACAAAACCCCCCAACAAACATTTGAACAAACAAAAACCCCAAACCCAAACAATGCAGCAAAACAAACACAAAATACCCCTAATCAAACAAACAAAAAATAAAATCATGGAATTATTGCAGTTGAAAGGGGCCTTGAGAGATCATGTGGTCCATATTTTTATGGGAAAGGGAGCCTAGGTGAGATTATCTAGCATCTTCTCTAAATGCATCTTGAAATGCTCCAGTGATGAGGACTCTGGTTAGGTTGTTCCAGTGAATGGTTGTTCTCACTGTAAAAAAATGTCTTTATTAAGTCAAAGCAATACCTTTCCTGGTACGACTTGCCCATTTTGTGCCTTGTTTTCACTCCATGATCCCTTGTGAAGAGTGTGACTTTGTATTCTGTATTCTTTGCAGCTGCCTTCTCAATCCTGGTATACTGTGATGAGGTCCCACCTGAGATGAAGTTGAAGGCAGCCTGGGCTGCAGTGATCATATGCTAGTGCAGTTCACTGTCCTAAGGAGTATGAAGCCCACAAGAAGCATAGTTAGAACTCCAAATTTTAAGAAAGCAAAAGTCCAGCTGTTCAAGGAGTTAGTAAATAGGATCCTGTGCGAAATGGCCCTTAGGGACATGGGAGCTGAACAATGCTGGTGGATATTTAAGGATGCTCTCTATGGAGCACAAAAGATCTCAATCCCTACACATAAGATATTGGGCAAGGAGGGCAAGAGACCACCATCGTTGAGCGATGACCTGCTGGTCAAACTAAAGGGCAAGATGGGGTTATGCAGGAAATGGAAGAAGGGACAGGCATCCTGGGAAGAGTATAGGGACATTGCCTGTATGTGCAGGGACAAGGTCAGGAAGGCCAAGGCACAGCTGGAACTGAATTTGGCAAGGGATGTAAAGAAAAACAAGAAAGGCTTCTACAGGTACATTAACCAGAAAAGAAAGGTTAAAGAAAATGTACCCCACAATGAGCAACAGTGGGCAACTTGTATCGATGGACAAAGAGAAGGCTGACATTCTCAACAACTTTTTTGCCTCAGTCTTCACTGGCAAACCCTCTCCTCATGGATCTCACGTTGATGGCCCACAAGGTGGAGACCAAGGTGACAAAGTCCCTCCCATTGTAAGTGAAGACAGGGTGCATGATCAGCTGAGGAACCTGAAGATATACAAGTCCATAGGACCTGATGAAATACATCTGACTCCTGAGGGAACTTGCTGATGTAGTTATCAAGCCACTCTCCATGGTATTTGAAAAGTCCTGGTGGTCAGGTGAGGTCCCTGGTGACTGGAAGAAAGGAAACATTACAGCTATTTTTTAAAAGGGTAGAAAGGAGGATCCTGGGAACCACCAACCTGTTAGCCTCAGCTCTGTGCCTGGGAACATCATAGAACAGATCCTCCTAGATGCCATGCTGAAGCACATGGGAGATAGGGTAATGGTTCAAGACAGCCAGCTTGGATTTACTAGGGGCAGGTCCTGCCTGACTAACCTAGTAGCCTTCTTTGAAAGAGTGACTATGTCAGAGAAAAAGGGACAACCTACACATGTGATCTATCCGGACTTCTGCAAGGCCTTTGACATGGTCCCCCACAACATCCTGCTCACCAAATTGGAGGGATACAGATTTGATGGGTGGACTGTTCAGTGGATAAGAAATTGGCTGGATGGTCACATCCAGAGGGTAGTGCTCAATGGCTTGTAGTCCAGACGGAGAGCAGTGACAAGTGGTGTCCCTCAGGGGTTCATACTGTGACCTGTACTGTTTAATATTTGTATCCATGATATAGACAGAGGGATTGAGTGCACCATCAGCAGGTTTGCAGATGATACCAAGCTGTGTAGTGCTGTCAATACACCAGAGGGACAGGATGTCATCCAGAGGGACCTCGACAAGCTGAAGAAGTGGGCCCAAGTGAGCCTCATGAGGTTCAACAAGAGCAAGTGCAAGGTTCTGCACATGGGCTGGAACAATCCTCACTATCAATACAGGCTGGGGGATGAAAGCAGCCCTGTGGAAAAGGTCTTGGGGATGCTGATGGATGAGAAGCTGGACATGAGCAGACAGTGTGTGCTTGCAACCCAGAAGGCAAATCACATCCTGGGCTGCATCAAAAGATGCACTGCCAGCAGATCCAGGTGATTCTACCACTTTGCTGCAGTGAGACCTCACCTGGAGTACAGTGCACAGGTCTGAGGCCCTCAATATAAGGACATACACCTGATGGAGTAGGTCCAGAGGAGGGCCACAAGGGTGATCAAGGGGTTGGAGCACTTCTGCTGTGAGGACAGGCTGAGGGAGCTGGGGTTGTTCAGCCTGGAGGAGGCTCCAGGGAGACCTAATAGCTGCCTTCCAGTACCTGAAGGGGGCATACAAAAAGGATGGGGAGAGTCTGTTTGCAAAGGCCTGCAGTGACAGGATGAGGAGCAATGGCTTTAAGCTGGAGAAGAGTAGATTTAGTTTGGATGTTAGGAAGAAGTTCTTTACAGTGAGGGTGGTGGAACACTGGAACAGGCTACCCAGGGAGGTGGTTGAGTCTCCTTCCCTGGAGATACTCAAAGTGAGGCACGATGAGTCCCTGTGCAGCCTGGTCTAGTTGGGGATGTCCCTGCTAACTGTAGGGAGGCTGGACTAGACAACCTTTGCAGGTTGCTTCCAGCTTGGACCATTCTATGATTCTATGATTCCAAGACATCTAGATCCTCTAATCTTTTGTCACAAGGCAGGTTCTCCAGCCCTTGGATTGTCTTTAAGGCCCTCCTTTAGGCCCTCTTCAGTCTGTCTTGAATCACAGGGACAAAACTCCAGGTGCAGCCTGACTGACAAGCACTGAATAGAATGGGGTGATTCTGTCTTTGCTAGTAATGCCCCAGTGGATGCAGCTCAGGATGTGATTTGCCTTTGGTGCTGCTGCTGTGCAATGCTGATTTATGTTCTGCTTGCTGTTCACCAGGAATCCTGAATTGCTGGGCTCTTTGGATAGGTCATCCCAGGTACAGGACTTTGCACTTTGTTATCCTACATTTCCAGCCTGTCCTGGTCTCTCTGTAAGATAGGTCTCTCTTTGCTCTTTAAGATGGCTCTCCCTTCTGACACGTTGAATTGGATTAATTAAGAAAATAAGGCTACTAATGCTTGATAAGCGGGATGATTAATCAATAAAAGTAATTACTTTATTTTATTAATAATAAATAATAAACTTATTTAAAATTTGTTTAGGTTCAGGTATCCGGTGGGGAATCGCTTACACAAAATATAGGTAATACTAATGATGTGAACACTTTAGATAGAGGAAGGATTCAATCTAGAGTAACTACACTCCTGATATCAAACTCAAAGTTGAAGGGAGAGCAAGGAGCCACAATTCCTGATTCAATACCAAGGTGGGTCTCTTTTGCTCTCTGATGGAGCAAAGGCAGAGGGGGAGAAGGAAATTAATGTCCCATATGCTTTATGAAGTCAATAGTCAGAATCACTTACGAAGCACTGTTCAGTCTGAGGATTCTGAATCAGTCCAAAACGTGTTGAGAGCAGCAGTCAGGAAAGTTTATAATCCAGAATTCTGCTCTCAGTATAATTTTTGTAAAGCCAAGGAAAAGTAAAAATAGGATCCAAGCACGATGCCCAACATTGAAAGCAAAACTGGAGTACACATGGTGGATGCTGGACGAGGCGGATGGGCGAGTATCATAGTATCATATCATAGTATCAATCAGGGTTGGAAGGGACCACAAGGATCATCTAGTTCCAACCCCCCTGACATGGGCAGGGACACCCCACACTAGATCAGGCTGGACAGAGCCTCATCCAGCCTGGTCTTAAACACTTCCAGGGATGGGGCCTCAACCACCTCCCTGGACAACCCATTCCAGGGCTTCACCACTCTCATGGTGAAGAACTTCCTCCTCTTGTCCAGCCTGAATGTCCCCACCTCCAGCTTCATTCCATTCCCCCTAGTCCTATCACTACCTGATATCCTGAGAAGTCCCTCCCCAGCCTTCTTGTAAGCCCCCTTCAGATACTGGAAGGCCACAATTAGGTGACCTTGGAGCCTTCTCCAGACTGAACAGCCGCAACTCTTTCAGTCTAGCACACCTCGCCGGCTGGAGACGAGCCGGAACCAAAGTTAAAAAGGGCCAGGTTACTGAAGAACCCCTCTATTTAACTGCGTTTTTGAAACAAAACTGACCACTCTCAGAAAAGTGATTTGAAACTTAGCCAACCACCTTCTGGGCATCAGCACAGTGGTGAGTGGTCAAGATACCTGCCAAACAGGTTTGGCTGGCTTTTTACTGGTACATGTTTTCTTTTGTCTATCTCCCCCGGCTTCTTAGGGCTCTTACTGAAACCTGTTTTGGGCCTAGTCATGCCCAACCAGGACACACGTCCATTTCACTATCCAGTTTGGTGTCTGTCCTGGAAGATGCATTAACAAGCCAGCTAAACCTGTTTGAGCCACTGCCCTCTCTCCTCCCTCTCTGTTGCAAGGTCTGGATTGAGGTCGAGGTGCCAACAGGCAGGTGCCATTAAGGCTGCCTGGAAGGGGTGGAAGCTGGACCCCGAACCTCGCGTTTCAGAGAGGCAACTGCACGTGTCAAAGGCTATGAGAGAAGGCGTGTGCAGTTTTCCCTGCCATACTACATTTTGGACTGATTGGCAGGATCCATTGGGCCATTCAGTTTTTGTAAAGGGAATTTATAGGGGAAGATTTTGAGAGCCCACTTGTTCATTGTTCTCTTCCTCTCTCTTGTCTTCTTCCCCCCTGTTCGTTAATGGAATTCAAGCACCTACTTGCTCCTGTCTTCAGGGCAATAAGCTTCTTTTGTCCTAACAGCACAGTGCCTAGATCTTTGCCACAGCCGCGTGTCTCCCTCCCTCTCTCTCTCACTTCCCCTAATTTTGGATATTGCCCTTTTGGACCATAAATATGAACTCATAGCATTGCTTCATTCAGCAAAGATTTTGGTAGTTAACAGCTCGGCAGCTTGTGAGTAACTTATGCTAATTTACCTGGTTATTTCTAAGGTCTATAGCTTGTTTACCTGTTGATTAGCTGCATTGTGAACTTGAGGTGGTCTGTCTTGCCACCCAAGGCAGTATTGCTGTTTGTTTCACATGTATAAGAAATTTCCAGTTTGTTCCTCTGTATTCCAAGTTCTGATTCTTCTAGACTGTTATTCTGCTGTTTATTAGCCTCCTATCATGTGTAATTAACCTATCATCAGCCAGGCAAATTAACCTGAATCAAATTGGCTTGGATTTAAAAAAAAATTTAATAAGTCATATTAATATTTTATATTTCCAGCATATCAATTTCATATAAAACTAAATGAAATGGTACAGCGAAGAGCAGAGTGTCCAATTGTGAAGGTTTTACACAAATTAGGCTATGAATTAACAGTCTCAGACTTGGAATGGGCAAAATAAAACTGTGAAAATGCAGAGAACATTGCTGGTAAATTAGCTGATGCTGATAGCATCCCCGCCATAATTTTGGGATCCTGTATTATCCAAGGGCTACCTGAATTTAGTATTTATGAGGAAAAAATTTTTGAGGAGAGGATTTTGTGTTTGGAAAAAGAGTTAGAAAGGTCAGAGGAGAAATATATGGAACTTGCTGATTTATTTGTGCTACAAATCAGGAAATCTAGTGCTGCTATTAGAGCAATTGCAGAATCAAGCTCTGGTTCTAATCTGAGCTCATCCAAAAGCTTGAGCAAAATCTCTTCCAGACCGAGCAGCTCTGACGTGGTCTGGACCACTGGAGCTTGTTCCCCAGCACTGTCTTTTTACAAGCAGCCTGAACCACAATCCCACAAACAGGACTCTCCCAGGCAACCAGCACCAGAATAGAAGACAATCTCAAGCTGTGCCAGGGGAAGTTTAGGCTCAAGGTGAGGAGAAAGTTCTTCGCAGAGAGAGTTGCTAGCTATTGGAATGGGGTGCCCAGGGAGGTGGTGGAGTCACCCTCCCTGGAGGTGTTCAAGAGGGGTTGGACGTTGCACTTGTTGCCATGGTCTAGTAGTCATGAGTTCTTGGGTGACAGGTTGGACTTGATAATCTTTGAGGTCTTTTCCAACCTTGTTGATTCTATGATTCTATGACTTTGAAGGGGCAGACCCTAAAATGGTGTCCTTTGGGGGAGCACAACATTTTGAGCACCTTATCACTGAGGGCACATTAATTTTGTCCGTAGCTCAAGACACAGCACGAATGAGCCTTACTGCAGCATGCACCTTTAAAGATAAACAAAGCCAGTCACCAAGTTTTCATTTGGGTCCTGTGTCACCAAGACTGGCTGCTCCACTGGCTCTGCCCACAGCATACCCTGTGCCAAGCCATCATGTCCCACAGGCAGCAGATTATAATTTAGCCACGCCACTGGCTGCATACACAGCCTATCTGGGGAGAAGCCCTTATGCCCCATGGGCAGCAGATAATTTAACTGCTCCACCAGCTGCACACATAGCCTATCCTGGGACAAGCCCTAACATCCCATGGGTGGCAGATAGCAATTTAGCCTACCCGCATGCAGCGTATTCAGTGCCGAGCCCATGCATGCCACACAAAATGGCTCAGAACCCAGTCACTCATGCACTTAGCCCAGCCACTGGATGTAAGACAAGTCCACCCATGGCTCAGCTGAGAGAGGCTTTTCAGTAAAGAATGCTGAACTGGACTTTGCATTGGCACCACCGAGCATGGCCCCATGCGTTTTGCCACCAGCCACACATCCAGACCCAGTCTCAGTGACTGCTTATCCTGTGCCACGCCAACTCTGCAGCCAGCCTATCTGCAGAGTAGCCACCCAGCTCAACCTGACCTAGCATCGGTCGGCAGCTGTGGACAAGCAGCAAGTTTTTGGCCATCATGGACTTCCTATAGGTTTAGCAACACAGATGCCTCAAGCTCTGAGGAGGAAGTAATTTTACGGCACATTCATCCTACAATTAGGTGGGAAGTCGTTGCAGCCCCCTCCCGTAGTGGCCGCGGGACCACCAGAACGCAGATTTGCCCTTATTCTGGAGCTCAGTTAAGTGAATTGCAGGAAAAATTCTCCTCTGAGCCAAATGAAACAATTATTGACTTTCTGTATAGAGTTTCAGCCACAGGCAGGGATCTGGTTTTCCTGAGCACTGAAGAGGCTGATACAGACTGGGGGCTGAATGTATTCCTGAGTCCAGGTCCTGACAGGAATTATTGCCTGACTGCCTGAATTGCTTATTGGGCTGGGGGCATAGATGCCTCTGAGAGAGATAAACCCATACATATAGAGACCTCAGCTGAACTGTCTGCAGCAGTTAGGAAAATGTCACCGTTCAAGCCATGCATGAATGAGGGCTCCACGCATTGCCTTTAAATGCACCCGTTAACCCTAAGAGGCTTAAACCTCTCATTCAAGGAGTGCCCAATGCCTTTAAGTGACATTTAATTGACTGAATGGAGCAGATTAAACAGGCAGTTACAAGAAATAAGCACTCTGATGATTCCTGTGAGCACATCCCAATATGGAAAGAACTGTTAAGGGTCTCAGCAAACTATGGGGATATTGTTGGTTGTCCAGTTCATGCACCCTCTGGGCATGGATATTGTGCTGGTATCCACAAAGCCAGCCACATAGTGTCACCTCGTAGTGAAAAACGAGAAGTGTGCCAAACACATGCAGTTCCCCACAAAAGTCCAAACAGCAGCCCAAACCATTCCAGGTGTCACCCCAGGAAAACTCAAGGACATAACTCCAGCCGGAAACAAACTTCACTGACCAGAGACTGGTTTCAGCAAGCTCCTTCCTTAGAGGATACCTGAGCATGTATTAACGAGCCTGACCATGGGGCATACTAAGTCAATTGTGCTTAAGACTTTGAACAGAACTGGTAAATTGAAGCAAAGCAGTAGTGGCAGCAGTGGTGACCAGAGTAATAGTAGCAGTTCTTCCACTGCAGATTCTCCCACTGTTGTGAAAAACCCATTCATGTCTCATCACTAAATCTACAAGGTGGTGCCAAAAAACGAAATACTGAGATGATTGTCACAGGCCTCTCTCATGGTGTATGCCTTGCAACAGTCTGATAATTTGGAACCTTTTGTGAAAGTTCTTCACTGAGAGAGTCGTTCGCCATTGGAATGGGCTGCCCAGGGAGGTGGTGGAGTCACCATCCCTGGAGGTGTTCAAGAGGGGATTGGATGTGGCACTTGGTGCCATGGTTTAGTCATGAGGTCTGTGGTGACAGGTTGGACTTGATGATCTTTGAGGTCTCTTCCAACCTTGGTGATTCGGTGATTCTGTTTTAATTCCAACAGGGCCAACCCTAACAGCCATTAAATTCCTCCTTGGTACTGGTGCACAAATCAGTGTTTTAAATGTGCAGTAAGCAAAGAGACTGGGAACACAGCCATCCTGTAGGAGAATTAAAATTAGTGGTGTCCCAGGCACACCTACTATTTGCCATTTGGCTAAGGCAAGGCTATGGCTCCCAGGTGACAAGCGTAGCACCTTGGTAGAGGTTGCCTTGAGCCCTTACCCTGGGAACATCTTAGGATTTGATGTTCTAGCCATCAAAAGGTGATATCTCCCTGATGGTTCCCTGTGGTCTTTTGGTTTCTATGGCAGGGGGACAAAAGGGCAAAGACTGTTTATATTAACACTTTGCAAATTGCTCCTGCTTTACCCCAGTCTACCATCACCTGCATTAGCCAGTATCCATTACCAGTAGCAGCCAGACAAGGCATCTTAGGAGTAATTGCAGACCTGGAGCAGAGGCAGATCATCTACAGGATGCATGCTCCCTACAATTCTCCAATTTGGCCAGTGCGGAAGCTTAATGGACAGTGGCAACTAACAGCTGACTACCGACGACAGAACGAGAATACAGCTCTTCTCACTGCAGCAGTCCCAAGCCTGACCTCCTTGGTAGCAGCCATTCAAGCTGCATCCCACACCTGGATGGCCACGATAGACATTAAGAACATGTATTTCATGGTCCAACTGCAAGAAAAGGACAAAGCCCAGTTCACCTTCATGTCAAAGGACACTCCAAGCAAGACACCCTTGCTGCGAAGTGGAACCTGGCTGAGTGGCTTCACATCAAAAGGGGTCACTCAGGCAAGGTCAATCACCCGAACCTAGCATTAGCCCAACATGTCAGGCAAGAGAAAACTCTATGGACTACCTGGCACATTGATTATGTTGGTCTCCTCAAACCATCACACGTAAAGAAATGCATACTGGTTGGTGTAGAAGTAGTATCTGGCTTAACCATGGCCACAGCCACCAGTAGTGCCACAGGAGTCCAGACCACTGAGGTTCTAAAATATTGGTGCAGCATTTTGCCGATGCCTGAGTGCATACAGAGTGATAATGGGTCACATTTCACCACAGTCATAGTACAAGACTGGACACAAGATGAAGGGGTCAAGTGGGTGTTCCATACCCCAGTACTACCCCCAGGCAAATGTCATAGTTGAAAGGACAAATGGCCTCATCAAGAGACATACCAATGTCTCTAAAGAAAATTGGGACAAGCGTTTAGCCCATGAGGTTTATACTGTAAATAACTGATGGGGAAGTTATGGCAGCCCCAAAATCAAGGCATTCTGTCCAGCTGAACCAACGGTAGATGCTATTTGCATGCTAGGTGGGCCAGAGGGCAAACCAACACATTCATTTCTGCAATTACAAGTGGGCCAACCTGTAACAGTGAAGCTGCCATCAATTGGTATAGTGCCCATGATATTGGCAAAACCCCAAGGGTTACACAAATGAGAAGCACTGGATGCCAATGGAAGGACCCTTTGCATTGGTGTGAGATGGATTGTTCCTGACCATTAATTTTACCTGCCCGGTTGCTACACACTGAGGCCAGTTTTGCTTCCATACAGGATGGAGTCCAGTTCCACCTAGCACCAGGAACAGGGAGGCCAAGACCGGGAATGAGGAAGACCAGTCATCCAGGGACTAGAGACCACCATCGGGGTGGACAACTAGAGAGGACGCTTCTTCAGAGACTCATTGACAATGGGTAAACGGAACAAACAATTCCCCATCAGAGACTCATTCAGCATTGGACAAAACCTGATTGGACTCATTGCTCTAATTAAGACCCTGCTATAGACTTAGTGGTTGTTATATGGTTGTATAATGTTGTTTGAAAAATATCTGTATAGCTAAGTTGTCCTCTGCTATAGGGAACACACATAAAGGTAATTCAGTAATAATCATTCCCAGCTTATAAAACATAGAACTGCCCAATGCCATCGGGGTGGATATTTAATAAATCATATTAATATTTTATCATATTTCTGGCTTATCAATTTGATATAAAACTAAATCACTGTCATGAGCAAATGCAATAGAATAGAATAGAATAGAATAGAATAGAATAGAATAGAATAGAATAGAGCTGGTTGGAAGAGACCTTCAAGATCATAGCATCCAACCCATCATCCAACACTACCTAATCAACTAAATCATGCAACCCAGCACCCTATCAAGTCTCCTCCTAAACACCTTCAATGATGGTGACCCACTGAGGGTGTTTTCAATCTCATAATCCATTACATTTGTGAAGACGTTGAACAGTGTTGGGCCCAGCATCAGTCCCTAGGGGACCCCACTTGTGAAAGGCTGCAGCCTGAGTGAAAAGCATTGATCACCACCCTCCGAATGTGACTGGTACGGTGAGAAAATTCTCCCCCACACACAAAGAAACCACAGCTAACTCAGTTGGAAAAGCAAACGAAATAAGCTATATTTACATGCATAAATGGAATGCAAGGAATATGTACACAAATATACAGTATTCACAATATATACAGAAATATACAGCAATGAACGTAATACAGAAGAACTTTTTCCCTCCGGCCGGCCAGGGGGGTTCCCTGAACCCCCTCTCTCTCCCTCCCTACCTCCCTTTTTTCCTAAAAAGGGTTAGAGAGAGAGAGAGAAGCAATTAAGGGGAAAAATTCTGTTAGCTCAAAGCATATGCAAGAATTAGTTTTCTTATCTGGTTAGCTTTGCTAATTCAAGGTCACTTCTGTCCGGCAAATCTGTTGCTTCAGAGAGAGAAACAGGCCCACACGAACAGAGGGAGAAAAGTACAGACCGAACCCAGGCTGAACACAGACTGAACTGACAGAACTTAAAGTTGCATTCTACCAATCTACCAATGAAATTAGTTTAGACTATCTTGTTGTCATTTAATATCAAAAACCTTCAGCCAGAGTGTTCCAGCAATTGTCCCTTTTCTTAAAGGCACAGCTAAAACCGGTTACAGTGACCTATTAGAAAATTTCCTATCCATCTTACAGACCACCCATTCAATCTGTATCTTGCTGGTTTGTCCAGGAGGAGACTGTGGTAAATAGCTCCATTCTTAATTCAATTTCCATTCTACCAGCTGTAAGAATGATGAGCAGAAGGTGGAATTTCTTACCTTTGCATGAAATACATTCATCCCTCATTGCCATGTCTAATGGATCATCCTAATACTGGTATAATCTGTGTGATAAAATACTTCTCTGCACTTTTAGTCAGAATTCCAAGATCAAAACCAGTTTTATCAGACAGATTCTATTGTGTTTGCTACAGAGATTTTCAATGTGTCAGCTGTTTAGTTATGGTTTATGTGAGAAGGGTTCTCTCATTCTTCTCTTCCTGACTGCTCCCATTCCGTATAGCTTTGAGTTTGGCTGGATGGATTTGGCAGCTGCTAGCAGGCAGCAGATGTGCTGTGTTTTGGTAGCCCTCCTTGGAAACATTAGCCATTGCTGGAGAGCTCAGCTTAACTAAGAGCCTTAAACTGGACAGAATCCTTCATCCAATTGAAAAAACGTGTTACCTGCTCTCATCTACCTTGGATTTATGTTTTAATTATCATGGTTTAATTAAGTTATTCCTGGTTTAGGAAACTGTGCTAGAAATATGATGGTGCTGAGGAAGCTGGCAGACCATTTTCCATCATCTTTGGTAAGTCATGGTGGACAGGAGAAGTGCCTGGGAACTGGAGAAGAGCAAATATCACTCCAGTCTTCAAAAAGGGTAAAAAGCAGGACCCAGGACTTGCAGCTAAGCTGAGGCAGTGTAGTCTGGATGATCAGGAAGTGAGGTGGATTGAGAACGGGTGGAAGGGAAGAAGTCGGACATGTGTTCAATAAGACAGAATCTAGTTGAAGGCCTGTAACCAGTGGAGTCCCTCAGGGGTCAGTACTGGGATCAATACTGTTCAATATATTCATGAATGACCTAGATGAGGGTGCCAAGTGCACTGTCAGCAGGTTTGCTGATGACACCAAACTGGGCAGAGTGGCTGACACACCAGAGGGTTGTGCTGCCGTTCAGTGAGACTTGGACAGGCTGGAGAGCTGGGCAGGGAGAAATTCAGTTAAATTCAACAAGGGTTGGGCAGGGAGAAATTTAATTAAATTCAATAAGGGTAAATGTCTTGCACCTGCTAAAGAACAACTCCATGGAGCAGAATAGGCTGGGGACTGACCTGCTGGAGAGCAGTGAAGGGGAAAAAGACCTGGGAGTCCTAGTAGATGGAAGGTTGACCATGAGCCAGTAATGCGCTCTTTGGCCAAGAAGGCAAATGGTAACCTGGGGTGTATTAGAAGGGGGCGTGGTTAGTAGGTTGAGAGAGGTTGTCCTCCCCATCTACTCTGCCCTGGTCAGGCCACATCTGGAATATTGTGTCTAGTTTTGGGTTCCTCAGTTCAAGAAGGATAGGGAACTGCTTGAAAGAGTCCAGTGCAGAGCCTCAAAAATTATTAAGGGAGTGGAACATCTTCCTTATGAGGACAGACTGAGGGAGCTGGGGCTCTTCAGCTTGGAGAAGAGGAATCTGAGGGGTGACCTCATTAATGTTTATAAATATGTAAAAGGTGAGTGCCAAGAGGATGGAGCTCGACTATTCTTGGTGATGCCCAATGACAGGACAGAGGGCAATGGGTGGAAGATGAGATATAGAAAGTTCCATGGAAATAGGAGGAAGAAATATTTCACTGTGAGGGTGACAGAACACTGGAACAGGCTGCCCAGGGGGGTTGTGGAGTCTCCCTTTCTGGAGATATTCAAGACCTGCCTGGATGAGTTCCTGTGTGATCTGGTATAGGTGATCCTGCTCTGGCAGGGAGGTTGGACTGGATGATCTCTCGAGGTCCCTAACATTCTGTGATTCCATGATTCTGTGAAATATAACTGGGAAATGTACATCACTAATGTGCATTTAGTGCAAATCGCATACTATTCAAGGCCTCCTTTACTAAGCCAAAGCCTGCACTTACCATGTTCTTTCATGTTACTTTTCATCAGCAATCTTAAATACCATGAGTGAAAGCCATATTTACAATTTATTTTTGTTTTATCAAAATCTGTCTTTCAGTAGAAACTTTTAGAATTCTTGTCTCTGTAATTTTTCAACAGGGACTGATACAATGATCACTGGAAATAGGTAGGAGTAATTCTCCTCTGCTGGGATTTATTTGTGCTCATTTGTATTTGCAGTTACTCAGAGCAATTAAAATTCTTTTTGATTATAGTAACTGCATAGGAGATTACAGATCTGTGGTAGTTTTAGGCTATGCCTTTAAAAATTTTTCCCAGATCTTGAACAGAAAATAGTTAAATGTACATAAATCACCACTGGGAGTAAAAGGAAAATAACAATACTTCTAAACAATCCCACTGGAAAGATAAGGAACTAAAGATAGTAATGTAAACAATTTCCCTCTTTTCTCCCTTTCTCAGGCTGGGAGATACTAACTTGCTTCTGCTTGACCTTGGCTTTGACTTTGACCTTGGCTGCTTTTGTTGTGATTGGTATTAACTTCTCTGCTTCTGTCTCTTGTCCATTTTGTACAGGGGGGCAAGGGGGAGGCAGGTAGGGAGAAGCTAGTAGCTTCCCCTGGTCCTTGGCCAGAGGGGTTCTTGTGCTGTTTATAACCATAAATAATCTGTAAATATTGTAAATACTGTATATTTAGTATATATTCATTGCATTTCATTGTAGATTTCAGTTTTGCTTGTAAATGCAGCTTTCATTTGCTTCCAACTGAGCTGGTCTGTCAAATTTAATGTTGTGGGGAGGGGGAAATTTCAACCCACCACAAGATGTGTCTTCAGTGGGCAGTATAATATAAATGCTCCATTAAGTGTGTGAATCTGGGGTGGCGGCCATCAGAATACAACAGCCTACGTAGATCTTATGATCATATGATCTACACTCACAGTCAGAGAAGTTTATTAAATTAAAGAATTAAAAAGTGCAAAGAAAGGAAATACTACACCAATTTAGTATTTGGCAATACATCAAGTCTAGATCAGTGATGTTAAATGTAGGGGACCATATCAAAACCAAAAACTCAACCCAGCCAACCAAAAAAACCCACAAACAAGTAAGTTTATGAAAAACTGTCTTTTTGTAAATGACTATGCAGCATTTGTTTATTCACATAGACCTAGCTAAAAAGCAATTAGTTTCTTCGTCCCTTCACTAAAATTAACTTCCACTGTGGAAATATTCTAGATAATTAAAATGACTACATTCTGTTATCTTGTCATTTTGCTACTGCTGGCAGTCTTAAGGAAATGTATTGAGCTGATGAATATATAACAGTCGCCTTGAATGGATAAGGCAATATGATTCAGTTCTCAGTTGTTTTTCCCTTAAAGGCTGGTGTGGGGATTTTATCTTCTAAACTTCACTATATAGACCAAAGTACCAAATTACATGACTTGCCTAGATTGGTGAGAATGAAGTAGGTGCCAGGAATAAAATTTGTGTTTATATACTGAACATTTTCCTAAATCTCTTGCGTTTTTGTTTTGGTTTGGTTTGGTTTTTTGGGAGGGGGGTTGGCAAGAGATTGACTACCTGTGTCATGACTAATAGAAATCATAATGAATAATGTTCATTTACTTACACATGTTCAGTTTGGACCAAAAATTCTCTGAGAAAAAAGAGAAGCAAAGATAATAGGATAAAATAACAGCTGTTGTCTAATGGAAATAATTTGCATTTCTTCAGGTTATAGGAATCTACAGCTGCAGGTTATAAAGGAAGACAGAAACTCCATTTGAGTCTGAGGAACCTATGCTAATGAATTTTATAGTTTTGGAATCATGAAGTTGACCAAAATATTACTGGGGATATTTTATCCCTTGGGACCAAAACTGAAAATAGCACTTTAAAACTTTTTATCAGATGTGCACTAATAGTTTAAGATACATGGTCATGACTGGGTCTTATATCACTTGCAGAAGGAAAGTTTAATGCTTTTTTAGGTGATAAAAAGAAGTGTAAAAGTTTAGTGTCAGAATAATTTACAAAGTCAACATACATAAGACTTGTGTACTAAATATAAATAACTTTCTACTTAACACAAAATCTGTGTTTGTAAGACAAACTCATTAGGCAGACCCCCCAAAAAACTGCACTACAATGAAAATTGCATGTGTTTGAATTTTGTGTTTTCAAGATGTATAGAATACCTGTCCTTCTGTGAGTCTTACTAGGCTATGTTTCATAAAAGTGCTCAGTGAAATAAGCAGGAATGACCCTCTCAAAATGCAGCATTTCGCTCAAATGCCAATGAGATTGTGTAATGGGTTTAAGACTTAAATGTCTTTAGAACCATAGAGTTCCTTAAGCTCCTTCAGAAGGGATGATATTGCCCCTTCTGGATTGCCCCTTCTGGATGGCCCCCTGGACATCAGAAAATATAATCTTTTGTTATTTCATCCCATCATGCCTGCATCTCCCCTATATAAAATGGCTTTTCCTCCCTCTCTTCTCCCAGTGCACATGGACTCTTATCTCTTTGGTATTTTCTGGGGAATGGGGCCTGTTTTGGGCACACTGATTTTCTTCATGTGTCATTCAGGCCTGGGGAGGGAGGTAATGGGGAGTGCTTTGAGCCCTGGGGTATTGAGGACTGGTTGAGTGGGAGGCTTTAGAAGGTGATGGCCTAGTGAGGTGTGGTGGGTTAAAGTTTGTCCCCCAGCATTCATTTTTGGGAAGCCCAAGCTGGAGACCTGGGCTCTTGAGTATGAATTGCTGGGTATTTTTGTATGTTTTTGCATCGTATATATATTTGGGAGTAGTACTCCCATTTAAATTTCCAATTCTTTCCAATCCTGTGTGGAATGTTTTCTTATACTCCTTTGGGGAGGGGTAAAGAGCATCTGTCTGCTCCCCAAATCTGTGACAGATCGGTTTGCTAACAGCAATGTAGTAAAGCAGACATAACAAATACAGTAGTGCTATCAGGTCACATCTCCATTTATGACACAATGAAGCACATTGACCTGCTGCATCAATTAGACATACAAAGATCTATGGCACCAGATGTCATACACCCAAGGGTACTATGTGAGCTGGCAGAAGTGCTCAACAAGCCACTTTTCATCATTTACCAGCAGTCCTGGCTAACTGGGGAGGTCCCAGCTGACTGGAGATTGGCAAATGTGAAGCCTATCTGAAGGCCTGGAAGCAGGATTGGGGAAGCAAGCCTGCTTGACAAACCTAATCTCCTTCTACAACAAGGTGATTTGCTTAGTGGCTGAGGGAAAGGTTGTGGACAATGTTTACCTAGACTTTAATAAAGCGTCTGACACTGCTTCCCACAGCATCCTCCTGGAGAAACCCACAGCTCAGGACTTGGATAGGTGGATGTTTTGCTGGGTGAAAACAGGCTGGATAGCTGGGTCCAAAGAGTGATGGTAAATGGAGTCAAAACCATTTGGTGGCCAGTCACAAATGTTGTTGCCCAGGGCTCAGTATCGGGGCCATTTAAAACAAATATCTCTATCAGTGATTCAGACAAGGGGATTGAGTGCACACTCAGTAAGTCTGTAGGTGGGCAGTAATGTAGATTTGCTTGAAAGTAGGGAGGCTTTACCAAGGAACCTGGACAGGCTGGATCGGTGATCAACATGGCCAAATCTTGGGTCTTATGAGGAGTGGTTGTGAGAACTGGGATTGTTTAGTCTGAAGCAAAGGAGGCCTGAGGGGAGACCTTTTTGCTCTCTGCAATAAGGTGAGGTGGGTGTCAGCCTCTTATCCCTAGAAACAAGTGATGGAATGAGAGGAAATGGCTTCAGGTCATACCAGGGAGGGTCTAGATTGAATATTAGAAGATCTTCACTGAAAGTGTTATCAAACACTGAACAGGCTCAGGGAGGTGTTTGGATTCCCCTGCCCCAGAAGTATTTAAAAGATGCATACATGTGGTGCTGGGGGATGTGATTTAGCACCAAATTAGATAACACCTGAACCTCCTGATCTGAAAAGTCTTTTCTAGTGAAAACATGTCTGTAATTCTTCATTTTTATGATTCTGTGCATCCTGGTTTAGAGACACAAGCTGCTCTGGGACAGAGGACAGAAAAATATTCTACTCCTTTTTGGGGAGTAGAGACCAAAGGGCTGCACAGCTAGACCAGAAGTTTAAATGGAACGTCTGTTTACAAATGCACATACGGAAGGCATTCAGGTAGAACGAATATGTTCACAAACTGGTCTGAGTCTACTAGGCCTAATCCTTCCAGACCTTCCACTCTACCAGCCTCAGCAGGCCCAAGACTAGGCCACAACAGCAGCACCCCTGCCCCTCCCTCAGGCTACAAGGTCTTGTGGCACAGCTCAAAATTTCCCCTGCCAGCCAGAGGCATCTCAGACGCACAAACCATGAGCTAAAGAGGCATGTGAGCTCTTCTCAGGGGGAGAGGAGGAGAGAAGATGGCGATGTCAGCCAGGCGTTGCCCTGCATAGGGTGATACCACCAATGGGAACTGAGTAACAACGGTACAATAGCCTGGGATGGCCAGGTCCCTCCCTTAGGACTCTGTCTTTTTGGAGGACTTTGTCATTGTGGTCATCTTAAAGGTACCTGTGCCTTGGACCACCACATGGTGATTCTATGATTCCATGGCCTGGATGATAGTATGTACCATCAGGAACTCTGCAAATGACAAAAACTGGGGGGAATGTTTGACATGATGGATGGCTCTGTTGCCATTCAGAGGGCCATGGACAGTCTGGAGAGGTGAATATACTGGAGTAAAATTACCAAAGAGCCAGAAAGACAAGTAAGGCAGCAGCATCTTTCATGTGAGAACAGGATGAGAAAGCAAATGCTATTTAGCCTGGAGAAGAGATGTCTCAGGGGAATGTACATTTAAGATTCCATCAAGTGGGATGCACAAGATACGTAAGAAACATCTGACAAAACCAAACTCTAACTCTGGGAAGAGAGTTGTAAGGTTTTCTGTCAGACTGGCAACTAGGCTTGTGCTTAAAACTGATGTGAGAAGCCAGAAGCACAGTCTGGGTAGAGGGAAAAATTACTGCCTGCTGAAAAGTACTGACAGAAAATGTCTACCAGACTGGGATCCGAGAGCCTGGGAACTAGACTTGTGAATCAAAAACATTCTTGAAATGGACAGCTAACATCTTGGAAATATAGCTAGGATATATAGAAAGCCAAGATAGCTTGAGATATCACTGTTAAGTGCCAAAATAAGGGACTGAAGTGGTACCTTATCATCTGAAAAGGTGGAAAACTGTCTGGAAAATAAAATTTGCTCTTGAAGAACAAGAACTTCATCATCCATTGGCTGTTACCGCTGAAAAATCAAAATTATCAGCATCTATTGGCTGCTCAAAATAGCAATGTTCTGTACTGTCTTTTGAATCTATGCTATAAAAAGAACGTAATTTTTATCCAAAGTGGAACTTCTTACCCTGAGAACTTCCTAAACATGTTACATTCTCCACACAAACTTTCTGTGAGACCTTGGGCTTTAACTGGGGACTTTCAGCTGACTCCAGACACAGTGTAATAGGTCACCTTTGAAGTGAGACTCTAATTTCACTGGTCCCCAATTTTGGGCCCACTTTTGGGCTCAGTTTAATCTTTTCTTTCACTTCTAGGATGGCTGGATCTACCTCCAGGATCAATTTGCCTCCTCCTTTGCATGGTCTGTCACCTTCTGAAATGTAATTTACTTGATACCAATCATATAAAATCATATAAGTACGCTGTTTTATCTATTATATTTTTGAGAAGATTCTTCACTAATGAAAAAGTTCACAGTAGCCAGTAATAGTGTGTATCTAATGGGTTGTTTTGTTATTAAATTTTGCTATGTATTGATTGATGCTGTTATTGACTTCTGCCACAGTATTGGTTGATAGTATATTATTGATTACTGGCATTAATTTGTAAATGGTCTCTTCTCCCAGGCAACCAGCACTGGAATGAGAGGACACAGTCTCAAGCTGCTCCAGGGGAAGTTTAGGCTTGAGGTGAGGAGAAAGTTCTTCACAGAGGGAGTTGTTAGCTGTCGGAATGGGCTGCCCAGGGAGGTGGTGGAGTCAATACAATACAATACACCAGGTTGGAAGAGACCTTCAAGATCATCACATCCAACCCATCAACCAATCCAACCCACCTAAATACAATACAGTGCAATACAGTACAATACAGTACAATACAACCTACCTAAACAACTAAAAAACTAAACTGTGGCACCAAGCACCCCATCAAGCCTCTTCTTGAACACCTCCAATGAAGGTGACTCCACCACTTCCACAGGCAGCTGATTCCAGTGGGCAATCACTCTCTCGGTATAGAACTTCTTCCTAAGATCCAGTCTAAACCTGCCCTGGCGCAGCCTGAGACTGTGTCCTCTTGTTCTGGTACTGGCTGCCTGGGAGAAGAGACCAACCTCTGCCTGGCTACAACCTCCCTTCAGGTAGTTGTAGAGAGCAATAAGGTCACCCCTCAGTCTCCTCTTCTCCAGGCTAAGCAACCCCAGCTCCCTCAGCCTCTCCTCATAGGGCTTGTCTTCCAAACCCCTCACCAACTTTTTGCCCTTCTCTGGACACGCTCCAGTAAGACAACATCTTTCCTAAACTGAGGGGCCCAGAACTGGACACAGTACTCAAGGTGCGGCCTAACCAGTGCAGTGTCCAGGGGCAGAATGACCTCCCTGCTCCTGCTGGCCACACTGTTTCTGATGCAGGCTAGGATGCCATTGGCCTTCTTGGCTGCCTGGGCACACTGCAGTCGCCATTCCTGGAGGTGTTCAAGAGGAGATTGGACGTGGCACTTGGTGCCATAGTCTAGTAGGCATGAGGTATTGGGTGACAGGTTGGACTTGATGATCTTTAGGTCTTTTCCAACCGTGTTGATTCTATGATTCAATGTTAAATTTCTAAATATTTTACATTCATTAGATGCTAGGTTTGGTATAACAGTGAAATAAATACTATGTAAATCCAAACTTTTTAATTATGATGTAGTTACTTTCTTTTAGTGATTCATATTCCTTTCCTAATGAACAATTCATGTATATATTGATATGCGCTGTGAAATGCTAGAAAACTTCATTGTTACAATTTTTTTTGTTTTATTTTTCTTTAAAGCTTTGACATTTCTTTATGTTCCTTACTAATCTAAAGTCAGTGAAAAATTGCACAGAACAAGATACATTCTTGTATCAGACAGTTTTTAGTGTGGTGTTTTAAAGGCTACAGATCATTAAAAATATTACATTATTTATGTGTCTGTATAATAAAATAATAATCACTTGTGCACTTGTGCTACTGGGCTAAACTGAAATGCTAAACATAGTGATATACTTATTCACCAGAAAGGATCAATGGTGGTTCATCTTATGCTTAATATTGCACAGCATCTTACTGCTGTGGATGATTAAACATCTGTTAATTTTCATACTGTCTCTGGTCTGGAATAGTATTATTTTTACTGACTTTCTAAAAAGAAGAGTTTCTATTACAGAAATAACAATATATTATTAGCAAGATGCCTGCTTGTACATGCCATATGGCAGTCCCATTTGGAAAGATTTTTAAGAGAAAATAAAAAAAGATATTTCTAGCATATTTTTGCCTTGTTATAGTAGCCAAAGGGCCCAATCTCAGTCAGGACCCAGCTGTGCTGATCTGTGGAGGCACAGCAAAATTATCCTACATCTGAGGAACTGCAGCCTAAAGGAGCTGAGGAAGACATAACCGAGATGGGGGATGGAGAGGAAATAGAGAGGCAGGGCCAACCTCACAGAAAGGTGAAATTTTTCACATTTAGAACTCAGTAATTTCACTGACTTCCATAAAAGTTTTGTGCAAGTGAAGCTGAAGTTGGCTAGTTAACTTCCAGGAATCTCCTGTATGTTATTTTCAGGCTTGTCACTGCTTCAGTTGTAGGCTTGCCTTTTTTTTTTTTTTTTTTTTTTTTTTTTTTCCCCCCTCCCCTGGAATAAACAGAAAGGCATCTAGAGTCTATAAGGGTCTATAACTACTAATGTTCCCTGTTGTAAAGTTCTATCTACATATTTTAAATCCTGCAGTTTGTCTTGAAGTTACTATGAAAATCAAGAATAGAGCAGATAAGATGAAAATAGTTCTGCAGGATACCTGTATATACAGAAAATACCCAATAAGTAACTTTTAATGAAAATAATTTTAAAATGTCTTATAATTAGTAATAATTAGTAAATCAATAGCTAAAATCATACTAGATCTTTTTGTGCATAACTCAAAATGAAAGCCATTATGTAGAAACATCAAAGGCTATTTTTTTTCCTTGAGTTCCTGCTTTACAAACCTTGTATATGTGTGCTTTGTTATTAGAAAAACAGCTTCGGCCACACTCATCTACTTTTCTTCCAAAGAAAACTCAAGCCTTTCATTCTTGTGTGTGCATGCTTGTTATATAATTATAATTGCATTGCTATCACATGCCCACAGTTGTTTTGGGGTTTTTTTTTGCCTGTCATTTTCAGTATTTTTAATGCACAAACCCCAAAGCTGCACTCTCTTTCAGTTTAGCATTTAAGTTTAGGTTTAAATATAGTTTGGCTTAATTGAAAATGGGGTGGGTTTTTTGCTTGTGTTTTGGGTTTTGGGGTTTGTTTGCTTGTTTGGGTTTGGTTTTCTTTTTTTTTTTTTGCTTCTGCATCCCTCTGTTCTAAAAGCTCTTCTGGAAATTCTTACCAAAGTAAGACACAGATGAAGTCGCCAATCCTCATGTACATAGCAGCACGTAGTGCAGTTCAGGAAAAGATCAGCCTCTTATTTTTTTGTTTGGTATTTCACAAGAATAGATTTCTGCATGAAATTGCTTTTTTCCTTCCATAAATGTAGAATCTGCTTTATAACTACTCTATATAGGCCCAGAAGTTTTCATATTTAAATGGCAACAGTGCTGGGTTAATCCTCAAGGGATTGTGACTTTGTCTCTTTAACAAGTTCCATCTCATCTGTGAGCACCCTTTGTTGTAAAACATCTTGGTATCTCATCAAAGCGGTGAAAGAATTATGTGAAAGAGACAAGGAGCAAGAGCAGTGTATTTGAAACAGAATCATATAAAAGCTTTAGATTGGAAGACATCTTTAATCATCAGCCCAGGATGTGATTGGCCTTCTGGACTGCAAGCACACATTGTTGGCACATGTCCAGCTTTACAACTATACCCACAAGTTCTTTTCACAAGGGCTGCTCTCTATCACATCTTTCCCCTAGCCTCTACTGATAACGAGGACAGTTCTGACCTGGTTGCAGGACCTTGCACTTGGCCTTGTTGAACCTCATGAGGTTCACACAGGCCCACTCCTTGAGTTTGTCCAGGTCCCTCTGGATGACGTACCCCTGTCATGTCAACCACACCATTCAGCTTGGTGTCATCTGCAGATTTGCTGAGGGTGCACTTAATCCCATTGTCTACAGCACTGGTCCCAGTACAGACACTACTTGTCATCAGTTTCTCTCTAGATATTGAAACAGTTTCTCTCTAGATATTGAAACACTGACCACTAACCTCTGGATGCAACCATCCAACCAATTAATTATCCATTGAACAGTCTACTCATCAAATCCATATCTCTCCAATTTAGAGAGAAGAATATTGTGGGGCATCTTGTTGATGACTTTACAGAAGTCCACACATATGGCATCCATAGCTCTTCCTTTGTTTGTTTCATCATAGGTTGGTCAGTCAGGACTTGCACTTGGTAAAGCCACAATGGCTGTCTTGAATCTCCCTGTTGTATATGAGCCGTAGCATAGCTTCTGGAAGGATCTGTTCCAGGATCTTCTGAGGTACAGAAGTGCGGCTGACATTTCCACCCTTTTAAAAAATGTATGTAATATTTCCTGTCTTCCAGTCACCAGGGACTTCACCTGACTGCCAGGACTTTTCAAATACTGTGGAGAGTGGCTTGGCAACTACAGTGGCCAATTACCTCAGGACTCTGGGATGCATCTCATCAGGTCCCATGGATTTGTGTATGTTCAGGTTCCTCAGCTGGTCACAAATCTGATCTCTTACAGTGGGAAAGACTTAGTCCCCCTGGTTCTCATCTTGTGGTTCATGAACTCAGGAGCTATGAGAAGACAAGCTGATACTGAAGACAGGCCAAGAAGTTGTTTAGATATAGTTGTTTAGAGTAGTGAAGAGGTGATTTGGAGCAGTCAGCATGTCTTTGCCAAGGCAAATCCTGCCTGACAAACCTGGTGGCCTTCTATGAACAAGTGACAGCATTAATAGATGAGGGGCGAGCAACTAATATCGTTTACCTGGACCTGAGCAAAGCCTTCGACACTGTCCCACATCACATCCTGGTCTCCAAGCTGGTGGCACATGGGTTTGATGGATGGACCACTAGATGGATAAAGAATTGACTTGATGGCCACACCCAAAGAGTGGCTGTCAACGGGTCCATGTCCAAGTGGAGGCCAGGGACAAGCGGAGTCCCTCAGGGATCAGTCCTGGGACCAGTCTTGTTCAACATCTTTGTGGGTGCCATGGACAGTGGCATCGAGTGCACCCTCAGCAAGTTTGCTGATGACACCAAGCTGTGTGGTGCAGCAGACATGCTGGAGGGAAGGGATGCCATCCAGAGGGACCTTGACAGGCTGGAGAGGTGGGCACAAGCCAACCTCATGAGCTTCAACAAGACCAAATTCAGGGTCCTGTATCTGGGTTGAGGCAATCCCAGGCACAAATCCAGGCTGGGCAGTGACTGGCTGGGGAGCAGCCCTGAGGAGAGAGACTTAGGGGTGCTGGTGGACGAGAAGCTCAACATGAGCTCTCAATGTGCACTTGCAGCCCAGAAAGCCAATCAGATCCTGGGCTGCATCAGGAGAAGTGTGGCCAGCAGGTCAAGGGAGGTGATTCTCCCCCTCTACTCAGCTCTGGTGAGACCCCACCTGGAGTACTGCCTCCAGTTCTGGAGCCCCTATTACAAGAGGGATCTGGAGGTGCTGGAACGTGTCCAGAGAAGGGCCACGAGGATGATCAGAGGGCTGGAGCACCTCTCCTATGAGGACAGACTGAAGGAGTTGGGGCTGTTCAGTCTGGAGAAGAGAAGGCTGCGAGGTGACCTCATTGTGGCCTTCCAGTATCTGAAGGGGGCCTCCAAGAAGGCTGGGGAGGGACTTCTCAGGCTATCAGGGAGTGATAGGACTAGGGGGAATGGAATGAAGCTGGAGGTGGGGACATTCAGGCTAGATGTGAGGAGGAAGTTCTTCACCATGAGGGTGGTGAGGCCCTGGAATGGGTTGTTGAGGGAGGTGGTTGAGGCCCCGTCCCTTGAGGTGTTTAAGCCCAGGCTGGATGAGGCTCTGGCCAGCCTGATCTAGTGTGGGGTGTCCCTGCCCATGTCAGGGGTGTTGGAACTAGATGATCCTTGTGGTCCCTTCCAACCCTAACTGAAACTATGAAACTATGAAACTATATCCCATTAACAAAGCATGTTCCTATCCCATCACAGTCTGTAAGTATTTGAAATTCAGAATGGGAGGAAAGAGCAAGTCAGAGGAAAAGGATCTTTCAATGCTACCTTGTATTTTCCATATTTTCTTGGCTATCAGGAACAGTAGAAATATGGATTTGAAAATTTAACCCTAACCAATTTAATTTTTTTTAGTTCTTGTCCTTGTGTATTATACCATGTTTCTTTTTTGTTCAAAAGGTGAAAAATGGAACCATTTTATTTATTTTTCCTAAGAGTGATTGTAGAGTTATCAGAATCCTCAAATATTTCTGTGTCTCTGAACAGCAATTTTCTCTGTCCTTGGATCCAGAGATGATGTAAGTTCTTCTGTCTGACCTATTAAAGTGTTTGGGACTAGCTCCCAGTGCTGACATTACCTGTAAGTGAAGCTGGTAACTCCCAAGTTGGTGATACCCCTTCGTTGTTTCAAACTCCCTTTCAGGACCCTTTGCTCTGGCTTGGTTTCTAATTTCAGTCTAGTAAGATAAGGAGTGCAGGACGCAGTCTTTTCTTCCTTCCTTCCTCCTTCTTTCCTTCCTTCCTTCCTTCCTTCTTTCCTTCCTTCCTTCCTTCCTTCCTTCCTTCCTTCCTTCCTTCCTTCCTTCCTTCCTTCCTTCCTTCCTTCCTTCTTCCTTCCTTCCTTCCTTCCTTCCTTCCTTCCTTCTTTCTTTCTTTTTCTTTTTCTTTCTTTCTT